>CAXKVW010000781.1:0-463817 GCA_964058825.1 Carex arenaria
GCTTTGCACATCAAACTTTATTTGGAAAAGAACTTATAATTTATTGAAATTAAAAACCTTCAAATATGCAAAGCAATTTTGTTGTTGTGGAACAGCCCCCAGATAGTAAGAATACGGTCTGCGCCAACCGCCACATGGAATTTGAATTATCTAAAAGAGAATAAAATATCAAGATATCACACCAAGACAACAAAGAAATCAAACAAAATGGGAAAAACCATCAAATGACCTACTTCCTGATACTTGTCACATTACTGGTCTCACATTTCATAGAATCATGAATAACATACAATTGCAAGATGGTTAGGTGCAGGATTAACTGATACATACAAAATAAATGCCTGGTTTACTATTTATATTAACCAGTCTATATAGTTAGGCAATACGTGAACCAGTAACACAGTTAGATCAAATTGCTGCTGTGTCTAATTGCACTAGTCAATTTGTTACCTTGGTCTCATTTACGAGGTCCCAAATTACAAAATCAGCAGACATGAAGCCAATTGCAAGGCTGCCAAGTAGACTAGCCTCCCCATAGTGGAATTCACTATATACAGATTGAACAGTACCCAACTCTTTCACTTGCTTCATTCCTATAAATTCCATCTTTTGGTCTGATTTCTGATACTTGAATAAGCATATGCATCCATCTCCTCCAGTCTATTAGATTTTCATAAGGAGAAACAAATATAAGGATTACTGTAGCAACTGTTCATCTCCCAAATACCAGTATATTCCTCGGCTATTGGTTGTAACAATCACAAGACCTGAATAGATGGATTATATAGGCTTAGTTTGGAATGGAGTTGTACCGGCACCATACTGGTTTTATTATCCCATGCAAAAAATTTCACAAGTCATGAGAGATTTGTTGTTTTGGTATCTCTTTACTTCATATTTATGTCTAGTAATGTTCTCAATCTGAAACAAGAGGTACTAAACCTGTTGCAAACATGTTGGTAATGAGGCAAGATTCAATTGTTACCGTTCGAATTTCAACATTGCTGGAGTCTGATTCACTAATATAAATACTGGTGACACTAGAAATTCCGTGGGCCCCTCTGAAACGATCAACTAGAGGGATCTTCTCCTGTAAATTATCACTAAAGTTGTCCATTTTGAATCTTCCAGCAAAAGGGAAAATTGTGAGGTTTCCTTTATTATCTCCAGCTACTAGAATCTACACGAAAAACAGAAGGGTCAAAATTAGGGGTGAAAACGGATCGAATACGAATCGGATAGTGATAAAACCGTATTCGTATCCGTTTTTATTTTTCGGATACGGATACGAATCGGATATTAGTCGGATACGAATACGGATCGGATATTAATCGGATACGAATACGGATCGGATATTAGTCGGATACAAATACGAATACGGATATAAATCGAATTTCTAATTCGGATATACATTACAACAAAATTAACATATTAATAAGAAATTATTTTTTTCCGGTTAAAAGTAGAAGTAAAATTTAGCACATCAGTCATGTTAGCATATCAATTTACTCAGATATCGATCAAAGAGATGCATGCCATAGCCCCACTAGGGTCAAAAATTAAAAATGCCACAATAAAAAAAGACAGAGAGAAAGAGATGCGTGCCATGGCCCCACTACCTGCAAAAAGTAACGAGAAAACAGGAATTGAGATTTGAAAAATAGAAAATAGCAAAGTAGAAATCCAGAAAATCTGATATCCGAAAATACTAAATATCCGGATCCGGATAATTATCCGTATTCGTATCCGTATCCGATTCTGAAATTGATACCGAATTCGTATCCGTATCCGAAAAATAATATCCGTATTCGTATCCGTATCCGCAAACTATTCGTATCCGAATATCCGAATCCGCAAAAATCCAAATACGAATCCGAATCCGGACGGATAATATCCGACCCGTTTTCACCCCTAGTCAAAATACTATTATAACAATTCTATGGCCTAGTATATTGTTCTAGTCTTTCAATATGCTGGCAGTATTGAAGCACACAAAGAAAACATGATCATACTTTAAATTTCTATCTCAATTTTGGTATCTCATGTGTCCGAACAACTCAGCTTTTAAGAAACCACATATTCAAGTCCAGGTCGGGGTTTCAAATTACAGAAGAACAAAAAAAAACATATAAGTAACACAACCATGACAACAATGATTTATAGTAATAGTAACAATAGTACCATCAAATAACATCCAGAACAACACTCAAATTACTAATAATTATAACTTAAAATTCTATGAGAGTACCTCTTCCTTAGGGGATGAATCTATGCACATAATCCGAGCTCCAAAACATGATTGGAACATAGCAATAAGAGGTACCTCAATACTTCCCGGAAAACCCTGTGTATTATTTTTAAAATTATCTTCTAGATCCCATAACTTGAGCACACCCCTTGGATCACCTGTAAAAAGGCGGCTGTCAAGGCCCCACAAAGAAAAACAAAATTGAAAAAATGTAATCCACTTAGTAATGTCAAGTGCATTAATAAATATGTCAGCTTAGCAGAATACATCAATTGACTTAAAAATATTACTATTAATGCGCACAAACCTGGAACCAAGCGATTTGCACCAAAATACACCTAAAAGCTGTCTCTCCTTTTCAGCTGACCAAGTAAAAGATAAATCCACCTTAGCCCCACTTTCTCCTTCATCAATCACTTTTACAACAGTGACATTTCCTTTGCCATCTCCAAGGGCAACAAAACCTCTTTCAGTTACATCCATGCAAATAATTGCTATTTCTTCATTGACTTGGATAAGTTGAGTCCATTTTGCATTTTTGGGGTCAGAAATGTCTACATGATATAAAAAGCCATTGTTGGTTGACACATATAGTGTGTTTTGTTCTGTAAATTGAAGGCACCGAACATACTCGCTTTTACTGCAAAATCGAATAAAATGGAGGAGAATATTAGTTAAAAAGTGGAAATATAAGTAATTGAATGTTCCTACCATTTATTGAGTTCAACTCTATTCCAATGTTTTACATGTTATGTTGGCCTCAAGACCAGGACACAGTGAATTTGATTTTGTCGCCTTCATTTTGAAACTGTGAGGCTAAAATACCAGGATATTCCCAAAAATAAAAACGAAAGAACCAAAACAAAAGAGATACCACGCCATTACCAAGTTAGTAATGTTTTGTCATGATCAATGGGCAATAAGTACTAGACATACATCTAACTACTGTTTTAAGACAGTATGTAATTTCCAGATATGTGATAATAGATTCCCTTGCCATCAGTGTTATTACAAAAATCGAAAAAAGGAGTTGGAATAAAGGGAAATGCCTGTCCATAAGACTAAGTTGTTTTGTTGTCTTTGGTGCAGAAATTGTGAAAGTATCGGAAAGATGCATCAGATCAGCAGTAGCTCTAGTGGGTTCGTCCTTTCCTTTTGGCAGAGAGGAAGAAATCTCATTTATTTTAATTGCCGAATCAAACCCAGCAGTAATTATTAAGGATAAACTTGGTTCATACAAGCACCGCCATATCCCTCTTCCACTAAGAGGAAAAAAAAAAAAAATTAGCGATAGCATAAAGAGATGCACATCCTCTATTTTACCAGAGAATTGGCAAAAGGAGGTCCCCTCCTTTGGGCAAGTTGTTAAGCAAGTACATAACATAATATAAATTGTACTTACATGTGCTCCTTTAATATCATGATTTGGCTTCCATCGACACCCCACAAACGGCAAGTGCAGTCCTCTCCAGCTGTTATAATTATCTAATACAACCAAAATCTATAATGAAATAATGAGCAGAACAAATGCAACTGGCAATGCTGCTCAGTGCTGGTCTGAACCAGCAGTCACAGTCTCAAAACATTGTGGTTTGTTTTTTCTTAATCATGCAGATCTATCAAGACTTGATATTATAACCCCAAAGAAAGACCTGGCCCCTTGGAAAACCTAAATGCAACACAGAAAAAGAGGACAAGAACCAACAAAATAACTAAGAGACTGAGAGGATAAATTAACCATGCCGGTATCACACTAATTCCTGGTGATCCTCGGTTAAATTGAGCTCAATTGAGTCTCATGTTACCCAATTGGGGGCATAACTGGGTAGAATGTGTGTAAATTGAAACTTGAGAAACTTGTACTGCACAAGTCAGCCATACCAGCAATGCCAGAAAAAATTAAAATCTGTATTGCAACAATGTACTCTTACAGAATCAGACAAGTAGCAGTCCCATATTCTAGCATGATGCCCAAATAAAGTAAGTTCTGATTGTCTCATAAGGCCTTCATTTTGAGTTTTACCAGTCAAATCCCAGATGCGAGCACTGTCCTGACAATAAAACCAAAAAGTTTTCTACAACTGTCATATGTTATATATATCTTATATCTCAGGCATCCCCATATATGTGATGTTCATAAGAAAAGGGAGACAAATATTTTTTTGAAAAGATATATAGTTTAAACATTTTTTTGAAAAGATATAACAAATATTTCTCATTATACAAAGGCCTGTTTCTGAAAATAACAAAGTCATGTATCAGATACACACCTGCGATCATCAGAAGCAGACATGAGCTTTGTGCCATCATCAGACCATGCAAGTCTAAAGACGGAGCCTTCATGACCAATGAGCCGCTCCAAGTGAACTGCACTTAGCTCTTCAGGATCTAACCTCCAAACTATAATCTGCCATGGGAATTCAAATAATGGTTTCAAGCATAATGCAAACATGGTTGGAACATCATGCAGAGAAACATACTGTTACCATACTTGTTTCCTTTTAGTTATTTACTTAAATTTCAGTCACTTGTAAGAAATGTACCTGATTGTATATGGTACCAGAAGCAACAGAGAGAGATGCAATGGTGTCGCCATGCAACCTCATAGAATATAGAAGGCACCTGTCTGCAATTTGATTAAGAACACCCACATTTATTAATTTATTAGGGGGGAATTGGCTGGATATTAACCAGGTGAAAGATGGTAGTGTGTATATATATAAGGGACCTTGTGACTTGACTCGAGCAACAAGGGAACAAGTAGCAAGATTCCATAAGGCAACAGAGTTGTCACTAAGTCCCACCACAAGCAGCTGTTCCTCTCTCTCCAAGAAGCATACATCAAGTACCCAATGGTCGAAAGGGGGTAAGGCATGGACCAAGTCCAGATGGTATCCTTGCTCTGGATTTGAATTTGAATTTGAATTTGGAGTTGAAGAAGTGAGTAGGAAGAGCTTGAGGGTTCTCTCTCCAAAGATGGAGATGGGGAAAGAAGAGGGAAGCTCCTTCAGCTGTGTTATCCCATGAACTCTGATGCCATTGAATACTTGAAAAGATGAGCATAGTTTCCCAGATTTGAGATCATACAGCAGCAAGTCTGATCCGATGCCAGCAAGGAGAAGTGGGGAGGGAGAGGAGGGGAGAAGAGAGAGAGCAGAAATCTCTCCAACGTAAGGGCCTCCGCTCAGACGCCATTCTCGTGCCTCCATGGACATGGACCGGGTTCACGAAATCAGCTGTGTGCCTGTGTGTTATCACAGACAGTATTTCTGACCTGAGACAGAGAGAGAGCAAAGCAAGAGGCGGCAAGGGGTTTTGGGGTAAACATTTTAACAGAGCAGTTTAGGCTTCATGCACTGCACGAACCATATGCAGCGCTCTTTTAATTCTATAACCCAGGTGCTGCATGAAGCCAAAACTTCTCTGTTAAATCTTTACCTGGGTTTTGGGGTTCTTAGGCTTTTGGGTTTTGGGTTTTGGGCTTTGGGCTTTGGGCCTATTAATCATTAAATTGAGCTAAAACAAGTATATATTGTGACTAAAACATAACTAAATGAAATGGATGAGTTTGATTTGACATAAACAGATTGGTCAAATGTCCTTCAACTCCTTTGTGCTTTTCACCTAACAAACAATACTTCGATTGTAAATCACGTGCAACACAATTTATGCATTCCTCTTCTTTTCTTTTAATTTGTCCCCTCTGCTCTTAATTCCCGATTTTTTTTATTAATAGAAAAAATAAAATAAAAATAACGACAATAACAAAAAAAACACTGTAGTGGTAACGTCCAGCTACAGTGCTTTTTCGTTAATTAGCGATTATTCAGCTACAGTGTTTTTTTTTAACTACAGTGTCATGAACGTTATAAACCATAACGTTCTTCTTAGATGTTGAATTTCTTTGAAATCATTCCCAAATTTATTTATTTTCTATTAATAAAAAAATCGGTCTTAATTCGGCCTCTGCAAAATTAGTGACAACATAAGCTAGTTATATAAAATTAAATGAATAAATATTTAAAATGTTTACCCTGGTCAGCAATTGCAGTGATGCATTAGCACGTGCCATTGATTGTTTATGTCTTGTTTTGTTAAAAGGATTTATAATATATATCATAGTTTGGTTTAATTAGGATCATCATTATCAATATCAACTGATTGTCAAATTAAGTTTTGTTTCTGTTCGCCAATTGTCATGTTGAATATCCATTAATTGGCAAGAAAAGTTACTGGAGAGTATGAAAAATTTGACACTCAATCACATCATGCTAGAAAAATTATAATATGTTGAAATTTCATGCACGAATCATACCGGCATCTCATTGCAATCGCACAAATTAAATATGTTAGAGTTTTTTTTTTTTGCTATTATTAAATGGTATGGAAATTAGTTTCTCTCGATCTAATAGAACGAACCAAAGTACCAAACGGAACCAATTGATTCATGCCCTTTCGAATGTGTTTTAGAAATCGAATCAATTGTTTAGTCCCGGCCTAAGACTGCCACACTGATCCACAAAAATTATGTATAATCAGATATGCATATGTGATTTGAAAAATTCCTTTATAATATTAAACAGATTTGTATTGTTGATTTTTTTTTTATTCTTGTTGGTATTATTATTATTGTCGTTGTTTTCATTATTTGTTTTACTTATATATAGAGAGAGAGGAGAGTTCAAATGCACTATTTTTGTGTACTCCAATATGCTCCATAATTTTTATTTTCATTTTCAAAGTTTGAACAGTCGATTCGAACTGCTTAACATGATTTTTATAATAAAATATGCTTAGAGACCAAATTTTATATTTTTTTAGAATTTTTTTAAATATATGCAAAATCACTGTTTTAATAAAAATTCTGAACTATTTGAAAAAGTTAGTAGTGAAGAGTTTGAAAACCTTGACTCTTAATCACATCATGCTAGAGAAAATTATAATATGTTGAAATTTCATGCACGAAGCATGCCGGCATCTCATTATCCACAATCGCACAAATAAAACATGCTGAATCGTTTTTTCCTATCCGAGTTCCAATTAGTTTCTTATTCATCTACGAAACCGAATTCTCCTCAATGAATGAGGATTTTTTTGTGAAAACAAACATTCGACAGTATTGAATGATGGGAATATGCGTGTGTTATGTGCTCACCAAGAGGATTAGATAAGCACAACTTCAAACGTATATTGGATCGGCTTCAAATTCAAATGATGAATTTAAATCGTTAAAATACATATACTTCATGAGTGATGCATGTACATTCAAATTCACTTGCTACAAGATCAAGCAGTCAAAGAAATGAATATTTTATAAGTTGTTTTATATATTTATTTTTCATTATTTTTTGACAGTTTGATCTTGTAACAAATGAATTAGAAACTTTCAAAATTTTGCATGTACATGCATTACTCATGAAATACATAAATTTTAACATATTGTATTCATCATTTGAAACCGATCCGATATACTTTTAGAGTTGTGCTCATCAAATTTTCTTGGTGAGCACATCACACTCTAGCTTTGCTATACATATAGTAGTTATGGTGCGAATACAGTGCGGGTACTGATATCAGCTATTTAAAATATTATTATATTTCAGAAAATAAAAAAATTATGTAATAATATTGCATTTGCAATAGCTTCTCAAAGTACTGTAGAGGATTATTCTTACTTTTACGGTTTGAGATTTACTGGGAGTCAGACTAGCACAGAGGGTCAGAGGCGTTATTATTGTGCTTTGAGATTCGTGCTAAGTTAAAAACAACCGTCCGGATTCCCTATAATTGTAAAAGATTTCCTTTTGAGGTAGCTGGGACTGGAGGACGTGAATAGGGGTGTTCATTGGGTCCGGTTTAATCGGTTTTGCACCGAACCGAATTAGATTGGTTCAAACGGTTCGGTTTTTTCGGTTTAATGGTTCGGTTCGGTTTGCTTTTTAAAACCGAATTATAACTTCGGTTTGGTTCGGTTTGAAAATTTCAAAACCGAAATAACCGAACCGACTGAACTTTTATATATTATGAATTTGGTTCGGACCGCCACGGTTTATTTCTTAATCAATTGCTTTAAATACTTCGGTTTATTTCTTAATATCTCAATTTATTTCTTAATACTCCAATTTATTTCTTAATATACTTTAGTTTATTACAAAATAATTGCTTTAAATTAAAAAATTGATATATTTCTGTTTGAACCGAACAAACCGAACAAACCGAAATAAAACTTTGGTTCGGTTGCAATGCTAATTCAGTTCGGTTCAGTTCTATTGTTTAAACCGAATTAAAACTTTGGTTTACCTAGTCCGAACCGAACTGATGAACACCCCTAGACGTGAATTGTTTGTTAGTAGAAGTGGCAGTGGCTGGATGACGTGTGATGGCCCGTAATTCATCCGTAAATTTTTGTTAGTGTATGGATGTGATTGGGAATTAGAAATTAATAAAAGCTGGTGCGGTGTGGGTTCTGGGTCAGAGGTGTTGAATCCGCGCTGTTGTAGTGTAGGTCTTTTTGTCGTTTGTTTTGTTATTGGATTTATTTATTTATTTAGGTTGATTTGATTTTCATTATTTATTGCGTGCATATGCATTGCCCTGCCCGACAATAATTGATGCATGCGTCTATTTTTCTTCTTTTTTTACTGCATACACACGGAGTACATAATATCTATGGTACGGTTATCATCTCAAATTAATCCTCCTTTGTTAAGTCAACCCAAGTACCCAACCATTCAATTGTTTGTCAATAAAAAAAACATTAAAAAACCCCCTTTACTAAAAATAAATAAATTAAAAACCCCCTTTAATTTTAATTTTAATTTGCACCGGGCCAAACTTGACCAACCTTTCTTCCTTTTAATTTGACAGCTGGATTTGAACACATGTCTAGAATTAGAAGAAATAACCATCTCCGTTAGGACCGTTACTACAAAAAACAAAACTAGATACATAATTAGGTACGGGTGCAAAGGGATCGGATTTTATTTTTCGAATATGGATACAAATTAGATATTTGACGGATACATATAAATACAGATCGGATATCGAATAATTGTAAATATATACATAAATATTTTCATAATATATATTGAATTATATGGTAAATATCTACTATTCCAATATAGATAATTAAAATTCAAAATCATATCCGTATTCGTATCCGTACGAATATTCGAATATTGGACATCCGTATTTAATTTTCAGATACAGATCTTGATACGGCCGGATATTATGCGATATGTTTGCATCCCTAAATTATAGGTGTCAACAAAAACTTTGTTAGAAATAAAAATATGTTAATAATGATTCACGAGTGAATAATATAGAAATGATTAGAGGATACCATCTCTTACAAATCCCACCATGCGTGCTGAAGATAATATTATTAATACAGTCAAATAAATCTTCCAGTTTGATTTCATCAAATGGTCAAATGGTGCAACACTGTCTCGTCTTTACTCAATAACTCTTTTAGATCTGCATATCAATTGAACTATTGATAAAATAACTTAATAAATAATTAATCAATGATGTGTTTAGCTAGAAATAAAATATGTTAATCATGATTTAGGTACGTAAGCATATAGTTAATTAGTACCCACAAATACCTGATAGTAATTAATTAGCAAAAATACACTTTAGATTTATATTCTTAGTTATTCTTTCTAAATCTATCTCAATGTTAAAATGTTTCAAAATAATAATATGGATGTCTCCATCTCTATATGTCTACTGGAGGACAGTGAAACAAACAACTTTTTAATTTTATTAGAAAAGTTAAATTTCACAAATCTCATACACTTTTTATTTCAGACTTACAGCTCAATTTTATCATTCGTGCATAATTTTATACCATATGTATTGTATAGTCATTTTAATAAATTCTCCCTTAAATTATTTAATTAATTCTCAAATTGGATAAATAGATAAAAGAATGTCATTGATATCCCTATTCGTAATGTTTTTTTTTTATTTTTATAAACTATAAATAGAGAAATGGATTTTAGAGAGCTAACTAATTAATTAATTGGTTTTTTATTTTACAAAAATATAAAGTACCAAATAGGCTATTCGGTACCAAAAAGTTTCACAAATGTTCAACATGAACTATAGCACAAAACATGAATAATATTTTGGTGCCGAATATACATTTTTTGTACCGAAAAAAATAAATAGTTGGTGTTGAATAGTCTATTAAGCAAAATTGTAAAAAACAAAGCAATCAAATTGGTTTCTAAAATTCTGTTTTATTTATTTATGATTTATAAAAAGAAATTGATGCATAGTATTCCAAAGGAGTGAGGTGGCAGCTTAATAAGTCAATGGCGTGGCATCTGCATATTGAAATTTGCAGTCCTGAGAAGGGAACCATATCCATATTTGTGTGGCAGTGGGACCCAGGAGCTCTAATTCCATTAATTTGAACCAGCCAACTCTCGTATTTTTGTTATTTGTTATTGAAAGTAACTTTCATTTCATTTGATAATTGATACTAATTCAAATGGTTACTGAGTCAGCCCATGCCCATCACCCCATCAATTAAAGTAACCATCCACCAACCCCCTTCTCAACCAATAAACTATGAACACTAAATAAGTAACCTTTCAACTTAAAATCAATCTTTTCTTTTATTTTCAATTTAAGCTGGGAGGAGGAGGACATAGAGAAAAGCATAGAAATTAAATAGGTCACCCACCTTTCTAAAACGCAACACTTTTTAGGGATTAGCGATAGCGGGGGCCCAACTCCCAGGGGTAGGGGTAGGGGTAGGGGTAGGTAGGTAGCCGAGTAAAACTATGGCCCTTACTTGTGATTTGTGAAATTAGACAAATCTACAATATAAAAAATGTGCATGATTTCTTCCTTGCTTCACTCCGTTCTTGTTGAACGGTTTAGAGTTTATAATATATCTCTAAATATTTTTATAATATATATTAAACTATAGAGAAAGAATCCATTTACATTTCCATTTATAATATATATTTTTTAGTGACACCAGATTGTACTCTACATTTTCAAAGTTTAAACAGTCGATTCAACGTCTAACATAATCGAAATGTGCTTGCAGATCAAAATTTATATATTTTTTTTGAATTTTTTACTATTTATTAAGATTAGTACAAAAATTCAATTGTTTGAAAATAACGTTTTGTAAAATACTTAATAAATAGTAAAAAAAAAAAAAATATATAAAATTTGATCTGCAATCATATTTTAATATATCCATTATGTTGAATAATTTGGAAATATAAGATGTAATTCGGTATCACAAAAAAAAAATATAATTGAATCCCTCCTCTAAGCTATATGATATAAATTCCCAGAAAAAATGAAGAATAAGTTGACAGAGTCAATATTGGTGTTTTGATCAACATGCTAAAATTAATTCTGGGTAATTAGAACAATTCAGATTTGAGGTTTTGATTAACGAAGAATCAGTCTGTTTTTATGGAATATTTACATATACTAGGGATCCCCTTACTCCGATGATCTCCTCTCCTCCCCCCCCCCCCCCCCCCCCCCCTTTCCCTTCTTTCTGTCCCTCCTAATCTTCTCCTCTGTCTCCTCCTAATCTTCTCCTCTTCCTTCTCCTTCGTCTCTATTCTAATTGCACCCATCTTGATGTCTCACTATCCATACACTGAGCACCCGTCCTCCCAAGCTCATGCTTTCTTCCAAAACGATTACTTGTTACCTGACCATGACCATGCACTAACAGTTACATTCCTCAGAGGTGCCCCAAATAGGGACCTCTCTGTACCACAACTGCATCTGGTTAACACTTATGGTGGTGGTCTGGAGGATTACCCTACTCTGAGAAGGGGGTCGTCGTCCTTCCTCATCGTCATCCCTCACCGCCTACGGAGGGAGGATGTAGTTGATGACATAAGTGACTGGGCCATTGACCGGTATATGGTCCTAGGGATTTGGGACCCGGGGGAGGGATGTCACCGAACTCCCCCATCCTTCTGCCTATATTTCAGAGTTCACAATTATCCACTATCTTTTTGGCACCCACACTATTTCCAAATGCTCACCTCTGGGATTGGCACGTTAATCTACGCCGACATTGCTAACATGGTAGGCCGGGATAGGGCAAATCTTCGCTTGACGGTTCAAACGACGAATCCGGGGTTGCTTCCGCCATCAATCGTTATCCATTTTGAGAACAAGTGGAGAATTTGCCCCATCTCCCTCATAGGATGGCAAATCACAGGTGAAGCTTCGGATCAGTTTGATGGTCCGACAACAATGGTCTCCCTAGAGGAGGTTGATAGTACCAGAGAAAGATTGGGGGTAGTTCCGGGAGGGGACTTCCCAATGCGTACTGTAATGTTGGCAGTTGGACGTCATCTCAGGCAGATAGAGGAGAAGGCAGGTGGTCGGCCATCTCACAGGCAATCTATACGTCGGGAGGACGACCAGGCACAGTCCAGGGTGCAGGGCCATGCTCCGAGTCCACCTCGCACTCTAGGACAGCTTGCCAGGCGGTACAGGGAGAGAGAGGTTAAGGCTGCACCAATACCAGTAGCAGTGGGGCAAGGAGTGGCAAAGATGGTGTGGCCTTCTGTGAAGCTATTGGTCTGGCAACCAAAAACCTCACTTTTAAAAGAGGCTTTCCCCTCACCAAAAAAAGCCACCTTAGCTGATCGTTTGTGCGGCCACTGCCGGGTCTGTGCACTGTTATTCCATCAGACCTGTGCTACACTGCAAAGACAGACGGCCCAGGCAGCCAGCCTACTCAGAAAGGACGGGGGACGGTGTGATACCCATGCTAACCAACAAATGGCAAGCCCAAAACCTAACAAAATCCAGGCCCAAACTTACTCCACAACATTACAACCCAAACCCCTCAAATTGCCTTCGCCAAAATCACTCTTGCCTATACCATCAATCCTAGGACCTCCACCAAAAGACCTTCTCCCTATTCAAACACCACACTCCCTGAATTTCTTTCTCCCGCCACAACAACTCCGGCCACCGGGACTTACTACCCACTCCCTCAATCCAAAACCCACAACCCTCTCAGTTTGAATAATGGCTTCCTCCAGTACCAATCGCCCGAGCCTAGACCTTGCAGATGAGGAGCTTATTCGGAAATTTGCTGGTTTGCAAACTGAGGGGACTGATAGCATGTCTGCGGTTATCATTCCACAGACGGCGGTGACCTCCAGGAACTGGGACAGGTGTGTGATTGCTCGGGTGTGCACGGATAAGCTGGTTTTTCACAGTCAGTTTGAACAGCTCATGCAGAGACTCTGGATTCTGTAGCCACTATCCACCTTCACAGAATTAGATAAAGGGCTCTTCTTAATTGAGCTTACTGACAGGAAGGAGGTCGATAGGGTGCTAAATGAAGGACCGTGGTTCTATCGAACTGACTTGGTGGCACTAGCAACATGCTCCTCTACAGACCACCTCAACAAAAGTCACGTCTCAAAAGCTGAACTATGGGTGCAATTCCATAATGCCCCAATTGACGCTCTTAATGATGATGGCATTGAACTCATAACAAGTCCAATTGGATTGCCGGTTTCGGATCCGATTATAACTAGAGCTGGAGGGAAGAGGTATCTGAGGGTAAAGATGCAGGTTGACATTACTGAACCTCTTAAGGATATGGTGAGAGCTACGCACCCCACACTGGGACAGGTAAAAGTGTATGTCGTATATGAACGAATTGGGCGCGTCTGCCGGTTTTGCGGGGACATAGGGCATGAAATTTCAGGATGCGGGGATCGTATCCGTCTGGGTAGAATTAAGAGGCAGCTGGAGGGCTCTGACAGACCGGAGATGAAGAACATTCTAAACCCGACCAGGGGTCCCTGGATTGTTAACCAGATGTTGCTGCCGGTGCAGGGGGACTCTCCCACAACTGAGGTACCACTAGAGCGGGGCCCGCCAAGACAGAAAAGGAACATTGATGAAACAATGAAGCAGGCAGAGCTGGGGCGATATGACAAGATCCACCAGGGTAAAGAAAGTGCCAGCCAACTGGGTGACATGGAAGAGTCTGAGGACAATGATGGGTCAGTCCTGACCTATAACAAGAAGGCAAAGGCGACGAGATTGCCTATCTCGCCACTGGAAAGATGAGTACCATACTTTCCTGGAATTGTCGCGGTAGTGGAGGGCTAGCGACAATTCCAACGCTCCGGCGTTACCTCCATTGCACAGGGGCAGAACTAGCGTTCATTTCCGAGACCAAGTGTTCCAAAAAACAAGCAATAAAACGAATTGCTAATCTGCCTCTGCTGAATAATGAGATCGTTGCCTCTAAGGGCCGGGGAGGTGGTTTGTGGTTGTTATGGAACGACTCGATCTCAGTTACTATAGTTGAGGTCTCAGAATTCTTTATTATAGCACTAATAAAAAAAGATCCAAGCAGTCAGCCCTGGTTATTCATTGGGGTATATGGTGACTGTGCCGATCACCAAAATGAAAGTATTTGGACCCGAATTGAGTACCATATCTCTGGATCGGGGTATCCGGTGTGTACCCTTGGAGATTTCAATGCAATAGCAAGTAGTGCGGAGAAGAAAGGTGGAAGTCTGGGGTTCAAGGTTAAGAACATGAGGTTTAGAGAATTTGTGCATAGGGCAGGATTGGTGGATATGGGGTATGGGGGGCCAGCCTACACATGGGCTAACAACCAGCGAGGCAATAAGCTCATACTGGAACGGCTGGATAGGGGTATGGCGACAACAGATTGGCTACACCTGTTCCCAAATTCAAGAATTTTGCATTTGCCGAATTTCCAAAGTGACCATCTCCCAGTATTATTGCGCACTCAATTCAGGCAGAAGAAAAGAGAAAAGCAATTCCGACTGGAACAGTGGTGGCTCCAGGATCCAGAATTTAAGGACCTCTGTACAAAAGCGGTGGAGGGGACGGATTGCGAATAGGGAAGAGTAACCACAAAACTGAGAAAAGAAGTCAGACAGTGGGCGGAGGGTGGAAAGGATCCCAATAAGGAAGTTAAGAAGATTGAGGAGGAGATGAATTTCCTATTATCTGCGGAGCAGAATGATGAAGTGCGTGACAGAATCAAAGCTTTCCAGGCCGATTTTGCCAAATACATAGTGGCGCAGGAGCTCCATTGGCTGCAGAGATCTAGACAGAATTGGGCTCTCAGAGGAGACTCAAACACCCAATTCTTTTATGCCAGCACTATCATTAGGAGAAGGAAAAATACAATCTCAGCAATTCAAAGGGAGGATGGCGAATGGGAGGTGGAGGAGAGGGAGGTCAGGAAGCTGTTTATTAATCATTTCAAGTTTGTTTATCTTGCAGGTAGGCCAACCACGCGAGAGGAGCAGATACCGATTCCGGCCCAAGTTACTCAGGAGATTAGGCCCATACCAATTGATGCCTGGCCGAAAATGGATCGAAGGCCCACACAAGAGGAAGTCCGCCTTACTGTTTTCCAATTGGGCCCCTGAAAGGCCCCAGGGCCAGATGGTATTCATGCAGCCTTATTGCAACAGGCCTGGGAAACTTTTCAGCCGTATGTTCAAAAGGAGGTGGCAGACTTCTTTCTCTCCTCTCACATGAAGGATTCTATTGCACACTCAAACCTGGTTCTAGTCCCAAAGGTCCCAGGACCAACAAAGGTCTCCGATTACCGTCCGATAAGTGTCTGTAACATCATTTACAAGATCATCTCTAAACTGATCGCACGGAAGATGAGGCCATGGATGGACTACCTAATCTCAAACTGTCAGACTGCTTTCGTGCCGGGCCGCGAGATATCTGACAATATCATTCTCTTGAGGGAAATCCTGCATAGTTTCAAAACTAGAAAAAAGGGGGAGGGGGAGTTTGTCCTTAAAGCGGACCTTGCGAAAGCATTTGACCGCGTCAACTGGGAGTACCTCTTTTCCTTGTTGCCGGTTTATGGTTTCTCGCCACATATGTGTAAATGGATTAAGGCCTGTGTAACTTCCTCCAAATTCACAGTGCTATTTGATGGAAAGGGGGATGGATTTATTAAACCAACAAGAGGATTGCGTCAGGGATGCGCTATGTCCCCGTATTTGTTCATCATCTCCATGGATCCTCTATCTCGCATGCTGGAATCAGGAAGAAAGTCAGGATTAATACGGGGTATCCAGCTGACACGACAATCTCGCCACCTCACAAATTCCATGTTTGCGGACGACCTTCTGATCATGGTACAATAGTCAGTGAAGAGGTGGCCCACACTGCAACAATCATTCGGAACTTTTGCTCCTTATCGGGTATGGAGCTCAATCCGATAAAATCAAAAGTATGGTTCAGTCGTACTGCCAATCAGCAGCAAAGAGAGGTATTTCTAAATCATTTCCAGGTAAAACTTGCGGATGACAGTGAAAGGTACCTGGGATGTCCGGTCAAAGTGAACTGTGATGTAGATTTTGATTATTTAATTGAAAAATTCCAAGTCAGATTGAATTCGTGGCAATCCAAACTATTATCCCAGGCGGGTCGACTCGTGCTTATTAAAGCCGTATTGGAAAGCATGCCAATCTATGCAATGGGCACAGTGTTGCTCCCCCAAAAGGTAATAAGAAAACTTAATGCAATAATGAGAGATTTCTTTTGGGGGTCAACAGAGGATAAAAGACGCATGTTGTACGTGGCTTGGGATAAGATTACACGACCTAAGGGTATGGGGGGCCTCGGCTTGAGGAGCCTGCATGACCTGAACCGTGCACTGCTGCTAAAGAATGTCTGGAAAGTCATTGAGGGTAGGGAATGTTTGTGGATTACGGTCATCTCCGCCAAATACTACCCAAGGGGAACATACTGGATCACAAATAGACGCAGTAACTGCTCCAAGCTATGGCGGCAGATGTTGCAACTGAGGGAGATCATGGGACAACACATTACTTGGCAAATTGGAGATGGCAGTACCATACCGGCAATGGCCCATCCCTGGTTCCCCCAATGGGCAGAATTCAGGCCTTCTACTGTTGTGCAACGCCAGACGATGGTGCAAAGCCTAATAGACCCGACAACCCATACTTGGGATTTTGATTCTCTGCAACAAATGTTTGGCTTTACAGTGGCTATTACCATCGCAATGAATGAATCGCTCAGGCCCATCTCACTACCGGCACAGGACCGTCTCATATTCACCTTTGCTAGGGATGGGCGGTTCACGGTTAAGAAAGCGTACCAAGTGTTGCGAGCTGATCAACCAATCATGGGTCAGGGGGAGTTTTGGCAGTGGGTATGGGGGCTGAGGGGGCTACTACCTAAACTCAAATTATTTATTTGGAAATGCGTAGTCAACGCAGTCCCTGTACAGGCTAACATTGCAAGAAGAATTCAGACGGTTTCTGCTTTGTGCCAGCTTTGTATGCAGGAAGAGGAATCGGTTGTGCATACACTGTTCCACTGTCAGTTTGCAAGAGCTGCCTGGATAGCGTCACCCTTAGGCATCCGCTCTGACAGATTAACTGGGAACTTTCTGGAAATTATAGAGTCGGTACGAGGGATGCTGGGAGAACAGAAGTTCCTGCAATTTATGGCAATTGTCTGGGCAGTTTGGCGATGCAGGAATGGTGCCATGTATGCAAATAAAAAACTATCCTTAACTGTTTGTCAGGAATTCTGGGGCAGGGCTATGGAGGACTCAAACATACTGTATGCAGGCCTGATAGCCAAAGGAGTGGACTCCAGTGCCTCAAGTGGTCAGGGGGGTCTCAACCAGAGCGAAGGTGACTGGGAAGGCTTTAACTGTTATGTGCACGGCTCTTGGGATGATACTGGCGCTGCAGGCATAGGACTGGTCATTGTAAAACGGGGGCTCATTGTTAAAAGCGAGTCTTTCGCGATCAGGGCCGTGTGCGCAGCTCAGGCAGAAGCAAAGGCGATTTATCAGGGACTTCAAACTGTGGCAAGTCAATCGTGGGAAGGGGGAAAGGTGTGCTCAGACTCCCTTGAACTGGTGAATGCACTTGCCCAACCAATACTGAATGTCCCTGACTGGAGAGTAAGCAGGGAGCTCTAGGATGCATGGAGGTTGAAATTTCAAGCTCAGGAGGAAATTACAGTGGTCTTCTTGAGTAGGGAAAATCAGTTCATCAAGGCAGCTCATGTCTTAGCAAATCAGGGTAGGAATGTGGAATGTAATAGGAGAAGAGAGTTTCAAATTACTCAAATTGAAAGTCATTAAGGAAATGTAATAGGTAGGGGTGTAAACGGAGCGGATTCGGAGCGGATAATGCTGATACCATATCCATATCCACATGTCAGTGAGCGGATACGAATACGGATACGGATACGGATAGTAAACGGATATCAAAATGTAAAACCAAATCCACCTTAAACGGATACGGATACGGAGCGGATGATCCACGGATACGGATTCGAATACGGATACAAAACGGATGATTGTCGGATAATTTAGTCATATGAACTTTACGATACAAATATGGTCCTATTTTAAATATTTTAATGTGATAAATAATTTATTGAGTAATTTATTATTTATACGATACAAATATCATACAAATACAATCCATATATAGTATACGTAATTAAAAAAATAACTTTCAACTTGAATAAATAATCAAAGTTGATAAATAATGAAAGATTAAACGACTCATGTTAACTCTCAACTTTAAATTTACTGTTTATTCAAAGCCCAGCTACAAAGCCCAGAACTAAATTGCAAAAGAAAAGAACCGGAAGCGAACAGCTCTCCGGGATACGAGAGTTTTAGTCCCACTGTTAATAGTTAAAACTTTTATTGGTGAGAATCAGCTATAAAAGCGAAGCGCTCTGAGGAGTAAAAGCTACATAGCGCTTGGCTACCGAACCGCGTCAATTATTTAATAAATATTTTTAAACGGGGTCTGGATCCGGATAGATTCGGATATCCGCTCCGTTTTGTAATTACAAATATTATCTGTATCCGAATCCGGGTACTGTTGTTCGTTTGTTAAAATTATCCGGATCCATATCCGAATATTATCCGGATTCGGATTTTAGCCGGATTCGGAGCGGATACGGAACGGATTATCCGGCTCTGTTTACACCCCTAGTAATAGGCCTACGGGCTGTCAGGAAAGCAAAAAAAAAAAAAAAAAAAAAAAAAAAAAAAAAAAAATATATATATATATGAGAAGGGATCAAGTTACAACACTTGAAAGTTACAACAAAGTTACAACATCTATTTTTTTCATTTTGAAAGTCCAAATTGTCGATCCAAACCGTTAGATATTCAATCTATATTAAAATGTGCTTGGAGACCAAATTTTACATTTTTTGAATTTTTTTTGCTATTTATTAAGATGGGTACAAAATCGCTGTTTTTTAAAGGTGCAGAATTTTAATAAAAACAACGATTTTGTACCCATCTTAATAAATAGCAAAAAAATTTCAAAAAATGTAAAATTTGGTCTCCAAGCACATTTTAATATAGATTGAATATCTAACGGTTTGGATCGACGATTTGGACTTTGAAAACGAAAAAAATAGATGTTGTAACTTTGTTGTAACTTGATCCCTCCTCATATATATATATATATATATATATATGAGGAGGGATCAAGTTACAACAATTTTGAGTTACCACAAAGTTACAACAACGGTTTTTTTCATTTTCAAAGTTCAAATCGTCGATCCAAACCGTTCAACATGATTATCTAAATAAAATATGCTTCCAAATCAAATTTTACATTTTTTTGAATTTTTTTACTATTTATTAAGATGGGTACAAAATTCAATGGTCTGAATTTGACTAGTTTTTGTACCCATCTTAATAAATAGTAAAAAAATTCAAAAAAATGTAAAATTTGATCTGGAAGCACATTTTATTTAGATAATCATGTTGAACGGTTTGGATCGACGATTTGGACTTTGGAAATGAAAAAAACCGTTGTTGTAACTTTGTGGTAACTCAAAATTGTGGTAATTGGATTCCTCCTCTATATATATATATATATATATATATATATATATATATATATATATATATATATATATATATATATATATATATGATATATATTTATTATTCAAATACAATTATAAATAATTAAGATTTAAAAATATAACCGTACCACTATTCGACATATTGACAATTTGCAAATAGATTGAGTGGTTAGATTTTAGTGTTTACTAATTGACAGTGCGCCGGGTCAAGGTGAACTTAGATGCCGGTCCCGTCCAGGTGAGGTCACCGATACTTTTTCTTTAACCTGCTACTACCGGTTGTCCGGTTGACCCCCTCTCTCCCCTATTTTTTATTTGTCCATGCGCCTGTTCTACAACATTTTGAAGGAGAGACGGTGGGGCTCCTCCTGCCGTGTACGTAAAAGACCTGGTGCATCCAGTCTGTTACAGTTCCAATGCCTAGGAAGATGCGGTTGAGTCCACTTGCACACATCATCAGACTCCACTCTCACCCACCCCCAACCTCTCCCTGCTCCAGTGTTCAGAGGCCTAACAAATCTGAACCGTTAATCGGATCAGATGGGAGTTGGTGAGATTAAATCTCAGTCGTATATCCTGATTCGTCCTCCTTTCCTCCTTTCAACGAGTCTTTATAAATAGAGACGCCAAAGCAATCCCTCAACTCGTGGAAGAGGCAACAGGGCAAGGCCAATCAATCCTTTTGCTATATTCAAACAGCACCTAAATATCCAAGCACAAGGATTCTATTCCTCTCTCGATCTCTCTCCTACCTGGTACGTACCAGATTAGATCTCTACTCAATCTCACTCTCCTTTCTTCTTCTTTGCTAATTTCCTTGTTTTTTCTACATCTTTTTTACCTCTCAATTGGGAAATCGGTACTAAAACTGTGTGTATGACTTTGTTAAACATTTAGTTTGTTCTCTTTACTATCTTAATATTTCTATTTCTCAGTTCTCAGGTTTCATAGAAATATAATACCTAATTAATCGATCCAATCAGTGTAAAAAAGAGGAGGTTTAATTACATCTGTCACATACAATAAGTAGTATTCAAGTCGGGAGGTGAATTTTCTTGAATTTTATCCATTTTTTGCGACTTATAGTGTTAGATCTGGGGAATGAATCGATCTTGGCTGGATCTTCTGTAATGAGCGAGATCATTTCCAGCTTGGATCTGGTCTTCATGAACGTATCTAGCTAGATCTGACCCCGTGCACTGTAATTTGCACTTAGAGAGTTCAGATAATATTAAGATTTTTCAGCCCTTTCTATGTATTCGCGGTCAGATCAGATGTCTTTATAAACTTTTCAATTGAGAATCTCAATCTTGTCCAATGTCAGATGCATCAAACACAGAGAGATCTCTGTACTATTTGAGATCTCGGAAACATTTTCAGTACATATTTCACACTGAGCACACGATTCTATGCTTCATTAATGATCACTTAACGGATCAATTGAATATTTTGGTTTAGAAAAGTGTTTTTTTACAACTCACATATCTGTATGTTAAATTGCCTCACAGAACAAATGGCAGCCCTGGATACCTTTCTCTTCACCTCCGAATCTGTGAACGAGGGGCACCCCGACAAACTATGCGACCAGATCTCTGATGCGGTTCTTGATGCATGCCTTGCCCAAGACCCTGACAGCAAGGTTTGTTTTACTCTTTTACTCATTTCTTTCAAAAGTAGTTACTGGATCTTATCTAAGAAAGATTTTGATTCCGTTTGAATTATTAGTTTGAAAATTTGGATTTTAAAAGGATTTTGAATGTAATTTGAAAAATTTCATAAAAAATTAGCTAATTTGAATTGCACATTTAGAATAATGAAGTGCCATAAGCATCACTTATAAGACCTTATGACACAACAGGTGGCATGTGAGACTTGCACCAAGACAAACATGGTCATGGTGTTCGGTGAAATCACCACCAAGGCCAATGTTGACTACGAGAAGATTGTCCGTGACACCTGCCGCAACATCGGGTTTGTGTCTGATGATGTTGGTCTTGATGCTGACAAATGCCGTGTGTTGGTCCAGATTGAGCAACAGTCACCTGATATTGCACAAGGTGTGCACGGCCACTTCACCAAGCGGCCAGAGGAGATCGGTGCCGGTGATCAGGGCCACATGTTTGGCTATGCCACCGATGAAACAGAAGAACTGATGCCTCTCAGCCATGTGCTCGCCACCAAGCTTGGTGCCAAACTTACTGAGGTATATTAATGATTTTTATCAAATTTAATATACAGAAATCTGTGCCCAATATACCCTTCAAATAATAAGGCAATCATATTATGCCAAGTCGTTTTTTTGTCGTGTGGAAACTAATCGGGCACTTCAATTTTGTAAAAATATCAGGTACGCAAGAATGGTACCTGTGCTTGGCTGCGTCCTGATGGAAAGACCCAGGTGACTGTAGAGTACCGCAATGAGGCAGGTGCCATGGTACCAGTGAGAGTCCACACGGTATTGATTTCGACCCAGCATGATGAGACCGTGACAAATGACGAGATTGCTCGTGACCTCAAGGAGCACGTCATCAAGCCTGTGGTCCCTGCTCAATACCTGGATGAGAAGACCATCTTCCACCTCAACCCCTCTGGTCGCTTCGTCATTGGTGGGCCCCATGGTGATGCTGGTCTGACAGGACGCAAAATCATTATTGATACCTATGGTGGATGGGGAGCCCACGGTGGTGGTGCCTTCTCCGGCAAGGACCCCACAAAGGTACTGAACTTTCCCGTACCAACATTTTACCAAAAAAATTTATATTTAAAAAGATGCACATCATTTAGTGTTTTTTTTTTTTTACCAGTCAGCTCGATTTGATATTCTAATTCAGCATATATCCAAGTCATCTTGATGGATTTTGACCTGCATTGTATATATGTACTATGAATGAAAAATAGTGTGTGTCCCCTCCCAATTATACAGGATATTACTGTTGGTGATACCTAATTAACAGGTCATACAATTGCACACAGAAGTAATTAATTTGCATTTTGTAATTGAAGGTGGACCGCAGTGGGGCTTATGTTGCGCGTCAAGCTGCAAAGAGCATTGTTGCAGCAGGGTTGGCTAGGCGGTGCCTGGTGCAGGTATCGTATGCCATTGGTGTGCCGGAGCCATTGTCTGTGTTTGTGGATTCGTACGGGACAGGGAAGATGGCAGACAAGGAGCTGTTGAAGATAGTGAAGGAGAACTTTGACTTCAGGCCAGGCATGATCAGCATCAACCTAGAGCTGAAGAAGGGAGGCGACCGTTTCATCAAGACAGCCGCATACGGCCACTTTGGTCGCAACGAGCCTGGCTTCACCTGGGAGACCGTCAAGCCTCTCAAGTACTGAGATTCGTTCATTCATTAATCCCCCCTATTCTTATAAAATATGCCCATGCCATGCATGCCCAGTTGGGGGTTTGGGTTTGGTTGTTTTGAGAGGGCTACTTTGCTTTGCTTGGATGATAATGGGATTGGTTTAGCTGTATTCCTATTATGTTGTTAGTTAAACAGTAATAACTGGAGTGATGAGGGGGTTGTCACTGTCACTGTCACTGTCACTGTCATTTCTTTGATGTTCTATTTTTTCTCACCCTCCTCCCCCCCCTCCTCTCTCTCTTTGCGTTTTTTTTTTTGTTTACCTAATGCTGTGTTGACTGGACACAGCTCTTGACAGGAGTTATAGTGTGCTTTGTATGTGTTGCCTATGCAAGAGTTATATGAACGATTGAATTATGAGGTGCTTTCTTTATTCTTGTATGAACCAATAAGTGTGGTGTGCAGTGTGCTTTTATAAAGAGGGATCAAGTACAGCAGATCTCACAAGTATTGGGCTAATTAAGAAAAGAGATTCTTATGTTCAACAAAAGTGGAAAACATTTAAGAGTGCGTTCGTTTAATACCCCGGCATGTTGGAATCCAGATCCAGTGCGGTAACCCAACTTTTGGGTTTTAAATCGGGACCGTCTGATTCAAATCCGAGATCATCCATCCGGTAATGAGTGCACATATCCCGAAATACGAATTCGGATCCCGAGATGATCATGAGCGACGGATTAGAATCAAAAGGTCCTGATACAAAACCCAAAAATTGGGTTACATTAGGGGATCCGGACCCGGCATGTTGGGCATGTGATTGTGCTTGTTCTGTTTGTTTATTATTCCTACGCGCATGTTGGCCAATGGCCATGTGGTTGCTCCGTTTTAGTAAGCAAGCTGAGCCGTTTATGTCGGCAAGCCAAATTATTCACTTCACCGACAACTACAAATGCCCCCATTAAATTAATTCTGAAATCTGATTCTGCTGTGCACACAGATTTGTTTCAATATAAATTGTCAAAGATTTCAGATTTGTCTGCTGCTTCCAGCGAAGAGACCTCTGTTTATCTTTCAAGGACCACCAGGACCAAATGACCTTAAAACGAAACTGTAATACATTCTTTCTTACTATTTTTGTTTACAAGTATACATATCATTTGTTTACAAAAAAACAAAAAGTATCAAACACAAGCATTTGAGTAGGCCATTATACTCGAGAAAAGAAGAAGAAGAAGTGCAGCAACAGTTTGCATTTAAGAAGGTTCATATATTCACACAATGCAACTCTGATCACTAATATTTATTACACTGCTGTCTGCATATTAATCATATAGAAAAAAACCTACAGGCTTCAGAAATGCCAAAAATAAACAAAACTTCATGATTTTCTGAAATTCTAACAGTACAAAATATGAATTGAAATTGAGAAAAAAAAAATAAGATGCTAGGAAAAAAGTGGATTGAAGATGCAAATATATGAAATAATGAATTGACGACCTGCCTCTATTTCTGAGGATTGAGAGGTTTGACAACCTCCCAGGTGAAATCAGGGTCATTGCGGCCAAAG
Source organism: Carex arenaria (assembly GCA_964058825.1). NCBI lineage: Eukaryota > Viridiplantae > Streptophyta > Magnoliopsida > Poales > Cyperaceae > Carex > Carex arenaria. The sequence goes on from CAXKVW010000781.1 coordinate 25,046, forward strand.
TGGCCATAGGCAGCGGTCTTGATGAAGCGGTTGCCTCCTTTCTTGAGGTCAAGGTTGATTGCAATCATCCCCGGTCGGAAATCAAAATTCTCCTTCACGAGCTTCAGCAGCTCCTTGTCGGGTATCTTGCCCGTGCCATATGAATCCACAAACACAGACAATGGCTCAGGCACACCGATTGCGTATGACACCTGCACCAGGCAACGCCGAGCCAGCCCCGCAGCCACAATGCTCTTTGCTGCCTGCCGTGCAATGTATGCCCCACTACGGTCCACCTACATACATATCAGATGATTTGAAACAGAAAATTAATAATTGGAAATGCGGTTACAGAGTCTGTATCCACTGCTTACAAATATTTGATTTGCTCAAAGCAGTTGAGCCTTGAATAAGAAATACTACCTAAAACAAAAACAAATTGTGAATCTAAAGGAAGGGTATTAAAGTAAAAAGTTCAAAAGGAAAGTAATTTTTGAAAACTCTTTATTTAAAAAGGAAATGTAGAACGTCCGAGTCTCTTCTCCTTCGTACCAGTTATGCTAGTACCAGACCGGTACAGTGCAGCTGTACATTTTCTTTACTCTCCCAGTCTGTACCAGTATCATGTCGGTACCGCCCATCGTTGTCAGTATCCTTGTTAGTGAGCAAGTGCTTCCCTGAGATGCTGGTAAAACTGTCTAGCAGCCCATGTCACGAGGAATGTGTACTGTGCCAGTTTATCTCTTCAACAAATTAATTAGATCTAGTTTATCCCTCTAGTCTAGTATCTATTATCCAGTTATATATACCTTTGTGGGATCCTTGCCAGAGAAGGCACCTCCGCCGTGTGCCCCCCATCCACCGTAGGTATCTATGATGATCTTGCGGCCTGTCAGACCGGCATCACCATGGGGTCCACCGATAACAAAGCGGCCTGAAGGGTTGAGGTGGAAGATGGTCTTGTCGTCGAGGTATTTGGCCGGGACCACGGGCTTGATGACGTGCTCCTTGAGGTCCTGTGCAATCTTGTCATTGGTCACGCCCTCGTCGTGCTGGGTTGAGATGAGGATAGTGTGGACCCGTATCGGCACCATGGCGCCCCCCTCATTGCGGTACTCTACTGTTACCTGAGTCTTTCCGTCAGGTCGTAGCCATGAGCACGTGCCGTTCTTGCGCACCTCGGTAAGGTGGGCACCGATCTTGGTAGCAAGTACATGGGTAAGCGGCATCAATTCTTCAGTTTCATCAGTGGCGTAGCCAAACATGTGGCCTTGGTCACCGGCACCTATGTCCTCGGGGCGCTTGGTGAAATGGCCATGCACACCCTGGGCGATGTCAGGGGACTGCTGCTCGATCTGAACAAGGACACGACACTTGTCAGCATCGAGACCCACATCGTCAGACACAAAGCCGATGTTGCGGCAGGTGTCACGAACGATCTTCTCATAGTCGACATTGGCCTTGGTGGTGATCTCACCGAAGACCATGACCATGTTGGTCTTGGTACATGTTTCACAGGCAACCTTGCTCTCTGGGTCCTGTGAGAGGCAGGCATCCAGGACTGCATCCGACACCTGGTCGCACAGCTTGTCGGGGTGCCCTTCGTTCACCGACTCTGATGTAAAGAGGAAGCTGCTCTCACCTACTGCTGATGCCATTGCTGCCAATTAATTTTGTTTTCCTGTCTCGCTAGTCGCTACACAAATTTAAGGATTCACCTGACCTCTTACTTAGTGCTACATTTAGCCAATTTATAGACTAGTATCCTAGCTATCTATAGTCTCTAGATCCACAAAATATTTTGGACCTCAGAAAATGTGGACCTTTTAATTAGAATTATTTATTTTGTTAACCACAAAGCCAACTCGATCCATCCATTCGGCTGAGGGCTGACCTCCTATATTTAGCTACTTAGATGTTTAGTTATTGATCATAATACTTTAGAATTGAACGTTGTTTAGTTTGTTAAATTGTTAGTACATATATAGGTTTCATCGACAGAAGGCCCATTAGTATATATAATATATTGCTCTAATTTAACAAAACTATACAATTACAATTAAGCGTAGAGTACGTAGGCATAAAAATTAATGATGATATGCGCAAATATATAAACTAAAGATGCACATTTATCCATGAATTAGTTAAAATTCAGTCAAGGCCCTGAAATGCCCTCAAATTCAATCAAGGCCCATTTCAAAGCTTCCATCACTCACCACTCACCTCCCCGTCAGAATTGCAGAGTGCAGAGTGCAGAGTGCAGATGGGAAAATAAAAAAAGGAAACTCTTTTTTTTTTTAATTATAAAAAAAGAACACTGCACTTGCATGATTGCATCAGAATTGCATACTTTAATATATAGCTATTTTGCATTATGAACAGGTTTATATATATTTTTTATTTATCCTAAACAAGTTTTTTAATGTAAATTTTGTACAAAGATACAAGGACATTTTATTTACATATATGGGCTGTAAGGTGGATCCTTGTCATGTATGTAACATTGTAAATCAACATCAATTGAAGGAAATTACAAAAATGCAAAGCTCTGCAACAACAAAAACATTATATGCTAAAATTAACAGCAAAACACAAATGTTCAAATGAAATTTTTTTCCTAGATCTTAATCTCTGCCTTGATTTGATAATAATATAATTTTCTTAACCTTTACACAAACAATTAATGTTTGCAATCAAAGTTGCGTTATCTTTTTTGGAAATTGATTCTCCCAATGAAATAACCAAAAAGAGTAGCAAAAGCAATAGGATACAGCGCGAGAATTACAGCGACAAGCGGTAAACGGTTATGGTGGAACCCGAAATAATCTTCTAGAAACTGCGAAATGGATTTCTTTTCTCCAAAGATGACAATTACTTTGGAGACATCTCCGTACTGCGATGTGAAGAGGCCATCCAGCGTCCACCCGAACGGGCATAAGTAGTACACCCAAATCCACCATCCCGGAATTTGCTGCATGGAAAAACTAATTAATTAATATATTCAAAACATTAATTTATGTAATTTCAAGCAACAAAAGGGTTGATGTGGTTGCATACGGGACGAGGAACGACAAAGCTGGAGAAAAGATTGAGAAGTTGGTAGAAAACAGACTGCAGAATGGTGGCGAGTTGAACGGTAGGAGTCACAGCGGTGAGCATCATGCCGAGATAAATCATGTACAAAAGTGTGCAGAACATGGTGTAGAAGAAAAATATGAATTTCCCGGCATCCCATTCAAATCCGATGGACGGGTATGCTATTATCATGAACAGCACTACCTGAAACAACACGTATGGTATCTCCATTGCGACCTGCAATTCATGCATGCAAACAAATATATGTATTTATGTTTTATTGACTAATTAAGTTAACCTTTTTTTTTATAATTAACTAGCCACAAGGGAAGTTAGTGGTATTTACTGAGAAAAATAAATGAAGATCAGGTACCTAACCTGAGCAAAGGAGTAAGCCCAAGGAGAGTACATTCCAGCAAAGTTCTCTCTGTAGACGACTGTGCGTTCAACAGCAATGAAGGGTATCGCTGACGAACTGTTATTTATTCCTGTGAACACTGTTGCAGCATACATGCAACCCAATATATTGAACAAATCTTGCTGGTTATTTCTGTAAAAAGAGTGATAATAAATTAAAGAATATTCCGTAAACATTAATAAGAATTTTTGAGGGCAAGGAAACACCACTCAAGATGATTGAAGAGTGCACGCTGCAAGAAGCCAAACTGTGGATACAAAATTGTTAACTTATTTTCATTGTGTTGTTGATTGGCAGTATCACTGATGTATTTTTTCATCTTTTTATTTTTTGTATGAACTATCACTGACAGCCATTGTCAGCATTTTAAAAAAAGATAGTGTTTTTTTCCTCGTCTTTTTCTTTCTATCCTTCACTTCTTTCTAAAGATCAATTTAGAGGTTGTATATAAGTCTTTCCAATATTTACTACGTCAAGAACTAGATAACTTTTGTTTTTTTGGAAGTTGTGGGATAGATGCAACTTACATTTTGCCTCCATGTTTCCAAAACAATAGGCCAAGCATGACAGATGATATGAACATGAACATTATGCGAACCATGTTGTAGTGAGGGCTTCTCCAATAGGACAATGATTGCTTCCACAGGCAAGCCTTGAACTGCACCCAGAACTTTTGAGGGTACCGGGTTTCGAATCTCAGATCATTCGACCCTGGTGGAGGCGTGCAAAGTTGTTTTACCAGAATCTCGTTCTCCCTGCAATATAAATGAAATTCCAAATAATATAAAAGAAAATGATGACGGGTTGCACTAATTGCTTTGCTTGAGAGTTACATACATATATGACAACATGATTTATGTGCACCAACTAATGAAAAATATAAAACCGAATACAATTAAATTTTACCGACACTTGGTTCTAAAAGGTCATAAGAACTCACTTGTATAGATCTGATTCCTTGTAAATATGTGCAAAATTTATTCCCATATGCTCCTCAATTGATGTAGAGCTAACTTCTAGCATCCATGTTGCCGGGTTATAGTTATCCCTGATTTTTGGTACTCCAGAAATACCCTGAATGAAAACCTTTTTGTAAGATCAAGCACTTATAAAAAATGAGTTTTATTTTCCAACTTTTACTAGGCATCAGAAAACTCACCTCAAAATATTCAATAACTTTACATGAATGTCGACCCAGATGCCCTGAATAGATCAATTCTCCACCCCTTTTCATCAAAATTAGCTGAGAGTTATGGGAATGAAAAGAGTCAATAATTGAGTTTGTTAGAAAGATTGGTTAATTGTTTTTAATCAAAGAAAAGTAGTACCTCATCAAAGGCTTCAAATATGTCAATGCTTGGCTGGTGGATGGTACACACAACTGTTCGACCGGTTTGAGCAACATTTTTAACAGCACGCATGATGATTGCAGCAGCACGCGCATCAAGACCAGAGGTGGGTTCATCCATGAATATTACTGATGGATTAGATACCAACTCTACTGCCATAGTTAACCTTTTCCTTTGTTCGGTTGACAGACCGTGCAACCCTGGTAAACCAACCAACGCATCTCTTATGGGATCAAGCTCTATTGTTTCAATCACTTCATTTACAAAGTCCTAGATAAATTAACACCAAACATTAATGACTTCATTTTTTTTTCTATTACATACAATCAGAAGGTATATATGATTAATAGATGTGATAAAAATAAGCAGAACGATCTCACATGTCTGGTTTTAGCACTGATCTCTGCCGGTAGGCGCAGCCAAGCTGAATAAGCAACTGATTCCTCCACAGTTATTTGTAGAGAATGGACGTCCGTTTGTTCGCAATAACCTGATATTCTTGCGAAGGTTTCCTGCACCTTAGGATATCCACCAATTCGTATCTCTCATTCGATATAACCTCTTGTTTTTCTCCCTGATAGCACATCCAATAAGGTTGTTTTTCCTGCTCCAGTAACCCCCATTAATGCCGAAAGAACACCTGGTCGAAATGCCCCTGTTATGTTGTGTAAAAGTTGGAGTCGTTTCTCTGCACAACCTTGTTCTCTCATTTCCTACATCATAATTTGAATTGCTCATGAGTTTCTGCTGTTTTTAGTGCCACATCTCTGCAAATCTAGTTGATCCTTGGGAACAATATCTAATGTAGACATATTTGTATATAAAAGCAAACAAATACATGAATTAATTGTTGCATAACAAACTTACTGGAGGAACATCAACATAGTAATTTAAATCCTGAAATGATACAGTGAGGGGTGTAAAAGGCAACACCATCCTCCCTGCGAAGAACAATATTTTTTGTTAGTTGTAATTATATTGTCAAATAGGTCCTCACCAATTGAGAAAAAAGAATAAAGTAAGCAATTTTTTTTTATTCCTGGTAGTACTAGATAAAATAATAACATACCGGCCTTCTTGGGTTCTTGAGGGCTTGTTGTCGTTGAATCCACAGTCTTATGGCCTTGAAGTTGATGAAGCTTTTCACGAGATATGATTGCCTTCGAAGCTCCATAAGCTGGAATGGATGACCGATTTGTAAATAATTTAGGCCAACTACGAATTTCAATCGACCCGTACATGTGCCTCAATAAATTTAAATATTTACCAAGCCTAACTGCTAATTTTGGTGTTGTTACAGTCCACTTGGGAAACTGTTAATTATCAACAGCAATGAAGCTGTAGCTAGGCATAACTAAGGATTGGTTAATTGTTTCTCTTGAACTAACAAATAATCTTACGTCTTTTGAAGGCCAAGGCAAGAGTGAACCCAAAGTTGAACAAAATGATGAAACCGATAAGGGCTCCAACTCCTATCCAGTAGTAATGTCCAGGGTAGTTCAACCCGCGACTTATCAGTGTTTGTGTCCCAGTTGTTACATTGGATGATTGCATCTAGTTTGATGAGCAAAAGTAAAAAAAAATATATATATAGAGAAACAAATGATCATAAAAGAAATGCTAAGAGCAGACTATGCAAGTATATTTCTTTTTACACATTTTCTTTAGCTTAGTTATGATATTACCTTCTGCCATCTCGGTGCAAGAAATTCGTTTGTAGCAAGACCAATCTCAGCATATGTCAAAGGCGAAACCCAGAATCCCCATTTGAGCCATTGCGGTATGGAAGCTGCAAAAGGATTCATAGATTAACAGTTTACCAAATATATCCAAATAAACTATCATCTTTTAGAACTTAAAAAACTCAAATACTTTTGTCTTCTTTTGGTCCTCTCTCTAATTAGTAATTAATAACAAATTGGTAAGAAATGAAATAGAAGCAATTGCTTACGGTGTGGGAGAATAAATCCTCCAAAAAGTATGCAAAGCACCAAAAGAAGAGTGCCCCCCACAGTAGAAGCCACCGCCGTTTGGAAGTAGGAAGCAACACATCGGAACATAGACAGAGACAGTGCATGCAGAAAGAATAGTAGCAGGAGATGACGAAAATACCTGAAGTTATTTTATTTGTACAATGGAAATTGAAATTATAAACTTTTCTAGCAAAGGTAATGTTATTTTTTGCACTTAAATTTTGCTATACAGTCAAGTGGTTGATGCTTAATTCCATAAAAAAAAGGTATGCAAACTAGACAAGAAGAGAAGTAATGGCAAAATTCATTTACCGTGATGCTTCAGGCGTAAATCCAATAAGATAATAAATAATGGTTGTCCAGACGACTGATTCTAACAAAGAGACTGGTATTTTGAGGAGAGAAGCAGGTATTGAATAAGCCCATGCTGGGTAGAAGAAGAGGTCCCTTTGCTTGTAGAAAATTGGGAGTCGGGTTACAGTCATTGCCAGCTCAGGAAAGCCGTTCACCATTAGTAAGAGCAGTGCAAAGAAAAGAGAGCCCAAATAGTAATTGGAATGAAGTGTATCGACCCCCATGCGTGTACGTAGAAATACTGTACCAGTGATCAATGCAAGTAGACCCATCTGAGTAGATTTGAATATATAAATAAAGGAGTTCCTGCGCATGAGAAGCAGCTCTCTGGCGACACATGCCTTAAACAACTCCCATTTTGACTGAGAGTAGATGCTGAAGGAAAGAGCATTTTTGTGGCACTGTGACTTGTCATACGGCTTCTCTAGATTGACTGATAAATCCTTTCCAACCTTGTGCAATCTGAATATTTCGATCAGTTCATCCATCGTGACGTAGCTATAAGCCTCGTTTGATCGGCTCCAGTACTGCTCTTGATCTTTCTTGGATAGCACCTGATCCATTCCATTTTTTGTGTGTGAAAAATATCATGCTTTGACAGACTGACACAACCAAGTGTGCAGCAATGTGTAAAAGACTGATTGCCATTTTTGAAAGAAACTATGGTACTTGACAGGATTTATGAATGTTTTTTAAGTTTGCAATATATGTAATTTGTAAAATCAATACCTCCTGTAGGAAATCTGCAGCTCCTTTCCTTTCAGGGCATTTAAACCCACATTCCTCGAAAAAGTTCAAAATTTCATCTCTGGGTCCGTGATACACAATTTTCCCCTCAGCCATCAATATGATATCATCAAAGAGATTATAAGTTTCAGGTGCTGGTTGGAGAAGCGAAACAACGATAGTAGACTCCGCTATGTGGGCCAGCTGCTGAAGGCATGAGACTATTAGGAATGTTGTGGAGCTGTCTAATCCGGTTGATATTTCATCCATAAATAGAGCTTTTGAAGGTCCAATTATCATCTCTCCTGGTACACACACCCACATATAGGTAAGATAACTGAAATAAAGATATACAAATGAAGAATGGGAAATATTTGATAGATAACCTGTAGTTAGTCGTTTCTTCTCGCCACCAGAGATGCCTCTTCTCATGGCATCACCAACGATTGTATCAGCGCATATGTCTAGCCCCATTATCTGCTTATAATTAATATATTTAAAATAATATGGATTTAATATTATGTTACAGCTATTTTGCTTTTTTTGTTCTCTACTTTCCTTTTAACATGAGCTTGCTTATTACCTTCATGATATAGTCCGTCTGTAAACTTCTTTCTAACCCCTCCAAAGATATGGCCTGTATCACAAGTTCCATCACTCCATGGATTATTAGGAAATTACAAAAAAAACATGAATTAATTCTAATACCAAAAAGGTAAGTGAATTTATTTTATTTATTTACCTTCATGTAAGTATCTACATCTGGGTCAGGAGTAATTCCTTGTTCCTTCTCCCTTCTTATTACTTCTTTCATAATCTCTGCAAAGCATATTTTTTTGTTTCTAGAGTCACTCTTATTATCAAAAAAATAAAATCATAATATAGGAGTTAGGAGTTGGATTTATGCAATTACCTGCTCGGCTGCCAACTCCTTGAAACCTCGCAGAGAAGTCCAAAGTCTCTCTTACCGTCATTTCAGGAATATGGAGGTCATGTTGGCTAATATATGCTGATGTTTTCTCTGGTACAAACTCATCTAATCTGTATCCATTATAGCTAATTTCCCCGTTTACCTACACAAATAAAGTCTGTTTTATTCTAAATATTTTAAGCTATGTACATTAATTTGGCCCCTTTCAAATATTATTTAGATGTTGAACAGGAGATAAATTAAGCCATTTGGTTTTCTACTTGTTGCCAAAAAGCAGGGCAGTCTAGTCACTATTGACTTAGCCTTGGTGGGGCTGGTGCTATTAGCAAATGGCCAAAAATAATATCGCAAATGGGAAAAGTGTCATGTTCTAATTACTCTTTTGCAAAAATTAAGAATGTTAATTGAAAGTTTACAATCTACAAAGATGTAGGAACCTTGAGAGATTTGTCTAGCTTTCCAGAGAGAGCTCGCAAGAAAGTCGATTTGCCACATCCTGGAGGTCCAAGCAAGAGAGTGATCCTATATTTAATTATTTGATCAATTACTAACTAATTGCTCAAAAAATCATATAATCAATTCAAGTCCTTTGAAATTGGATAATTAATTGGTATTAAATTAATTAACTTGCCTGGCCGGTTTGACAACTCCATTGACGTCTTTCAAAATGCCAATTGTTGCTTGTCGATGGTTCAATCCAGGCAGTCTTGCAACACCCTATTATATATACTCACAGAATTCAAATGGGATATATAATTTATGTGTACCAAAATACTATGTATGAAACTGGTATGGTGAACCTGAACCTGAACCTATCGGTACAGAGGCTAAGATACTTTAATTAAGAGTAGTGACTTTAAAATATGTGTAATGTACTAACCGAGATTGTGCTCATGAGAGAGTTCCATAACGTGGGTAAAGGTTTCCCTTGCACCACCTCGCACTCGGCTTCCACACACACATTCTTGTACCTCACCTCTATTGTTGGTTGCTTCACATTTACTCTGTCAATGACCATTAATTAGTTTCAGTTTGACTGCCTTATTATATTTTAATTATAAGAAACAACAAGCTTAAATAACATTTATTATGCGTAGAGAGGTTTTCAAAATTTCAGTTGGACAATAATTAATTTAATGTGTGTCTAATAGGTAATAGTTTGATGGATCCGAATCTACTGCGATTCTCCGCTCATGAACAGTAACCTACGATCCCTGCTTTTTCAAATCAAACTGTTGAATTGTTTCGAGATTTGTGCAAGAAAAAATCAGCTACTTTGAGATACACGCACGAAATTATTGGACGACCAGATTTGGAAAAGCAGGAATTTTAGACTTACTGTTCATCCTTTTAGGATCGCAGCAGATGTGAATCCTAGTTTGATTGGGTTCAGACCCAAAAAAAAGAAAAAGAAAAAACACTTCAAAAACCAGAACTGAAATCAAGAAATGGGTACCGGTCAATTCGGCGCCTTTGCTTCTGGAGGAGAGTCAAGTTGTCCTTCTCAATGTGCTTGATCATGCTCTCAATGAAAAGGTGCCTCTCCTCGGGTCCCAGCTGACCCACATCCACCGGCACCCGCCCCTGCTTCTCACTCTTTCTCTCTTCCTCTTCAACAACATGTTGGTGCTGGAAGAAGAGAGAGGTTCTAAGGCGGTTATACGTGGGAAGCCTCTCTATGGCTGTCCATTGCAGTTGCAGCTCCTCCTCTTCATCATCTCTGCCCCTCTCTCTCTCTTCTTCGTCTCCTCTGCTCAAACTTTTGCTCAAACTCAAGGCAGCCTCCCGGGACGACCACCTTCTGCTTCTTCCTATGCTATTAACACTATCAGTATTGCTGTGAATATCATCATCACTCATCTCCTCTTCCTTTTTTCTTTCCATTTCTGTACTAGTACTACACTTTTCTTCTGGCTTAATTATTATTAACAAATTGCTGGGGATCGATCAGGCTAAGGCAAGGCGCCTCACTTTTCCTTATATACATATACATATTTGACCTTTCGTGGCTTCTCATTTTTTTTTTTCATTTATATTTTCTCTAGGTCAATGCTCCTAATTATGGTTGTATGTCAAAGGCATTAGCGGACTCTCAGGAGAGTAAGGGTAGGCAAGTGGCTACTCTTGAATTCAAATTTATTAAATTCAATAATATTATTTTATATTTGTGTCTACTTCTAAATAGAAATAATACTTATTTAATTCACAGCTCAATAAAAGAAAATTGTGCGGAAAAGAAAGTCAGCATAGATTGATTCGCGTAAAAGAAAGAAAGAGATACAGTTCAATTCGCTACTCTAATAAGAAGAATTACTGATTCATTAAGAGAAAAAATAGGTACTCTACTAGAGTTCTAAATATGTATCATTAGGGGTGGATCCAGGATTTTCGTCAGGGGGGGGGGGGGGGCAAAAAAATATTGAATCGGATTTAAATAGCTAACCGGGTTTAAACCCATTAACTAATTGGGTACTCAATAAAAAAAATTCTTTAACTTATAATTTATAATGCTCTGGCTTGTAATTTCTGATGTTTTGACTTATAATTAATATTAATAATCACAATTCAAGAAATTTATTTTAATTTTAACTATAAATTTAACCCGAATTGCCAATTAAACATCCAATGGAGGGCAAAAAAAATTTCGGGGGGGGGGGGGGGGCAAAGCCGATCGGAACAGATAGATCTCCACTAAAACTCAAAATCCCGCCGGAGGGGGGCTATTGCCCCCCCGGTATACACTGGGTCCACCCCTGTGTACCATGCCGTGACTAGTTACACTGTGACTTGAATCCCGTATTGTGACCAAATTTGAATGGATGGCCAGGGCACATGAATGATCACAACACGTCTTTATAACGGTCACGTTTGTCATGTTTAACTTTTTTTTTTTTTCAAAATTTAGGTTTGTTTATTTAAAATTCAACATTAGATTAGGACCTAACGGTCCTAATTACATGCAACTCACGTGATCATGTGTCATGTCGTGCATGGGCGAATCTAAAGCTATTCAAAAGGTGGCTAAGCCACCCCTATAATTTTAAAATTTTAGTTATAAATACTAAAATTTAATTAAATTTTATTTTTTTGAAACATTTTATATAGTTGAGCTCCCCTCATAAATTACCACATGTTCACTTGTAGTATAGTGGTAAGAGCTTATGTAGTGATTGTGGAGAGTTTTGGATTTAATTCTCACTAGTCACAATTTGGCTATATTTTAATTTTTAGCCTCTCCTATTGAGATTTTATAGTTCCGCCCTGGCGTCGTGACCAAATCTTTCACATGAGGTGCCGTGTCGTGCCAATTTTTTTAAAGATGGTCACATCACGTGAATGGTCATGACACGGGACACGCGAGTCATGACACATAACTGACACACAAATAGTGTCATGGCACGACAGAACCGTGTGATGGATATACCATTCTACGTATTTGTTCATAATTTGTTAATTATTGTATGATTATGATATAACTAAGTATAGTTGACCACTTAACGGGGGAGGGATGCACGTCAGTTCAGTCCTCTCCTTTTATCATAAGTTTGAAAAATATTAAAATTATGGTATTAATTAATTAGTTTTGAAGTTTCTTGAAGCAGTCATGCATGGGATTAAATTTGGGTCCGATGGGTACCATAACTGTTTGATCCGTTTTAAAATCCTGCGCACGGATATTAAAACGAATGCGCACAAATATTAAAGTGCCATGCATAGATTTAAAGCAGATCGGACGGTTATTGAACCATTTCGAGTCCGATGGGCATCGGACCCAAACTCATCTCGTGATGCATGACATCACACAGTAGATGTCATATTTTATGGCAAGCATCAGCCATGTGGTTTGTAGAAACACAGCCTGTATGTTGCATGTGCTCATCTCGATTGGCCCTTTGAATTGGATATATATTAATTTGACTATATCGGTATTGCTGTGCGCGTATATAAATTAATTAACTATATTCTACTGTGTAAACTTGAAACAAATAGTACCTTTTTAATCTTCAATGTGTTTAAGGATCGGAATCAGATTTAAAATTCAGGTTAATTGTCAGAATTTTTCTTTTTTCTTTTTTTTTTTTATGAAAAGGAGTAGTTCTTAAAACTTATATATAATAATAAAATATTTTACATGGGATACGAGAAAAGCGACATGCTTCATGCAAAATCAAGTGGCAAAGTAAATCACATGATCATATAACAAGCATGCACTTGAATAGAAAGCTCTGTTAGATTTCTTGTAGCACTAGATCTCTAGCTGTTCTCATATATGGATTGCGGATTAGCACCTGTTGAATTCTGTGATGGATGAAAAACAAAATTAGTTAGTTACTGTTCAATAACAAATTTACTATCCGTTATGCTCTATTATCAGAACCAGATCGGATCAATCAGTTGGATCAGAAAAAAACCATAACCGATCACCTGTCCGATTTGATTCTCTTAAAAGATTGGTTATGTTATTAGACCAGTGAAAACTAGTTGAACCAGCTGGACTGTATTTATAATTTTTATGTAAAAACTGGTTTAAAAATATAAAAAGTGGACTTTCCAAGAGGGAACTGACTCTGCTGCTTGCCAAATGGGCAAGTAGGATCCTGTTTTTTAAAATCAAACTATTCATCGGTGTTGAGATTCGTGTATGAAAAAAATTTAATGGTTAGATTTGAAAAAGCAGGACTTTGCTTGCCAATTTAGCAAGCAACGGATTTGGATCCTTCCAAGATATGAAATTTTCATGTAAAACCCACGTGGTCCCTCTGCTTTTTTTTTTTTTTTAATAATTTCCACATAAATTTTTTTTTTGAGTAAAAATAGGGGGTCAAAGCCCCTATTTGATTTCATTAAACTGTTACAAGAGACTTGTAACTGAAAATACAAACACAAGTTCAACTCATGAGTGTTGAGTTATCAAAAGAAACTAAAGCTAAAAAAAGGAAAATTAAAAGAAGATAAAATATCAATTATAAAAATAGAATGAAAATGAAGTGCTAAACACCCCTCTGTCTTGTCAATGCTGATGGGACTGATCTTCGTACCAATAGCTAAATCTTCCCTGTATTTGCCATTTCTCATACCAGTAGCTAAATTCCCCACTCTTTTACTGGTACTGGGTCATTAGTACCGGATTTCATATCAGTAGACAAATTCTTCACTGTGTTGGTACCGAACATCTGCATATTGGTACTGAGAGTTACTAGCCCATCATCTGTGTCTTCTTAACAGATCAGACTCCTATTCCCACATCCAATTTCAGCCTCCTTGCCATGATCCTTTCTCACTTTGCTCACTGTACCGTTTTTTTTTTCTATGCCCTCTGAACTAACATACTATAACTCCATTGTGTCTGAACCTATTCTGCTAAATCCTCAATGCCTTTCTCTGAATTTCTGAAAATTTGACAACACCTTTCTCTCCATAAAACAAATTGCGAAAGTAGCAAGATTGATCTTTCTTTCGTTGTATACCTCTTGCGAAATTGCTAAATTCTCAATGCCTTTCTCTGAATTTCCACATAAATTTGATCCACAAAGTCCCTTTACAAACTCACTATATGGTTCATGACTTCATGTGTACCGGATCTAAACAATGAAGAATTTCAAAAATAAAATGAAAGATAAAGTTAACGTGAAAATGAATATATTTTTTTAAAGGCTTGACATCGGCTGTGAAGAGTAAAAAATGGAAAATATGCAGAGAATAACGAAAGGAAGAGAATGATTTCTGAGAGTAAGGAGAACCTAGTACATATATTTTCTATAATTATATCATGACTGGAACGGTCCTTAATGTTACTTATTAGTACATATATTTGCTGCTTAATCCATATTTGATATATTAAAATATTTTTTAAATAAAATTTTGATACTCTCGTTGAGTTCTTGTTTGCTGGTGTAGAAAACAAAACAAAATTATGTACAGATATAATTATTTTGATGAGGAGATATCCACTTAAAACATGCATTTTGGATCTTACCACTAGTGGAAAAAGGCACATCAGTGTTGGCCTATTAGTGTCGGCTATTTGTGTCAGGCGATATAGAAAGAAATCTATATCTGTTATTTAAAAAAAATAATACTAAAAACATTATGTATCGGTTCAATTAAAAGCCGACACAGAAACCTCACTATTTGTATCGGTTCTTTTATTATATAATTTTTAAGAATAATTATTTCCACCCCCTATCATCTCCGCACCCTCCCCACATTAATTAACTATCTTAATTAACATCCCACCCACATTAAATTTTCATCTCCGCACTTTCTCCATATTAATTAACTACCATAATTAGCATCTTTCTCCACATTAATTAACTATATTAATTAAATTTGATCTCTTTCCTTATTCTGAATAAATATTGCATTGATACTTCAACTGGAGTATTTACCTTAGTGATAACTAATGTAATGTGTAAGGATAAATACTTCAATATCAAAGAATAAATACTCCAATATCAAAAGATAAATACTCCAGTTTTTATTGATAAATTCTTACTATGCATAAGATAAATATTTAATTGTCTAAGGATAAATACTGCAATCTATAAAAGATTAATACTATATAAATTATTAATAAACATTGTTATGTCCAATGGATAAATACTGAAATTGATACTTGAACTGAAGGATAATTAAATACTACATAGATTAGGGATAAATACTACATAAATTAGGAATAAATATTTCTTTTATTAAGTATTCGGCCCTTGAAGTTTGGCCCATGAAACATTTATCAAAAAAATAAAAAATTCAAAAGGTTGGCCTAGGAAGTTTGACCCCGATTAGTGGTCCCCCATAGTGCGGAGATGAAACATAAAATTAAGAAAATTAGTGCGGAGATACAATTTGGACATTTTTACGTACGTAAATACAGTCATCTTCATAGAGTTTAATACTTATACTATTCAAGATAAATACATCAATGCTACATGTTAAATACTATTGTTCTGTTAATGTTTTAGTGGTGGCCCATAGTAAGTTTTGGACCTAGTGCAGGGACGATACATATATAATGTGTCAATTTGTGCGGGGACACAACTTCTTATCCCTGTTAGAGGCAGAGATTAATACTTATGTTCACAGAGATTAATACTTATTCGAAGCTTGATAAATACATTAACGAATCATGTTAAATACAACCCTACATTTAAATATTCAAATAAGGAGAACTCATAGTTTTTGGATTTTAGTGGGGGATATTGGAGGGATAGTGGTGCGGGAATAATTACGAGGGTCCAATTTTTAATAGACTCTTTGCCTCCTCTTTTTCATAAAAATATAAATAATATGAAACAACTTTAGATCTGATATCCGAACTCTTCTGACTCTATATTAACCTGTATTATTGGAGATCGAAATAATGTATAGTCCGATCCTGAAACAATCCAAAGATAAGTGAGCTGGGGGGGGGGGGGTGTGTGTGTGTGTGTGTGTGTGTGTGTATAGAGAGAGAGAGAGATTGGCTAAGCTCAAAATGTTTGTCCCTAGCCTCAGGAACAAACGATTCGGTTCTCCAATTTTCAAAGTCCAAATGATCGATCCAAACCCACAGATGTTTAATCTATATTAAAATGTGCTTGGAGATCAAATTTTACATTTTTGGAATTTTTTTGCTATTTATTAAGATGGTTTAATCGCTATTTTTATTAAAATTCTGCATCATTGAAAAATAGCGATTTTCAAACCATCTTAATAAATAGTAAAAAAATTCCAAAAAATGTAAAATTTGGTCTCCAAGCACATTTTAATATAGATTAAATATCTGTCAGTTTGGATCGATTATTTGGACTTTGAAAACTGGAGAACCGAATCGTTTGTTCCTGAGGTTAGGAACAAATGTTTTGAGCTTAGTCAACCTCTCTCTCTCTCTCTCTCTCTATATATATATATATATAGAGGAGGGATTCAATTACACCCTTTTTTTTGACACATCATGACACTGTTTTTTTTATAGGTTAATTTTGCGATTTCAAAATCCAAATAGTCGATCCAAACCGTTCAACATGATTGATATACTAAAATGTGCTTGGAGATCAAATTTTACATTTTTTTGAATTTTTTTACTATTTATTAAGATGGTTACAAAATCCCTGTTTTTCAATGGTCCGAAAACAACGATTTTGTAACCATCTTAATAAATAGTAAAAAAAATTCAAGAAAATGTAAAATTTGATCTCCAAGCACATTTTAGTATATCAATCATGTTGAACGGTTTTGATCGACTATTTGGACTTTGAAAATGGTAGGTGTAAAAATGTATCAAAAAAAGGTGTAACTTGATCCCTTCTCATATATATATATATATATATATATATATATATAGAGTGTGGCTAAGTTGCTACCGGTAGCACTTCGACCGAAGTGCTACCGGGGTCATATCTTAGTACTCGATGTTCAAACAGCAAATCCAAACTGTTAGATATTCAATCTATATTAAAATGTGCTTGGAGACCAAATTTTATATTTTTTGGAATTTTTTTGCTATTTATTAAGCTGGTTTGAAAACCGCTGTTTTTATTAAATTTCTGGAGCATTGAAAACAGCGGTTTTCAAACGAGCTTAATAAATAGCAAAAAAATTCCAAAAAATGTAAAATTTGGTCTCCAAGCACATTTTTAATATAGATTGAACATCTCACGGTTTTGATTTGCTGTTTGAACATCGAGTACTAAGATATGACCCCGGTAGCACTTCGGTCGAAGTGCTACCGGTAGCAACTTAGCCACACTCTATATATATATATATATATAGCAAGAATTGTAAAAGGTTCGACTCCATTTTATGTTATGAACCAACTTGCAGAATCCAGATGCTCCTGGAAGATTAGCTTTGGTTATAAAATTAGTGCAATGGTTAAAAATAGTCCTAATAATTAAGTTTTTATATATATTTAATTAATGACCACATTTTGAGTTATGTGTTCAGAAGAGACTATGCAATTATGGTGTGATAATAAATCGACAATTAATATTGCAAACAATTCAGTTTAGCATAATTAATCACATCAAACATGTGGAAATTGATCGGTTCTTTATCAAGAAGCAAGTAAATAAATGAATTATGACTTTGAACTATGTGAAATTAGAGGAGCAGTGCTGATTGTCTAACAAAAGATTTAGGATCAATACAGATAATTAATGATTTTTTTTTTATGAAGTGGATAATGATATCTTTTGTAATTAATAAGAATGGAATGGTTGATATATAAGAGAGAGAGAGAGTGTGTTGAATTATTATTTATATATTGAGTTAATTAATTATAGTTGTAAGCATCGATTGGTAGGAGTGCATTAATATAAAAATGGTAGGTACATGTGAGGGATCGATAATCTTAAGTTTACCCCCAAAAGTCTATGGGTCCTAATAATTAAGTGTATATTTGATGACCACATTTTAAATTGATACTCAAATTATGGGATGTAATTGTATAAGGTGGGGTCCTTAACACTGGAAAGTTTACAGCTCTTCCTAAACAAGCATTTTCATCTGTTTCAAATTAACTCCGCATTATTACAAAACCACTACCTTTTTATTCACACATATTTTATAAGTTTGTAAACAATAATTCCAAAATTTGGATCCTTGTCATGTATATATGTGCATCAACAGCAATTGAAGGAAATTAGAAAAAAATGCAAAGCTATGCAACATCAAAAAAATTAAGCTAAAACAAACAGCAAAACACACATGTTCAAATGAAATTATTTCCTAGATCTTAATCTCTGCCTTGATTTGATAATAATATAATTTTCTTTAACCTTTACACAAACAATTAATGTTTCCAACCAAAATTGCGTTATCTTTTTTGGAAATTGATTCTCCCAATGAAATAACCAAAAAGAGTAGCAAAAGCAATAGGATACAGCGCGAGAATTACAGCAACAAGCGGTAAACGGTTATGGTGGAACCCGAAATAATCTTCTAGAAACTGTGAAATGGATTTCTTTTCTCCAAAGATGACGATTACTTTGGAGACATCTCCGTACTGCGAGGTGAAGAGACCATCCAACGTCCACCCCAACGGGCATAAGTAGTACACCCAAATCCACCATCCCGGAATTTGCTGCATGGGAAAACTAATTGATTAATATATTCAATACATTTATGTAATTTCAAGCAACAAAAGAGATGATTTGGTTGCATACGGGAGGAGGAACAATGAAGCCGGAGAAAATATTGAGGAGTTGGTAGAAAAGAGACTGCAGAATGGTGGCGAGCTGAATGGTAGGAGTCATGGCGGTGAGCATCATGCTGAAATAAATCATGTACAAAAGTGTGCAGAACATGGTGTAGAAGAAAAATATGAATTTCCCGGCATCCCATTCAAAACCGATGGCCGGGTATGCTATGATCAAGAACAGCGCTACCTGGAACAACACGTACGGTATCTCCATTGCAACCTGCATTTAATGCCAACAAATATATATATTTGTGCTTGATTAACTAAGTTAACCTTTTTTTGTAAATGTACCTTTTTTTATATAATTAACAACAAGGGAAGTTATTAGTATATGCTGAGGAAATTAAATGAAGATCAGGTGCCTGACCTGAGCAAAGGAGTAAGCCCAAGGAGAGTACATTCCTGCAAAGTTCTCTCTGTAGACGACTGTGCGTTCGACAGCAATGAAGGGTATCACTGACAAACTGTTATTTATTCCGGTGAACATTGTTGCAGCATACAGGCAGCCCAATATATTGAACAAATCTTGTTGGTTATTTCTGTTAAAAAAAGTGATAACTAATTAAAGGACCGTAAACATTAATAATAAATGATAGTGCTTTTTTCCTCTTCTTCTTCTTTCTATCCTTCGTTTCTTTCTAAAGATCAATTTAGAGGTTGTATGTAAACTTACATTCTGCCTCCATGCTTCCAAAACAATAGGCCAAGCATGACAGAATATATGAACATGAACATTATGCGAACCATGTTGTAGTGAGGGCTTCTCCAATAGGACAAGGATTGCTTCCACAGGCAAGCCTTGAACTGCACCCAGAACTTTTGCGGGTAACGGGTTTCAAATCTGAGATCATTCGACCCTGGTGGAGGCGTGCTCAGTTGTTTTACCAGAATCTCGTTCTCCCTTAAATATAAATGAAATTCCAAATATATAAAGAAAATGATGACGGGTTGCACTAATTGCTTTGCTCAAGAGGTACATACATATGATGACATGATTTATGTAGTTGGAAAGAAATGCTAATACCTGTACCAACCGATCAAAAGTATAAAACTAAATACAATTAAATTTTACCAACACTTGGTTTGAAAAGGTCATAAGAACTCACTTGTATAGATCCGATTCCTTGTACATATGTGCAAAATTTATTCCCATATGTGCCTCAATTGATGTAGAGCTAACTTCCAGCATCCATGTTGCCGGGTTATAGTTATCCCTGATCTTTGGTACTCCAGATATACCCTGAAAACCTTTTTGTAAGATCAAGCACTTATAATAATTGAGTTATTGGGTTCTATTTCTTAAATTTTACTAGGCATAAGAAAACTTGCCTCAAAATATTCAATAACTTTACATGAATGTCGACCCAGATGCCCTGAATAGATCAATTCTCCACCCCTTTTCATCAAAATTAGCTGAGAGTTGAAGGAAATGGAAAGAGTGTATAGTTGAGTCTGTTAGAAGCAAGACGGTAGGTGCATGGTTTTGAATCAAAGAAACTCTCTTATCTTTTCATAGAAAAGTAGTACGTACCTCGTCAAAGGCTTCAAATATGTCAATGCTTGGCTGGTGGATGGTACAGACAACAGTTCGACCAGTTTGAGCAACATTTTTTACAGCACGCATGACGATTGCGGCAGCACGTGCGTCAAGACCAGATGTGGGTTCATCCATGAATATTACTCATGGATTAGATACCAACTCCACTGCTATAGTTAACCTTTTCCTTTGTTCGGTCGACAGACCGTTCAACCCTGGTAAGCCGACCAACGCATCTCTTATGGGATCAAGCTCTATTGTTTCAATCACTTCATTTACAAAGTCCTAGATAAATTAACACCAAACAGTAATGACTTCATTTTTTTCTCTATTACATACAATCAGAAGGTATATATGATTACATAGACGCGATAAAAATAAGCAGAACGAACTCACATGTCTAGTTTTAGTACTGATTTCTGCTGGTAGACGCAACCAAGCTGAATAAGCAACCGATTCCTCCACAGTGATTTGTGGAGAATGAATGTCTGTCTGTTCGCAATAACCTGATATTCTTGCAAAGGTTTCCTGCACCTTAGGATATCCACCAATTCGTATCTCTCCTTCGATATAACCTCCTGTTTTTCTCCCTGATAGCACATCCAATAAGGTTGTTTTTCCTGCTCCAGTAACCCCCATTAATGCAGAAAGAACACCTGGCCGAAATGCCCCTGTTATGTTGTGTAAAAGTTGGAGTCGTTTCTCTGCATAACCTTGTTCTCTCATTTCCTACATCATAATTTGAATTGCTCATGAGTTTCTGCTGCTTTTAGTTCCACATCTCTGCAAATCTAGTTGATCCTTGGGAACAATATCTAATGTAGACATATTTGTATATAAAAGCGAACAAATACATGAATTAATTGTTGCATAACAAACTTACTGGAGGAACATCAACATAGTAATTTAAATCCTGAAATGATACAGTGAGGGGTGTAAAAGGCAACACCATCTTCCCTGCGAAGAACAATATTTATTGTTAGTTGTAATTATATTGTCAAATATGTCCTCACCAATTGACAAAAAAGAATAAAGTCAGCAATTTTTTTTTTTATTCCTAGTAGTACTAGATAAAATAGTTACATACCGGCCTTTTTGGGTTCTTGAGGACTTGTTGTTGAATCCACAGTCTTATGGCCTTGAAGTTGATGAAGCTTTTCACGAGATATGATTGCCTTCGAAGCTCCATAAGCTGGAATGGATGACCGATTTGTAAATAATTTAGTCCAACTATGAATTTCAATTGATCAGTACAACTGCTAATTTTGGTGTTGTTACAGACTTACAGTCCACATGGGAAACTGTTAATTATCAACAGCAATGCAGCTGTAGCTAGGTATAACTAAGGATTGGTTAATTGTTTCTCTTGAACTAACAAAGAATCGTACGTCTTTTGAAGGTCAAGGCAAGAGTGAACCCAAAGTTGAACAAAAAGATGAAACCGATAAGGGCTCCAACTCCTATCCAGTAGTAATATCCAGGGTAGTTCAACCCGCGACTTATCAGCGTTTGTGTCCCAGTTGTTACATTTGATGATTGCATCTAGTTTGATAAGAAGAAGTAAAAAAATAATATAGAGAAATAAAAAAATGATCAGAAAAGAAATGTTAAAAGCAGGCTATGCAAGTATATTTCTTTATTTAATTTTTACTTATTTTACTTAGCTCAGTTATGATATTACCTTCTGCCATCTCGGTGCAAGAAATTCGTTTATAGCAAGACCAATCTCAGCATATGTCAAAGGTGAAACCCAAAATCCCCATTTGAGCCATTGCGGTATGGAAGCTGTAAAAGGATTCATAAATCAACAGTTTACCAAATCCGTCGAAACAAACTACCAGCTTTCAAAACTTTTTGACTCTTATTCTTTTGTCTTCTTTTTGTCTTCTCTCTTAGTAATTATTAACAAATTGGTAAGAAGGATTTAAGGTATTCTTGTGAAAATTAACAGGTATGATAAATACAGAGTGCATGGCACCGAGAGTATGATTTCTAAGTTCATGGGCCGAGAAGAAATGAAACAGAAACAATTGCTTACGACGTGGGATAATAAATCCTCCAAAAAGTAAGAAAAGCACCACAAGAAGAGTGCCCCCGAAAGTAGAAGCCACCGCCGTTTGGAAGCAGGAAGCAACACATCGGGACATAGACAGAGACATTACATGTACAAAGAATAGTAGCAGGATATGACGGAAATACCTGAAATAATTTTATTTGTACAAAGGAAATTGAAACCATAGACTGAATTTCTAGCAAAGGTATTGTTATTTTTTGCCCTTCAATTTTACTATAGTAAAGAAATATACGAAAGCAGTCAATGCTAATTCCATAAAAAAAATGTATGTAAACTAGACAAGAAGAGAAGGAATGGAAAATGCATACCTTGATGCTTCAGGTGTAAATCCAATAAGATAATAAGTAATGGTTGTCCAGACGACCGATTCTAACAAAGAGACTGGTATTTTGAGGAGAGAAGCAGGTATTGAATAAGCCCATGCTGGCTAGAAGAACAGGTCCCTTTGCTTGTAGAAAATTGGGAGTCGGGTTACTGTCATTGTCAGCTCAGGAAAGCCGTTCACCATTAGTAAGAGCAATGCAAAGAAAAGAGAACCCAAATAGTAATTGGAATGAAGTGTATCGACGCCCATGCGTGTACGTAGAAATACTGTACCAGTGATCAGTGCAAGTAGACCCAGCTGAGTAGATTTGAATATATAAACAAAGGAGTTCCTGCGCATGAGAAGAAGTTCTCTGGCAACGCATGCCTTGAACAACTCCCATTTTGAGAGAGAGTAGATGCTGAAGGAAAGCGCATGTTTGTGGCACTGCGATTTGTCATATGGCTTCGCTAGCTCGACTGATATATCCCGTCCAACCTTGTGTGATCTGAATATTTCGATCAGTTCATCCACTGTGACGTAGCTGTAAGCCTCGTTTGATCGGCTCCAGTACTGCTCTTGATCCTTCTTGGATAGTACCTGATCCATTCCCATTTTTTTTTTTTGAAAAATATAATGAATATTAATTTAGTTTGCAATATATGTATATATTGGATGGATTTGTAAAACGAATACCTCTTGTAGGAAATCTGCAGCTCCTTTCCTATCAGGGCATTTAAATCCACATTCCTCGAAAAAATTCAAAATTTCATCTCTGGGTCCATGATACACGATTTTCCCCTCAGCCATCAATATAATATCATCAAATAGATTGTAAGTTTCGGGTGCTGGTTGGAGAAGCGAAACAACAACAGTAGTCTCTGCTATGTGAGCCAGCTGCTGAAGGCAGGAGACTATTTGAAACGTCGTGGAGCTGTCTAATCCGGTTGATATTTCATCCATAAATAGAGCTTTTGAAGGACCAATTATCATCTCTCCTAGTAAATATATATATAGGTAAGATAACTGAAACAAAGATATAAAAATGAAGAATGGGAAACATTTGATAGATAACCAGTAGTTAGTCGTTTCTTCTCGCCACCGGAGATGCCTCTTCTCATGGCATCACCAACTATTGTATCAGCACATATGTCTAGCCCCATTATCTGCTTATAATTAATATATTTAAAATAATATGGATTTTGCTTTTTTCTTTTTCTCTACTTTTCTTTTAACATGAGCTAACTTATTACCTTCATGATATAGTCTGTCTGTAAACTTCTTTCTAACCCCTCCAATGATATAGCCTGTATCAGAAGTTCCATCACTCCATGTATTATTAGGAAATTGAAAAAGAAATACTTTTGAAGTTAATTCTCTTTTTTTCTTCTCTCTATTTCCTTTTGATTTAATTATAAAACCAAAAATGGCAAGTAATTTTCTTTTTCTCTTTTTTTACCTTCATGTATGCATCTACGTCGGGGTCAGGAGTAATTCCTTGTTCTTTCTCCCTTCTTATTACTTCTTTCATAATCTCTGCATATTTTTGTTTCCAGAGGAATACAATAGATAGACTCACTCTTATAGTAAAAAATGAAAATCATAATATAAGATTTAGGAGATGGATTTGTGCAATTACCAGCTCGGCTGCCAACTCCTTGAAACCTTGCAGAGAAGTCCAGAATCTCTCTTACCGTCATTTCAGGAATATGGAGGTCATGTTGGCTAATATATGCTGATGTTTTCTCTGGTACAAACTCATCTAATCTGTATCCATTATAGCTAATTTCCCCATTTACCTACACAAATAGAGTCTGTTTTATTCTAAATATTTTAAGCTATGTACATTAATTTGGCCCCTTTTAAATATTATTTAGATGTTGAACAGGAGAGAGAAAGCCATTTGGTTTTCTACTTGATGCCAAAAAACAGGGCAGTCTAGTCACTATTGACTTAGCCTTGGTGGGGCCGGTGCTATTAGCAAATGGCCAAAAATAATATTGCAAATGGAAAAAGATTCTTTTGCAAGCTACAAAGATGTAGGAACCTTGAGAGATTTGTCTAGCTTTCCAGAGAGAGCTCGCAAGAAAGTCGATTTTCCACACCCCGGAGGTCCAAGCAAGAGAGTGATCCTATATTTAATTGTTTGTCAATTACTAATTAATTGCTCAAAAAATTATTTATTGAAATTCAAGTCCTTTGAAATTGGGAAAATAATTGGTATTAAATTAATTCAAGTCCTTTGAAATTGGGAAAATAATTGGTATTAAATTAATTAACTTGCCTGGCCGGCTTGATAACTCCATTGACGTCTTTCAAAATGCGAATTGTTGCTTGTCGACGGTTCAATCCAGGCAGTCTTGCAACACCCTATATATACACACACACACTCGCAGAATTCAAACGGGATAATATAATTTATGTGTGCCAAAATATTATGTATGAAACTGGTATATATGGTGGTGTGAACCTGAACCTGAACCTATCGGTACAGAGGGCAAGATACTTAAATTAAGAGTAATGACTGGAAATGACTGTTAATTATCAATTATTTTTGTAGAAAATATGCGTAGCGTACTAACCGAAATTGTGCTCATGAGAGTGTTCCACAATGTGGGTAAAGGTTTCCCTTGCACAACCTGGCACTCGGCTTCCACACACACATTCTTGTACCTCACCTCTATTGTTGGTTGCTTCACATTTACTCTGTCAAGAAACAACGAGCTTAAATAACATTTATTATGGCTTCAGACCCAATTAAAAAAAAAAAAAAAGTTTCAAAAACCACAACTGAAATCCAGAAATGGGCCAGTACCGGTCCATCCGGTGCCTCTGCTTCTGGAGGAGAGTCAAGTTGTCCTTCTCAATGTGCTTGATCATGCTTTTGATGAAAAGGCGCCTCTCCATGGGTCCCAGCCGACCCACATCCACCGGCACCCGCCGCTGCTTCTCTCCCTCTCCCTCTTCAACAGCATGTTGATGTAGGAAGAAGAGAGAGGTTCTAAGGCGGTTATACGTGGGCAGCCTCTCTATGGCTGCCCATTGCAGTTGCAGCTCCTCCTCTTCCTCATCTCTCTTCCTCTCTTCTTTGTCTCCTCTGCTCAAACTTTTGCTGAAACTCAAGGCGACCTCCTGGAACGACCACCTTCTGCTTCTCCCCATGCTATTAACACTATCAGTATTGCTGTGAATATCATCATCACTCATCTCCTCTTCCTTTTTTCTTTCCATTTCTTACTAGGACTACACTTTTCTTCTAGCTTAATTATTATTAACAAATTGCTGGGGATCGATCAGGCTAAGGCTAGGCGCCTCACTTTTCCTTATATATATATATATATATTTGTCCTTTTGTGACTTCTCTGTTTTTTTTTTTCATTTATATTTTCTCGAGGTCAGTGCTCCTAATTATGGTTGTATGTCAAAGGCATTAGCCGACTCTCAGGAGAGTAAGGGTAGGCAAGTGCCTACTTTTGAATTCAAATTTATTAAATTCAATAATATTATTTTATATTTGTGTGCACTTCTAAATAGAAATAATCAAATAATGCTTCTTTAGTTCGTTTATATTCTCTCTCGGTCAATGCTCCTAATTATGGTTGTTGTATGTCAAAGGCATTAGCGGACTCGAGGAGAGTCGAGGTAGGTAAGTATCTACTCTTGAATTCAAATTGATTAAATTCAGTAGTGATATTTTATATTTATGTCTAATTCTCAATAGAAATAATGCTTACTTAATTCACCGCTCAATAAAAAAAAATTGTGCGGAAAAGAAAATCAGCACATATTGATTCGCGTAAAAAAGAAAAAAAGAAATAAAGAGATACGGTTCAATTCACTACTCTACTCAGAAGAATTACTGATTCGTTAAGAGAAAAAAATAGATCCTCTACTAAAGATCTAAATATGTACCATGTCATGACTGGTCACATTGTGACTTCAATCCCATATCGTGTTGTGACTGAGTCAGATTTATATGTATCATGCCTTGTTGTGACCAAATTTGAAAGGATAGTTGGGGCACGTGAATGGTCACAACACGTTATAATAGCCATATTTGTCATGTTTAACTTTTTTTTTTGTTTTCAAAATTTAGGTTTGTTTATTTAAAATTCAACATTCAATTAGGATCTAACGGTCCTAATTACACGCAACTCACGTGATCATGTGTCACGTCGTGCAGGGACGGATCTAAAGCCATTCAAAAGGTGGCTAAGCCACCCCTATAATTTTAAAATTTTAGTTATACATACTAAAATTTAATTTAATTTTATTTTTTTGAAACATTTTATATAGTCAAGCTACCGTCATAAATTATTACATGTTCACTTGTAGTATAGTGGTAAGAGCTTATGTAGTGATTGTGGAGAGCTTTGGGTTCAATTCCCATTAGTCACAATTTGGCAATGTTTTAATTTTTAGTCTCTCCTATTGAGATTTTATAGTTCCGCCTCTAGCGTTGTGACCAAATCTTTTGCGTGACGTGACGTGCCGTGTAGTGCCAAATTTTTTAAAGATGGTCACATCAGGTGAATGGTCATGACATGGGACACGCGAATCATGACACGTAACTGACACAGGTGTTGTGTCATTCCACGACAGAACCGTGTTGTGCGGTAACTTTTTTAGATCCCTATCGGCTACTCTGATTTGATTTGTCGGGAGAAACAAAAATTGTACTCTTATTAATATTTTGTACCTAGACCAAAATCCTAAATCCGCACCCCTGATGTGATGGATATACAATTCTACGTATTTGTTCATAATTTGTTAATTATTGTATGATTACGATATAACTAATTTAGTTGACCACTTAAGGGGGAAGGGATGCCCGTCAGTTCAATCCTCACCTTTTCTCATAAGTTTGAAAAATATTAAAATTTATGGTATTAATTAATTAGTTCTGAAGTTTTTTGAAGCTGTCATGCATGACATCACACACATACAGATAGATGTCATATTTTATGGCAAGCATCAATTATGTTGCATGTGCTCATCTCGATTGGCCCTTTGAATTGGCTATTAATTTGACTATATCAGTATTGCCGTGCCGTGCGCGTATATAAATTAATTAACTATATTCTACTTTTTAAACATCAAACAAATAGTACCTTTTTAATCTTCAATGTGTTTAAGGATCGATCGGAATCAGATTTAAAATTCAGGTGGAGTACTAGGAGAAGAGTATATTAAAACTTATATATAATAATAAAATAATTTACATGGGATACGAGAAAAGCGACATGCTTCATGCAAAATCAAGTGGTAAAGTAAAAATCACATGATATAACAACCTGTTGACTTCTGTGATGGATGAAAAACAAAATTAGTTAGTTACTGTTCAATAACGAATTTACTATCCATTATGCTCTATTATCAGAACCGAATCGGATCAATCCGTTGGATTAGAAAAAAACCATAACCGATCACCTGTCCGATTTGATTCTCTTAAAAGATAAGTTATGTTATTACACTGGTGAAAACTGGTTGAACCGGCTGGTTTGTATTTAATTTTTTTTTATGTAAAATCCGGTTTAAAAATATAAAAAGTGGACTTTCCAAGAGAGATGAAATTTTCATGTAAAACCCACGTGGTCCCTCCCGTGATTTTTATTCATGCCCAAAATTACATATAAATTGCCAACTATGCCCAGTAAATTCAAAAATTTTTATTTATACCCAAACCGGCTATTTAAAGACAGGTTTCTAATAAAAAATGTTTTTTTTTTTATAAAATCTGAACAGTGATGTATAGTTTTTGACTAATTTGTAAGTATCAAATTTACTCTGGATATTTGAAACATAATTTTGAATGATATATGTTATGAATCGTTTGAAATTCTCGTTTTTAAGACGGCTAATTGACAAAATTTATTGATTGATTTATTATAATTTATTTTTTTCAACTAAATTTATTATGATTGATTTTATATTTTTGACATTTATAAGTATGTTATACTCATGACATAAGAGAAAGACGATATGCAGACATAGAGTATGAAATATAAATAAATAAACATATATAATACAAACACAGTAGATCAAATGTAAATCTTACAGAACAATAAAAGTAAAAAATATCATCGTCTACGCCCATAAAGGGACCATCGCTCAGCTGGCTGTCCTTTGTTATACCTCTCGGGCAGCCCCTTCCAGACCGCATCACGTGCAGAAACAGCAGCGGCATCTGCCTCTTTCCTGATACGTGATGCGGTCTCCCACGGATCATCACCCCCCAGAGTAGTAGCTGGCGGGGGCAGGGGTGTAGAGAAGATAGTCTCTGCCAGCCCAGCCGCAAAATCAGAAGGGCCTATGACCCGCTGGCCTAACCGTTGTGTGTCATTGCCGTAGGATATCATCCCGGCATGGATGGTGATAGGCTCTCAATCTCATCGAGATTGATAGTCAGCCCATAATCCTCCATGTGGTCGAAAGATGAAGGCTCGTACTGCGGTGGCGGCGGCATGCTAGCCGGAACCTGCAAACCAAAAAATAATATAAATTTTTCTACTAATGGAAAAATTTGAACTAACTTGATTCATAACAGATACCACCAGCTGTCACGGTGCTCAAGATAACGAAGAGGCAACCGCTGACTATCATATAGATCTGCATATGGTGTCTAGTCCACCTCCTCCTCGTCTAGGCTCTGCAGCTGTAAACGCACCATCCTGATATCTATGGTGCGTCCATGCCCCTCATTTCGATAGTGGTGGATACCATGCCATCGACTGCCGTTGGCTGGCCACTGCTCCTAATCATCGTTTGGCTGTCCCCAAGCTGGCTCTGGCGCATTGGGGATGGGACGGCCCACCAGAAGCCGTGACCAGGACCAATGCTGCAACAAAAGCACTGGCCCGTACATCTTCTTGGCCTTGTTCTGTATTTCCGAGGTTATTAGCTGTAATGTTGCAACAAATTTCATTTGATTGATTGATGAAATAATTAAGTATCAAACAATATAATGACTAACCTGACAAGCTGTGCTAGCACAGCTCCACCCTAGTTGTAGCCCGACGGGCTATCAAGGTCCTCCAGAAGTTGCAAATACATCATGGGCAATGTCATGTGCGAAGTCTTTGCTGTCAGATCTGCCTCTAACAATCGATCATAGGCGATGTCCTCTAGAAGCCCGTAGCTGTGTCGGATCTGCCTCCAACAACTGATCGATGTCATGTGCGAAGTCTCTGCTGTCAGATACTCCTCCTATAGGAATGCCCCTGATCGGCAAACTCCAAAGGGCACTCACATCCTACAACGTCACGGTCATCTCTCCGAAGGGCATATGGAATGTGTACGTCTCGAGACGCCATCGCTCCACTAATCCTGCGATGAGAGATGCATTGATGGAGGCAATCGTGTCCTGCAGGATGGACACAATCTGATATAGTCCCAGCCAAATGAGGTACGTGTCCATCAATGAGAAGTACTGCATCCGAGGGATAGAAAAATTAACGTCCATCAGAAACTCATCATGCGTTGAAAGATAGCAAAACAATGTATTACATAATGTATACAACGAAATTTAAACTTCGAATATGGACAAAAAGTAGCATACCTCACGGGAGGCCAGGGATACCCGGTGTTCGCGGTGGGGTATCCATAAGAGAGGGCTGAAGTGCTCGGTATTGGTGGTGTCAATCGGTGGCTCAACCTGCAGTGCACGTCTGGGCCGTCCTCTACCTCTACCTCCAGCCATCCTAATTTCATAAATTATGGTTAGTTAAATTAATTTGTGTGCTTGAACGCGTTTAAATTGCGCAAAAACGTGTTTGAATGAGTAAAAACCCGTTAAAATACGTTAAATTGCGCTAATATAGGTTAATATACTAATTTATGCTAATGATACTATTTTATGCAAATTATTTTCAAATTATGCTAAGTTATATAACTATACTAAATTATACAAAATTTTACCAAGTTATATAACTATACTAAATTATACCTTATTTTATGCTAATTATACTATTTTATGCAAATTATGTTCAAATTATGCTAAGTTATATAACTATACTAAATTATACAAAATTTACCAAGTTAAATAACTATACTAAATTATACCCTAATTTATAACAACGGATTTTTTTTTTACCATCCTAAAAAAATGTTTAAAAATAAAAACCACTCTCATCAACTTTCTATCAAAAATACCACTCCTACGGACTGAATCCGCATATCCAGATCAACCGGATTCGCAGACTGAGCAGGCAAATCCGGATTCGCGAACTAAATCGGCGAAACCGCGGATTCACAGACTGAGTCCGCGTATCCGCGGATTCACGAATTGAGTCCGCACAGCCGGCTATACATTTCTTTCTTTCTACCCGCACATAGTTTTGGGAATCCGCACCCTCTGAGTCAAACTTTGCCTTACTTTTTTGTAAGATTGAGACGTTTTGAAATATCTCAATCGTCCAAATAATTTATGCACAAATCTCAAATCTCAAATCTCAAACGTTCACATATTTCAAACGTTTTGGAATATTTCAATCGTTCAATTACTCTCTGGGAATGCGCATACTGCATCCAAATAATAACCCATGTGACTTTCTGACTTTTCTCAGAATTCACATCCTCTCTCTTACCTCACAAGGGAATCTTTTATAATTATTGAATCCGGACCATTCCTTTTAACTTGGCAAGAATCTCAAGTCCATTTCTTTTAACTTGGCACGAATCTCAAAGTCAAATAATACTGCTCCCATTTTCTCAATCGTTGCATTCATATAGATTGAATTCAAACTTGAGTACGCGGACTCAGTCCGTGAATCCGCAGTTCTGCCGATTCAGTTCCGCACTAGAAATAGGTGCGGATGGTGCATCCGCACTGGAAATGGGTGCGGATGGTACATCCGCACTGATGAATTCCCTGTGTTGTTCTGAAATTGGCAAGTTCCGAGTGCGGGTGACCGACCCGCACTGTAGTTTGAGTGCGGACGCATTACGCTCGGACTTTTTCCTTGGGATGCTTGCGTCGCTGAAAAATATTCTAAGTGTTGAATGCGGGTGGCCGATCCGCACTGTCTGGGAATGCGGACGCATTACGCTCGGACTTTTCTTCTTGCTGAACAAAGGAGTTGAGTGCGTCCGCACTGTCTGAGAATCCGGGTGGATGATCCGCACTGGAGAGTTTTTTCTTCATTTTTCATCTTTTCCTGCAATTTAAAGTCCAACAACCGCAGTAACTGGATTCTATATGTATTTTAATCACTTCTTATTCAAAATACATGATATTTGGTATCATTTCATGATAAAAACTAGATCAAATGTGTATATAATTTACACTTATCAATGGCACATTAGTGTCGGCCTATTAGTGTCGGCTATTTGTGTCAGGCAATATAGAAAGAAATATATATCGGTTATTTTAAAAAAATAATACTAAAAACATTATGTATTGGTTCAATTAAAAACCGACACAGAAACCTCACTATTTGTATCGGTTCTTAGTGTAACAGCCGATACTAAGAACCGATACAAATAGTGAGGTTTCTGTGTCGGCTTTTAATTGAACCGATACAGAAATAACTGATACAAATAGTGAGATTTCTGTGTCGGTTCTTTGTAAAGGATTGACACAGAAAGGTGCTTGACTATTTGTATTGGCTTCTAGTTAGAACCGATACAAAAAGTAGTGTATTAGCATTGCTTTTTTTTTTTCACTGATACAAATTGTGTCCTAGGTTATTTCATTTCCGCTCCTCATTTTCATTTTGCGGTTCAAATTCCTCCGCCTAGAGTTCTCTCTCTTAAGCAACTCATTTTCATTTCCTCTCTCAGCTTTGACTCTCTCCCTCAGTTTAAATGGATCTATGGCTCCACCAAGCCTTCTTCTCCGCCGTCCGATTGGGCGACGTGGAAGCAGTGCGAGCGGTCGTCGATGGCGCCGATGGCTTGGCTTCTCTAGCGGGGGTGCAAGCGGAGGGAGGCGATGCTATACAAAGCAGCAGAGGGAAACATGAAGGAGCTGTTTTGCTATCTCCTCCCGCTCTACACTCTTGAAACTGCGAGAGAGCTAGTTACAAAAAGAGAACCAGAGAGAGATGGAGAGATTAAACGCGTGCTTTTTTCAGAAGACGAAAGGTCCAAGCAAATATAATCTGAACCTCAGATCTAAAATAAGATGTCTGGTTGGACCGACCGGTTCAACTGTTGATTTTATAAAATAATAATATTTACCAGATATGAAAACCATATAACAAAATAGAGAAGGGATCAAATGCCCCATTGCTTTCATGCTCCAATTATATCCCACATTTTTATCTTTGATTTCAAAGTCTAAACAGACGATCCGAACCGCTTAAAGTATGTTTGGAGACAAAATTTTATATTGTTTGGAAATTTATTACTATTTTTAAGGTAGGTATAAAATCATTGATTTTAGATGGTCCAAAATTGTTGGAAAAACAATGATTTTGTAACTACCTTACAAAATAGTAAAAAAATTTAAAAAAAATATAAAATTTGGTCTCCAAGCACATTTTAATGTGAATATCATGTTAAGCGGTTCAGATCGTCTGTTTGGACTTTGAAACACTACAGCAAAATGGAGCTTCAGTGACCGGTGCTTGCACTCGCTCGCGCAGTAGGGATCGACATCTTTGCCACTCGCTCGCGCCGTAGGGATACCGTTCTGTCTACTTCGTTTGCTACTCGCTCGAGCCGTAAGTATTTAATTGGAATTGAATTGAATTGGGATTGAATTGGGATTCAATTGGGATTGAATTCAATTGCTATTAAATCGGTATTAAAATGAATTGGTATCTGCCCGAATTGGTATTGCATTAGTATTGTTATTGAATTGGCATTGAATCAAATTGGTATTGAATGTGTATTGAATTGAACCGGTATTGAATGTGTACTGAATTTGAGTATTGAATTAGTAAATTAGTAATTGCTTATTGAATTTGAATATTGAACCGGTATTGAATTGTTATTGAATAGCTTAGTGATATAAACTTGCTCATTTAATAAGAAATGGTAGTATTGCTTTAAAATCCAAATATACTTGAACATTTAGTATGCCTTTTAGGTCTATACCCGTTCAAAATTAAGTTAATCAATTTTCATTTCAATTGAATCAAATCGAACTAACCTTGATAATTTTTTTTGTAATTGAAATTGTCTTTCAAACTATTAACAGGAGAAGGAACACCAGCGCGAACCCAGATGGTCCGATGAGCTGTTCGTGTCGACCCATACGAGCTAGAAGATGGGGCAATTTATTTCCGCCAAGGCTCGAAAGGCACATGTAATAGAACCTAAGCACTGTTTTATTAAATTCATTCTAAGCTGGTCAAAATATTATTGTTATATCTATAAAATTGGCAGGAAGATTATGAGAATGCGATGATGCTGAAGCATGGAGAGAACAAAAAGAATGGCCCTCATTTGACAAAGATGTCTGGTACTCTTCGGCTATTGATGATCAGAATGCTCACGGCGACAAGTATGGCCTTGGTGCTCTAGGTAAAAAAAAAACATTCCTTGAAATGTATAATTTATTCTAAAATTTGTAAGATAATACTAATTGTCTTATTTTTAATGTTTTAGGCTAGACGAGAGCCATGTATCGTCATGGTGGATCTAGCAGTACTCCGTCACGTTCAGGGTCATATTCTTCTGCGCCGGCGGCTTCATGCCTCAGACAAGAGGATATTGGTTCGATATCTTCTCAGGTGATGTCCTTGATCTTGCCTCAGCTCTCCGCATCGATCACTGACCTAATTATCTAATCAACTGACAGGGAGGTTCGAGCTTGGACCATGCTACGATGCCCAATCCTCAGGATGATGACGAGGATGATTGTGGCGATGATGGCGAGGACCATTGGTCGGATCTCGGCAGAGATGGCACTTCTTAGATTTTTATGTTTGGCATATTTACCTGTATTTATGTTTCGGTTGATGTTTGGTACTTAGATATTTATGTTAGGTTGATATATTTATATTTGGTATCATGTCATATTTATGTTGATTATATGATCAATTTTATGCGTTATTTATGTTGATTTTTTTGATTTGATTATTTATGCATTTTTTTATATTGATTGTATATGTTTTGATCGATGCGATTATACGTCTGATAATAATTTCTAAACACAACGGTGAAATATCAATAATAAAAACAATACAAAAATAAAATCAGAAGAAACAATAAAAAAATTATCAGAAATATTTTTTTTTAAAAAAGACTTTCAGCGACCGGTACAAAGTATCAGCAACCATAATCTTGGTCTCTGATACTCAAGAAATTAGCAACCGGCACCTTAGGTATCAGCGACCGACTTATTTGGGTCTCTAATACTCAGAGTATCAGTGACCAATTTTGGGTATCAGTGACCAAATATTTTGGTCTCTGATAACTTAACATAACATCACCAGATACTTTCAGCGACCAAATGATTTTGGTCGCTGATGATTATCAGCGACTCATGAGTATTTTGTGTATAGGGTTTTGGCTATATTTTGTACTCAATTTTCTTTTAAATTTATAAACCTAAATACTCAAAGATTGGTCGATTGCAAGCGCACAACCTATCAATATAGTATAAAAGGTATCGATCCAAAGGATAAGGGGAGACTTCAATTTTTGCTCTAAAGAATAATTTCAGAATTTTGGTTTGTTTCAAAATTCGTTTTAATGTTTATTTACTAATAATCCTAAGGTTGGCGGGTTCAATACCCAAAGAGTTGAAGGTTTAAACAATAAAAACTAAGAAAGAGTAAAGCTAAGTTAGGGTTTAACAAAGATTGGAGAATTCTAGGGGCTTTCGGTCTACAATCCCTTATTTAATCCTATCTATTTGGTTTATTTAAATTCATGCTTGATTTGATGAGGTTTCTAACCTAATATATTAAAAAGGGTCACTTTCGTGAATTAATAACGTGCCTAGATAATTCGGACTTCACCGATCGGTCTATCACCCTAGCTATCTAGGTTATGAAGCTCTTGTTAGTCTATCATATCCTTAGATATCGGTATTTCACCCTTAGGTTCTTCATACCGATATCCAATTCAATTCTAGATGTCCTAATTAGGGTTTGATTTCACTTTTGGGTCCATCACCAAATATCTAACTTTAATTTGTGTAGTTCCGGTTTAGATTAAAAGATGGTGTTTCTCTAACCTAAATCCTAATGGCTTTGTGACACAATTTATACCATCATATATGATCCTAAGCTACTTTGGAGTCTAAAAGACCTAAAGCGGGATAACTACAATTCAAGTACAAATCATGCGAACCACAAAGAATAAATCACCAAAAATTAACAATCAAATCAAACAATCATAATAAAAACAAAGAACCAAATAGAATAGAATTAAACAAGTTCATGCATTGACCTAAACCCCTAGAGAGAGAACTACTCTCTCTTGGAGAGATCAATTATAAAGTTTGGCAAAATAAAGAGAAATGAATTAAAGAAATAATTACACCCTTTGTTGAATCAAAAACCTCAATACTTGCCGGGATCTCCTTTGAATCTTCTCCTTCTTTTTTTTTTTTTTTTTTTGGATAAAAGGCTTTCGCCCGTTTCATTAAAGAAACTCAAAACCCATACAAACAAACAAAAGTTGGCCTTTCCGGCACCATCAAAACAGCAGAGAAATATAAAACCTAAAATCTTTCTAACCAACTATACGTATATCTGATAATTGCCCCTGTCTACTATAATTTGTCCACAATCAAAATATAACAGAATACTAGAAAACTGGGTAAATTAAAGGTCTACTAAGTGTCAGGTGGAGCTTGGTAGACCACCAACTGGAGCGCATCTTCTTCAGGTGCCATGACTTGTAGCGGTATATCATCCAAGTCCTCAGGCAGCCAGTAATCCACCATCTTCCTAGTGTTCCTCTTCTTCACATTACCTAACCAATATTGAAGAAGAGATATAATTAGCAAGATAGTTGTTTTAAAAGATTTTGGTGATTTGTTTTGGAAACAGATTTCGTTGCGAATTTTCCAAATGGTCCAACATAAGGCACTCAACATAATAAGAAATGCCGTCTGGGTATCACCTGTAAGAGAGAAAGCAAATTGCATAACATCATTAAAAGAATTCCACTGTTTGTAATATAATTGGCTATGACCCATCCAAAACCATATATGTTGTGTAATGGGGCATTTTAAAAATAAGTGAGTAGTAGTTTCTGTGCCATGACAGAAATGACATTGAGTACTACCCCCCCAACCTTTTTTGCTAAGATTTTGTTTAGTGAGAATCTTATTCTTAGTAACCAACCACATGAAAATACGAATTTTGTATGGAATGGGAATCTTCCACCATAGCATAGCCCTATATGGAGCTATGTCTCCAAATGTCAGAAACTTATACATAGATTTAACCGAGAATTGCCCAGATTTTTCCCATTTCCAAGCAATGTGATCAAAAGTGTGAGTGAAAGAAATGGAACTGATGTTGGTGAGAATTTGGGTCCATTCTGTAAGGAGAAAGACATCGAATTGCCTTCTAAAACGGACAGCAGCACCCTGTGTGTTGATCACCTCACGAAGAGATATATTTTGGTTAGAGCAGATTTCAAATAATTGAGGAAATTGAGCAGATAAAGGTCCTACCCTATCCCAATTATCAAACCAGAAGCTGAGTTGGGATTCAGCCCCCGGTGTATATGCTACACTACGTTTCCCGATTGGATCCAATTTAAGTATCTCTTGCCAAAAGGCAGAAGGGTGCATATGTAAAGGATGATAGTACTTATAAGTAATAATGGATTTCCAGAGGCTGTGATAAGTTTGATCATGGAATTTCCACCACCACTTCATCATTAACGCTGTATTCATTTGCCTAAGATCTAAAATTCCTAATCCCCCAACTTCTTTTGCAAGACAAGCAGTTTTCCAACTAATTAAAGCATATTTTCTCCTTTTTTTAGATGTACCTTGCCATAGGAAACGACATCTAATCTTATCAATTTGGATAATCACATGGTGTGGAACTCTATAAATGGACAATGTGTATAAAGGCATAGAAGATAGTACCGAATTCACTAAAGTTAGTCGACCTCCAATGGAAAGAATATTTCCAGACCAATTTTGAAGTTTATTTTCAAATTTGGATATTAGAAAATCCCAATCCTTTCTTTTTAGTCTCTGTTGATGCAAAGGCAATCCAAGATATTTAAGTGGAAAAGTGGCATATTTGCATCTAAAGAGAGTTGCTAGCTGAGGCCCAATCTCGGTGTGAATAGAATATAATTCAGTTTTCTGCATATTCATTTTTATACCAGAAATACCCTCAAATGCTATCATAGCCCACCAAGCCGATTCTAAATTGGTTTCAGTGGCTTCTAAGAAAATGATTGTGTCGTCCGCATAGTGGCAGTTAGTGATGGCTGCCCCATGTTGACATGGTGGACCCAATCCAAGAATTTTATTAGCTGCCCTACCCTTATTAAAAATATGGCTCAATGTATCCGCCGCTAGAATGAATAGAAAAGGTGACAAGGGGTCACCTTGTCGTACTCCACGCTTACAATAAAAATATTGGGTCAGTTCACCATTGACATTGATGCACGATTGAGAACTATATAACCATTTGGTAATCCAATTCAACCATTTATCACTAAATCCCCTAAGTTGTAAAACATTTAAAAGGTATGACCAGTTAATTTTGTCGTATGCTTTTTCGAAGTCAATCTTAATGACTACCCCTGGTTGACCCCTACTCTGACTATAATGTATAGTTTCCTGTGCCACTAATACATTGTCTAAAATATACCGTCCTTTGATAAAGGCCGATTGGCTGTTATCTATCAGCCGACTCATGACTCCCTCCAATCTGTTTGTAAGGATTTTGGAAATCAGTTTAAAACTACAATTGACTAGACTTATCGGCCGAAACTTGTTGATAAGCTGTGCATCAGCCTCTTTGGGAATTAAACATATGATGGACTTATTTAATTGGTGTAAATCTACTTGGTTATGATAGAAACCATGACACAATTTCAGAATGTCAGACTTCACCAAATCCCAAAATGTTTGATAGAAAAGGAATGTAAACCCATCAGGACCCGGTGCCCCTGTGGCCTCTGAATCAAATAAGGCCTTTTTAATTTCCTCTTCTGTAAAGGGAGAGTCTAAATTGGTGTTTTCTATCTCTAACACTCTACTATTACAATCCCAAAATTGTGGATCCAAAGAAGCAAATGGTAATTCCTCAGTACCCAATATGGATTTATAATAGTGAACTACATGCTGCTGAATTTCAGCAAGGTTAGACGTATTAACATCATTAATGGTTAAGGAATTAATTCTATTTGCCTTCTTTTTATGAGTGGCAATCGTATGAAAATATTTTGTGTTCCCATCCCCTTCTTCAAGCCATTTTTGTTTCGCTCTAAGGTTCCAGTATCTTTCTTCTTCTTGATATATGTGTTCTAATTGTGTCTTACTGTGGGTCCATTCTAAATGTTCATCATTACTAAGTGCTCTATGTTCTTGTATTATTTCTAATCTATGAATGGCCTTAACTAATGCATCCTTTTCCCTTTTCTTTTGACCATAAAAATTTTTGGCCCATCCCGTCATTTTCC
Organism: Carex arenaria; assembly: GCA_964058825.1. Lineage (NCBI taxonomy): Eukaryota > Viridiplantae > Streptophyta > Magnoliopsida > Poales > Cyperaceae > Carex > Carex arenaria. The sequence goes on from CAXKVW010000781.1 coordinate 64,503, forward strand.
GTTTCATATATTTCAATTTTTCTTTCCAACTATATGCAAGATTATTGTTTCGTAATGGAAATTCCTCCCACCATCTATGGACTAACCTATTAAAATCCTCTTGTTCTATCCATGAGGGGTCAAAACGGAATGTATGTGGAAGCTGAATTTTTGTATCAGATGTTTGAAGGATGAGGGGGCAGTGATCGGACCCGAAACTACTACCATCATGTACTGTACTAGAAGGGTATTTGTGATCCCATTGGGAACTAGTAAAAAACCGATCTAGTAAAGCAAATCGACGACCGCTAGACCAAGTATACTTTCTATTTGGAAGTTTATGTTCCAACAGATTATGTCTACCTATAAACTAATTAAACGACTTACTAGTTTGACAATCGAAATTTGTGCCAGTTTTTTCTGTTCTATTTCTGATGGTGTTAAAATCCCCACAGAGGACCCACAGATCTATTTGTAGGTTGCGAATTCTATCTAATTCTCTCCAGAACAATGTTTTTTGAGCCCTAATTACTGGACCATACACTACAGTTATTTGCCATACAGAGGAATCAATTTTATTTTCAATATGAACATCTAAACAGTATGTATAAGCAGTCCACTGTATTATTCTAATTTTATTACTATCCCCTCCAAATAAGATCCCCCCCGCACTCCCTTGAGCCGGTAACCAATGCCACAAATCAAGACGAATCTTCTCCTTCTCCTTCTCCTTCCTTGGCAAACACTTTGAACTTAGAGAATTTTTACAGAAATTTGGATGGAAAGAGCACCAAGAGGTGATGAGAGAGATGCGAATTGTTGATGGAGAGCTTGATAATTGAATATCCTTCATTTTATAACAAGAGATCATGCCTAATTTGGAGGCTTGAATGTAGGATTAGTGGGGTTAGTGGGTGTTATTCTTGGATTGCTTTCTCAGGAAGTCATGCCCAATCTTAGCTGTAAAAACGTGTCCATGATGCGCCAAAAATAGAACCCGTGTTAAAAATGTGCAATTCTGGTTATCTGCGGGTTCAGTGCGTCCGCACTGGATCTAATGCGTCCGCACTGGATTTTATATTCCGAATTTGGATTTGCTTCCTTCATGAAAGTTGTAGATCTTCTCGTTAACTTTCCGAAAAGTGGTCATATGCTCAAAACAGAGTTCGTATGACAAAGATATGTCCAAAATACGAAACTGTGTCGGAAGCTGAAATTTCGGCCGAACTGAGTGCGTCCGCACTGCGCTCGGACTTTTCTGGTGCGACCAGAATGCGATCTGCATCGATATCCGTGCGTCCGCACTGGCACGGATTTTGATGAAAATCTTATTATATCTTAAAAAGATTGGCACACGTCTAGAAAATCCATCTGAGCACTTATTTTGTCCGTATCGGAATCCGTGTGTCCGCACTGGGCTTCGGAAGGCCGTATTTTGCCATTTTTCGCCATTTTCTGCAATTTAAAACAGGCATAGGCAGTAACTTGATTCCAGGTGTATTCTAAGACATTTATATATCAAAATACAAGATATTTAGAGTATTTTCAGGATAAAATCTAGATCGAACATGTGTCAATGTGTGTATATTTTATGCTTATCAAAATCCCTCAAGCTTGAACCTTGCTTGTCCCCAAGCAGCATCTAAACTTGGAACACAATTCGACCTTTTAAATTAACTCTATATCAAGTATATTTCTCATTTTCGAAAAATTTGTATGATCTTGTCAAAATTTAAAAATCTAAATGCAAAAATTTACAAATTTTAAGTTCAACTCTCGGATAATTATGATTCACCCCACAATTCGCTTACTCTAACTTTCATTTCCTTAAAGGCTTAGAAATTTCAAAATTTTGGTAATCCAAATTTACCATGAAAAATTGCATTCTTATTTGCAAAAATTCTTTCAAAATCTCCCAAGCTTGAACTTTGCTTGGGTTAGGAAAATCATGGACCTGTGCGTTGATATTTGCAAAATTTCAATTTTTTTTCTTTTGTTGCTTTTATTTGATGACACTATAATTCTTTATCTTTAAGACAAAACCGGCTAGCTATAGGTAGTTAACTATACCCAACCGTTTTAATTCAAAAGTGCATTTGCATGCTCATGGTTCAACCCTTCCATGACACGAACTCACATGTTTAGTGCAAACTCGGTCACTTTATCGGGCAAACTAGCGGAGCAAAAGTGTCTATGACTCATTGCTATAAGTACGTCATGTCGCCATAACATAAGCAAACGGAATCGTATTTTCTTTATAAATATTTTCAGTTTTTGAACAAATTTACAACATTTTTGCAAAATATCATGAATACACACATCCTTAGGCATTAAATCATACCTACGGATATCCCGATCTTTCTAAATTCGTTTTCCGTATAAGACGCAATTTTGAAAAGAGATTTAAATCCCAAAAGTTTTCATTTTCATAAATCTTTATTTCCATAAAGTTTTTCGCCAAATCATGTGGTTATTTCAAATTATTTCAAGGGTTTTACAATAAAAATTCAAATTATTTCAAGGGTTTTACAATAAAAAAAAATATGTTAAAATTTGCATAAAAATCTTTAATTTTTGTCAATCACTCAAATTTTTCAAAATTTTTATTTTGCCAATTTTTAAAACAGATTAAAACATGATTTTATACTTTATGCATTTTCAAACATTTAAGTTTAATTATGCAAGACTCTATTTTTCATAACTTAGTAAACATCTTGACAAGTTCATAATTTCAATCATTTAAGTTCAAAATTACGAACCCTATTCGTGGTCAAGTAAAAATCGAAGTTATAAAATTCTAAACTTGAAAAAATTTAAATCTAAAATCCTAAATGCAAGATACAATTTCTTTTATTATCCCCCCAAGCTTAAACAAAGCATTGTCCCGAATGCTATCATCTAAACCAAAAAGGAAAAATAGAAGAAAAATTAAACTAAGTAAAATAAAAGTGCAAAAATTAGAGAAAAACGATAAAACCTTGGGTTGCCTCCCAAGAAGCGCTCAATTTTACGTTGCGAGCTCGACAGCATTCGAGCTTGTCATGGTGGTTGAAAGGGCATTCCTCTGCAACTTGCACCTTTTTGATCGACTTTCTCCTTAGATTTCTTCTTGTTCCTATTCACAAGTTTTTCCATCGAGTTCATGTATATTTCTTTTAGGAAACAAGTTTGTTTCTCCTTGTCGATCTCTCGTGGTTTGTCGGTTTCAGATGTTGCCACCGACTTCTTTTTCACCTTTTCTCTATTCACCTGCGGATTTTCTATCATGCAAACTAAATTTTCATTAGGAGGTTTTAATGGTTTATGAAATTTTTCTTTCTTCTTCCCAACGGAGAAAGAAAGTTCACCTTCCTTAACATTTATGCATGCACCCGCCGTTGCCAATAAAGCTCTACCCAAAAGGACCGTTGGTTGAGCATCCGTTTTAATAACAACGAAATCAGCAGGAATTTTAATCTTTCCAATTCGTATTTCAACATTTTTTAAAATACCGAGAGGAGATCGTTCGGTCCCATCGGCAAGAGTTAATATCATATCGGTTGGTACCAATTTATTGCTCTCAAGTTTATCAAAAACCGATTTAGGCATGAGACTTACACTTGCTCCTAAATCACACATTGCATTTTCAATTTTAATTGTGTCTATAGAGCAAGGTATTGAGAAACTACCGGGATCCTTCAATTTGGTTGGTAAACTAGACGAAAAGATTGTGTTGCATTTTTCGTTTGATACCACAAATTTACTATCTTCAATTGGAGGGACTACCTCGAAAATTGGGATAGCAATATTTGATTCATTTGTGTGGTCTACAGAATTATTAACATTTTTATCTAATTTATATTTCAATAATCTTTGAGGAAATGGAACAAACCTGAATGGAGGAATATACTTAGCAGTTTCAGCTTGTTTTACCTTTTTCAATTATGGTTTGGTTTCATTTGGAGGAGTTGGAGCGTTTTGTATCTCAATTGGAGGTTGTTGGTGCTCCATTTCATCGGCCTTCATGGGGTGTTCTTTTTCATACCTCACCACCACGGCATTCACATGCTCTCTCGGATTAATGTCGGGTTTGCCCAGTAGTGTGCCTTGTGGTCGGGATGACAAGGATGCTTGTTGTGCTAATTGTATTTCCATCAATCTAACTTGGGTTGTCAACAATTCTAACTTTTGACCAAAGTTCCTTGCTTGGTCCGACATATCGGTATTGATAGCTCTTTGGTGATTCATAAAATCATTTTGTTGAATCACCAACCCTTCTATTATCTTTTTCAATTCTGAATTTTGGTCATTTTGGGGAGGTCTTTGGTATTGATTTGGTCGATGTTGGTATTGGTTACCACTGTTTTGATATTGGTTGGTATTATCATTATCATTTCTCCACTTGAAATTAGGATGGTTCCACCTTGCATTAGGATTATACGTGTTTGAATTAACATTATCTTTGTTGTAGACGGGGTCATTTCTCTTGTCTCCAAGGTTGTAGAACATGCTATTAACTTGTTCTACTGGGTCTTCACCCTCTAATGGAGCTTGGCAATCGGCGGTTGCATGACTTCCATCTCCGCATATCCCGCAAGGTTCTTTCTTTGAAACGGTCTTCACTTGTTGTAATTTCGCGATTTGGTGTTGCATGGCTTCCATTTTGGCTTGTAAGGCGGTGACTTCATCTACCTTCATAATTCCTTGGGTTGTCATAGGCCGTGCACTCCTCTCGGCCGTCCACTCGCGTTGATTAACCGCCATATCCTCAATCATTAGCAAAGCTTGTTCGGGGTTCATCTTGGACATATTCCCACCGGCGGCTGAGTTCAATTGGGTCTTTGTGGCAAGTATGCATCCGCCAAAGAAAAACTGAAACAACAACCAATTGTCGAGGCCATGGTTGGGGCACAAGCGTTGAAGCTCCGCCCACCTATCCCATGCCTCGGTTAGTGATTCCCCTTCCCCTTGTTTGAAAGTAGTAATTTTGGACCTAAAATGTTGGGTTTTTGATGGGGGGAAGTATTTTCCTAAGAACAATTTTTTTAAATCATCCCATGACCCAATGTTTTGTCGGTTTACGGTCCTAAGCCATGTTCTAGCGCTATCTCTAAGGGAAAGGTGAAAACATTTCAGTTTTAGGTTGTCTAGTTCCGGTCCCTCTTGGGCAAATGTCCCACAATGTTCCTCAAACACCGCTAAATGTGCATGAGGATCTTCGTTTAACGCCCCCCCAAACTGACTTTGACCTAATAAATTAATTAAAGAAGGTTTGAGGTTAGGAACATTTCTCCCTTGTGGGATAAAACCAAAATGATGGCCATTGTTTTGTTGATAGCCGTTGAATAAGGGATTGTGTCGGTTATGGTTGTTGGCATGATTGTTCCCGTTGTTGTTCCCATTGTTGTTCCCGTTACGAGCTTGGTTTTGCGGTCCGAATTGAGGCATTGCGTTTGGATCCAGTATGTTGTTGTGATCGTTATTGTGACCGGTGTTGTCACCTTGCCCCTCGTGTTCTTCGTATTCTTCCATGTAGGGCAATTCTTCAATTTCGGATCTATCGCTTGGAATTATCAGTGGAGGTTGAGGAGTGGATGTGGCTTCCGTTTCAATTCTCCTAGACCGTGTGTTTGGTCGAGAAGTAGATGAGATCTCGGTATTGCTCTTCTTAAGTCTCGTCTTTGGTGGCATGAAGCGCTGCAAAGGAGATAAAGAAGAAACAAAGATGAGTATTCAAACAAAATGAAATGAAAAGTAAAGTTCTGAAAATAAATCTTTAAAGTAAAAACTAAATTCTAGCCTTTATCCCCGGCAATGGCGCCAAAAAGCTTGATTAGTATTTTGTGTATAGGGTTTTGGCTATATTTTGTACTCAATTTTCTTTTAAATTTATAAACCTAAATACTCAAAGATTGGTCGATTGCAAGCGCACAACCTATCAATATAGTATAAAAGGTATCGATCCAAGGGATAAGGGGAGACTTCAATTTTTGCTCTAAAGAATAATTTCAGAATTTTGGTTTGTTTCAAAATTCGTTTTAATGTTTGTTTACTAATAATCCTAAGGTTGGCGGGTTCAATACCCAAAGAGTTGAAGGTTTAAACAATAAAAACTAAGAAATAGTAAAGCTAAGTTAGGGTTTAACAAAGATTGGAGAATTCTAGGGGCTTTCGGTCTACAATCCCTTATTTAATCCTATCTATTTGGTTTATTTAAATTCATGCTTGATTTGATGAGGTTTCTAACCTAATATATTAAAAAGGGTCACTTTCGTGAATTAATAACGTGCCTAGATAATTCGGACTTCACCGATCGGTCTATCACCCTAGCTATCTAGGTTATGAAGCTCTTGTTAGTCTATCATATCCTTAGATATCGGTATTTCACCCTTAGGTTCTTCATACCGATATCCAATTCAATTCTAGATGTCCTAATTAGGGTTTGATTTCACTTTTGGGTCCATCACCAAATACCTAACTTTAATTTGTATAGTTCCGGTTTAGATTAAAAGATGGTGTTTCTCTAACCTAAATCCTAATGGCTTTGTGACACAATTTATACCATCATATATGATCCTAAGCTACTTTGGAGTCTAAAAGACCTAAAGCGGGATAACTACAATTCAAGTACAAATCATGCGAACCACAAAGAATAAATCACCAAAAATTAACAATCAAATCAAACAATCATAATAAAAACAAAGAACCAAATAGAATAGAATTAAACAAGTTCATGCATTGACCTAAACCCCTAGAGAGAGAACTACTCCCTCTTGGAGAGATCCATTATAAAGTTTGGCAAAATAAAGAGAAATGAATTAAAGAAATAATTACACCCTTTGTTGAATCAAAAACCTCAAAACTTGCCGGGATCTCCTTTGAATCTTCTCCTTCTCCTTCCTTGGCAAACACTTTGAACTTAGAGAATTTTCACAGAAATTTGGATGGAAAGAGCACCAAGAGGTGATGAGAGAGATGAGAATTGTTGATGGAGAGCTTGATAATTGAATATCCTTCCTTTTATAACAAGAGATCATGCCTAATTTGGAGGCTTGAATGTAGGATTAGTGGGGTTAGTGGGTGTTATTCTTGGATTGCTTTCTCAGGAAGTCATGTCCAATCTTAGCTGTAAAAACGTGTCCATAATGCGCCAAAAATAGAACCCGTGTTAAAAATGTGCAATTCTGGTTATCTGCGGGTTTAGTGCGTCCGCACTGGATTTTATATTCCGAATTTGGATTTGCTTCCTTCATGAAAGTTGTAGATCTTCTCGTTAGCTTTCCGAAAAGTGGTAATATGCTCAAAACAGAGTTCGTATGACAAAGATATGCCCAAAATACGAAACTGTGTCGGAAGCTGAAATTTCGGCCGAACTGAGTGCGTCCGCACTGCGCTCGGACTTTTCCGGTGCGACCAGAATGCGATCCGCATCAATATCCGTGCGTCCGCACTGGCACGGATTTTGATGAAAACCTTATTATATCTTAAAAAGATTGGCACACGTCCAGAAAATCCATCTGAGCACTTATTTTGTCCGTATCGGAATCCGTGTGTCCGCACTGGGCTTCGGAAGGCCGTATTTTGCCTTTTTTCGCCATTTTCTGCAATTTAAAACAGGCATAGGCAGTAACTTGATTCCAGGTGTAATCTAAGACATTTATATATCAAAATACAAGATATTTAGAGTATTTTCAGGATAAAATCTAGATCGAACATGTGTCAATGTGTGTATATTTTATGCTTATCAGCGACCGGGATGACGTCATTTAGCGACCGGTGACATCATCAGGCAAGCATCAGCGATAGGGTTTTCAGCGACTGGGTCATCAGCGACCAAAAAATATTATCAGTGACCAAAACTAGTATCAGCAACCGGCGACAGCATTATCAGCGACCGGTTTCACTTGTCGCTGATGCCCCTATGTGCTGTAGTGAAATCGAAGATAATTAAAGATGTGGGATATAATTGAGGCATGAAAGCAATGGGGTAATTGAGCCCTCTTTATTTTGATATTGGTCTTCATATCTGATGAATATTATTATTTTAAAAAAATTAGCAGTTCAATCGGTTGACTCATCGGTCCAACAAATGAACCATTAATCTGAAATTTTATTGAGTTGATGTCTGTTTCAGTTCTGATAACATTGATTCAGATTATCGAGTTGATGTCTGTTTCAGTTCTGATAACATTGATTTTAATTGATCTAGTAATAACTGAATCACATAAAAAGTTACTAAAACAAGCATTACTGTATTAACTAATTGGTAGCCCATGTATTAATTGTAAAGACTAAATTCCCCTATATTGTTGGAATTGAGTTGACTGGAATTAGTATTGCTTTCAGAATTTTGTATTTTGATACAACTTCAGTCTGTATATATATTTCTATCGTTTGGTGTTTTGTTGATGATTTTTTTATAAATAATTCATTTCACTAACCCTTTGTTGTTGTTTCAGTCAATATATAACTATTTTTCTTTCTTATTATCTTATTATGGGTTTGATTGCATAATAAGAGTATTATAGTTAACGGTTAATTGTTATATTCTGAGTTTTTAAATTTTTATTGCACCAATCCCTCAAAAACTTCAAAATTATGTATTCTCTCTTCTAAAATTCATAATATATTAACGAACCAGATTAAGAATTTTAGAAGGAGAAATACATAATATTTTTGAGGGTTTTAAAAGTATCCATAAAATCCCCCTTCTTTTATTATATAATTTTTAAGAATAATTATTTCCATCCCCCCATCATCTCTGCACCCTCTCCACATTAATTAACTACCTTAATTAACATCCTACACACATTAAATTTCAATCTCCGCACTTTCTCCATATTAATTAACTACCATAATTAGCATCTTTTTCCACATTAATTAACTATATTAATTAAATTTGATCTCTCTCCTTAGTCTGAATAAATATTGCATTGATACTTCAACTGGAGTATTTACCTTAGTGATAACTAATGTAACGTATAAGGATAAATACTTCAATATCAAAGAATAAATACTCCAATATTAAAAGATAAATACTCCAGTTTTTATTGATAAATTCTTACTATGCGTAAGATAAATACTTAATTGTCTAAGAATAAATACTGCAATTTATAAAAGATTAATACTATATAAATTATTAATAAACATTGTTATGTCAAATGGATAAATACTGAAATTGATACTATAATTAAATACTACATAGATTAGGAATAAATATTACATAAATTAGGAATAAATATATTTTTTATTAAGTATTCAGCCCTTGAAGTTTGGCCCATGAAACATTTATTAAAAAATTCAAAAATTCAAAAGGTTGGCCTAGGAAGTTTGACCCTGATTAGTGGTCCCCCATAGTGCGGGGATGAAACAGAAAAATTAAGAAAATTAGTTCGGGGATACAATTTGGACATCTTTACGTACGTAAATACAGTTCTCTTCATAGAGTTTAATACTTATACTATCCAAAATAAATAATCAATGCTACATGTTAAATACTATTGTTCTATTAATATTTTAGTGATCGCCCATAGTAAGTTTTGGACCTAGTGCGGGGATGATACAGATATAATGTGTTAATTTGTGCGGGGACACAACTTTTTGTCGCTGTTGGAGGCAGATATTAATACTCATGTTCACAGAGATTAATACTTATTCGAAGCATGATAAATACATTAACGAGTCATGTTAAATACGACTCTATATTTAAATATTCAAATAAGGAGTACTCATAGTTTTTGGATTTTAGTGGGAGATATTGGAGGGATAGTGGTGCGGGAATAATTATCAGGGTCCAATTTTTAATAGACTCTTCGCCTCCTCTTTTTCATAAAAATATAAATAATATGAAACAACTTTAGATCTGATATCCGAACTCTTCTGACTCTATATTAACCTGTATTATTGGAGAAATAATGTATAGTCCGTTCCTGAAACAATCCGGAGATAAGTGACCTGGTTGATATATAAGAGAGAGAGAGAGTGTGTTGAATTATTATTTATATATTGAGTTAATTAATTATAGTTGTAAGTAGAGAAGGAAATACGTGACACGCCGTGACGTGACGTGACAAACACGCCGTGATTTAGTCACGTGACGTGACGTGACGTGATCAATTTTTTTTTTCACGTGACGTGACGTGACGTGACCAAAATGGTGGCGGAGGATCACGTCACGCGAATGGTCACGTCACGCGTAGTCACGCCGTGACCGTACGTGACGTGATCACACGTGACGTGACGTGTCGTGACGTAAATTAGTCATGTCAATTTTTTTAATATTTTAATTTAAATTGTTGAAATTTTAGGAAAAAGTTATAAAAAATTCTAAAATAAGTAAATAATATTGTAAAGATTATTTTTTTTAGAAAATGTTGCATCTGACATTACTTTAAAAATTCAAATTACAAACATTCATTAGACTAAACTAAAGAAAATAAAAATCAGTACTATATTAGTACCAATATCACTGAACTTACACTATAATAAAAATCTGAATACTCTATATATATAAAAAAAGTTGGATACTCTATGTTTCATACCGTGACATGACGTAACGTGATCACGTGACGTGACGTGACGTGACTGATTCGCGTGACGTGACGTGACGTATATTTTTACTAGAATGTGGTCACGTCACGCGAATGATCACGTCACGCGTCACGCGAGTCACGTCACGTAATCGACACACGTGACGTGACGTGACGTTAACGTGACGTGACGTTCCGTGACGTGACTAGTCACGCCGTGACAAATTTCCTTCTCTAGTTGTAAGCATCGATTGGTACGAGTGCATTAATATAAAAATGGTAGGTACATGTGAGGGATCGATAATCTTAAGTTTACCCCCAAAAGTCTATGGGTCCTAATAATTAAGTGTATATTTGATGACCACATTTTAAATTGATACTCAAATTATGGGATGTAATTGTATAAGGTGGGGTCCTTACCACTGGAAAGTTTACAGCGCGTCCTAAACAAGCATTTTCATCTGTTTCAAATTAACTCCGCATTATTACAAAACCACTACCTTTTTATTCACACATATTTTATACGCTTGTAAACAATAATTCCAAAATTTGGATCCTTGTCATGTATATATGTACATCAACAGCAATTGAAGGAAATTAGAAAAAAATGCAAAGCTATGCAACATCAAAAAAATTAAGCTAAAACAAACAGCAAAACACACATGTTCAAATGAAATTATTTCCTAGATCTTAATCTCTGCCTTGATTTGATAATAATATAGTTTTCTTTAACCTTTACACAAACAGTTAATGTTTGCAATCAAAATTGCGTCATCTTTTTTGGAAATTGATTCTCCCAATGAAATAACCAAAAAGAGTAGCAAAAACAATAGGATACAGCGCGAGAATTACAGCAACAAGCGGTAAACGGTTATGGTGGAACCCGAAATAATCTTCTAGAATCTGCGAAATGGATTTGTTTTCTCCAAAGATGACGATTACTTTGGAGACATCTCCATACTGCGAGGTGAAGAGGCCATCCAGCGTCCACCCCAACGGGCATAAGTAGTACACCCAAATCCACCATCCCGGAATTTGCTGCATGGAAAAACTAACTAATTAATATATTCAAAACATTTATGTAATTTCAAGCAACAAAAGGGTTGATGTGGTTGCATACGGGACGAGGAACGACGAAGCCAGAGAAAAGATTGAGAAGTTGGTAGAAAACAGACTGCAGAATGGTGGCGAGTTGAACGGTAGGAGTCGTGGCGGTAAGCATCATTCCGAGATAAATCATGTACAAAAGTGTGCAGAACATGGTGTAGAAGAAAAATATGAATTTCCCGGCATCCCATTCAAATCCAATGGACGGGTATGCTATGATCATGAACAGCGCTACTTGGAACAACACGTACGGTATCTCCATTGCAACCTGCAATTCATGCATGCAAACAAATGTATGTATTTATGCTTTATCGACTAATTAAGTTAACCTTTTTTGTTAATTAACTAGCCACAAGGGAAGTTAGTAGTATTTACTGATGGAAAATAAATGAAGATCAGGTACGTAACCTGAGCAAAGGAGTAAGCCCAAGGAGAGTACATTCCTGCAAAGTTCTCTCTGTAGACGACTGTGCGTTCAACAGCAATGAAGGGTATTGCTGACGAACTGTTATTTATTCCAGTGAACACTGTTGCAGCATACATGCACCCCAATATATTGAACAAATCTTGTTGGTTATTTCTGAAAAAAGTGATAACAAATTAAAGAATATTCCGTTAATAAGAAATGATAGTTTTTTTCCCTCTTCTTTTTCTTTCTATCCTTCGTTTCTTTCTAAAGATCAATTTAGAGGTTGTATATAAATCTTTCCAATATTTACTACGTCAAGAACTAGATAACTTTTGTTTTTTTGGAAGTTGTGGGATAGATGCAACTTACATTCTGCCTCCATGTTTCCAAAACAATAAGCCAAGCATGACAGATGATATGAACATGAACATTATGCGAACCATGTTGTAGTGAGGGCTTCTCCAATAGGACAATGATTGCTTCCACAGGCAAGCCTTGAACTGCACCCAGAACTTTTGCGGGTAACGGGTTTCGAATATCAGATCATTCGACCCTGGTGGAGGTGTGCTCAGTTGTTTTACCAGAATATCGTTTTCCCTTCAATATAAATGAAATTCCAAATAATATAAAGAAAATGATGACGGTTTCCACTAATTGCTCTGCTCGAGAGTTGCATACATATATGACAACATGATTTATGTGCACCAACCAATGAAAAATATAAAACTTACAATTAAATTTTACAGACACTTGGTTCTAAAAGGTCATAAGATGGAACTCACTTGTATAGATCCGATTCCTTGTAAATATGTGCAAAATTTATTCCCATATGCGCCTCAATTGATGTAGAGCTAACTTCGAGCATCCATGTTGCCGGGTTATAGTTATCTCTGATTTTTGGTACTCCAGAAATTCCCTGAATGAAAACCTTTTTGTAAGATCAAGCACTTAAATAAAAATTAAGTTATTGAGTTTTATTTTCCAACTTTTACTAGGCATCATAAAACTTGCCTCAAAATATTCAATAACTTTACACGAATGTCGACCCAGATGCCCTGAATAGATCAATTCTCCACCCCTTTTCATCAAAATTAGCTGAGAGTTATGGGAATGAAAAGAGTCAATAATTGAGTTTGTTAGAAAGAACACGGTGCTTTGGTTTTTAATCAAAGAAAAGTAGTACCTCATCAAAGGCTTCAAATATGTCAATGCTTGGCTGGTGGATGGTACAGACAACTGTTCGACCGGTTTGAGCAACATTTTTAACAGCACGCATGACAATTGCAGCAGCACGCGCATCAAGACCAGAGGTGGGCTCATCCATGAATATTACTGATGGATTAGATACCAACTCCACTGCTATAGTTAACCTTTTCCTTTGTTCGGTTGACAGACCATGCAACCCTGGTAAACCAACCAACGCATCTCTTATAGGATCAAGCTCTATTGTTTCAATCACTTCATTTACAAAGTCCTGGATAAACATCAAACAATAATGACTTCATTTTTTTTTCGATTACATACAATCAGAAGGTATATATGATTACATAGATGCGATAAAAATAAGCAGAACGAACTGACATGTCTAGTTTTAGCACTGATTTCTGCTGGTAGACGCAACCAAGCTGAATAAGCAACCGATTCCTCCACAGTGATTTGTGGAGAATGGACGTCCGTTTGTTCGCAATAACCTGATATTCTTGCAAAGGTTTCCTGCACCTTAGGGTATCCACCAATTCGTATCTCTCCTTCGATATAACCTCCTGTTTTTCTCCCTGATAGCACATCCAATAAGGTTGTTTTTCCTGCTCCAGTAACCCCCATTAATGCCGAAAGAACACCTGGTCGAAACGCCCCTGTTATGTTGTGTAAAAGTTGGAGTCGTTTCTCTGCATAACCTTGTTCTCTCATTTCCTACATCATAATTTGAATTGCTCATGAGTTTCTGCTGTTTTTAGTGCCACATCTCTACAAATCTAGTTGATCCTTGGTAACAATCTCTACTTCTCTGGTGTATACATCTTTGTATATAAAAGCAAACAAATACATGAATTGTTGCATAACAAACTTACCGGAGGAACATCAACATAGTAATTTAAATCCTGAAATGATACAGTGAGGGGTGTAAAAGGCAACACCATCTTCCCTGCGAAGAACAATATTTTTTGTTAGTTGTAATTATATTGTCAAATAGGTCCTCACCAATTGACAAAAAAAAAATAAAGTCAGTAATTTTTTTTTAATTCCTAGTAGTACTAGATAAAATAATAACATACCGGCCTTCTTGGATTCTTGAGGGCTTGTTGTTGTTGAATCCACAGTCTTATGGCCTTGAAGTTGATGAAGCTTTTCACGAGATATGATTGCCTTCGAAGCTCCATAAGCTGGAATGGATGACAGATTTGTAAATAATTTAGGCCAACTACTAATTTCAATTAACCCGTACATGCGCCTCAATTAATTTAAATATTTACCAAGCCTAACTGCTAATTTTGGTGTTGTTACAGTCCACTTGGGAAACTGTTAATTATCAACAGCAATGCAGCTGTAGCTAGGCATAACTAAGGATTTGTTAATTGTTTCTCTTGAACTAACAAAGAATCTTACGCCTTTTGAAGGTCAAGGCAAGAGTGAACCCAAAGTTGAACAAAAAGATGAAACCGATAAGGGCTCCAACTCCTATCCAGTAGTAATGTCCAGGGTAGTTCAACCCGCGACTTATCAGTGTTTGTGTCCCAGTTGTTACATTTGATGATTGCATCTAGTTTGATGAGCAAAAGTAACAAAATATATATATAGAAAAATATCAGAAAAGAAATGCTAAGAGCAGGCTATGCAAGTATATTTTTCTTTTTACACATTTACTTTAGCTTAGTTATGAACTTATGATATTACCTTCTGCCATCTCGGTGCAAGAAATTCGTTTATGGCAAGACCAATCTCAGCATATGACAAAGGTGAAACCCAAAATCCCCATTTGAGCCATTGCGGGATGGAAGCTGCAAAAGGATTCATAGATTAACAGTTTACCAAATATATCCAAACAAACTATCAGCTTAATTTTAGAACTTAAAAAACTCCAATACTTTTGTCTTTTTTTGGTCCTCTCTCTAATTAGTAATTAATAACAAATTAGTAAGAAATGAAATAGAAGCAATTGCTTACGGCGTGGGAGAATAAATCCGCCAAAAAGTAAGCAAATCACCAAAAGAAGAGTGCCCCCCACAGTAGAAGCCACCGCCGTTTGGAAGTAGGAAGCAACACATCGGAACATAGACAGAGGCAGTACATGTAGAAAGAATAGTAGCAGGAGATGACGAAAATACCTGAAGTTATTTTATTTGTATAATGGAAAATGAAATCATAAACTTTTATAGCAAAGTTAATGTTATTTTTTGCCCTTAAATTTTGCAATATTAAACAAATATAGTAAAGTGGTTGATGCTTAATTCCATAAAAAAAGGTATGCAAACTAGACAAGAAGAGAAGAAATGGCACAATTCATTTACCGTGATGCTTCAGGCGTAAATCCAATAAGATAATAAGTAATGGTTGTCCAGACGACTGATTCTAACAAAGAGACTGGTATTTTGAGGAGAGAAGCAGGTATTGAATAAGCCCATGCTGGGTAGAAGAAGAGGTCCCTTTGCTTGTAGAAAATTGGGAGTCGGGTTACAGTCATTGCCAGCTCAGGAAAGCCGTTCACCATTAGTAAGAGCAGTGCAAAGAAAAGAGAGCCCAAATAGTAATTGGAATGAAGTGTATCGACCCCCATGCGTGTACGTAGAAATACTGTACCAGTGATCAATGCAAGTAGACCCATCTGAGTAGATTTGAATATATAAATAAAGGAGTTCCTGCGCATGAGAAGCAGCTCTCTGGCGACACATGCCTTAAACAACTCCCATTTTGACTGAGAGTAGATGCTGAAGGAAAGAGCATTTTTGTGGCACTGTGACTTGTCATACGGCTTCTCTAGATTGACTGATAAATCCTTTCCAACCTTGTGCAATCTGAATATTTCGATCAGTTCATCCATCGTGACGTAGCTATAGCCTATAAGCCTCGTTTGATCGGCTCCAGTACTGCTCTTGATCTTTCTTGGATAGCACCTGATCCATTCCATTTTTTGTGTGTGAAAAATATCATGCTTTGACAGACTGACACAACCAAGTGTGCAGCAATGTGTAAAAGACTGATTGCCATTTTTGAAAGAAACTATGGTACTTGACAGGATTTATGAATGTTTTTTAAGTTTGCAATATATGTAATTTGTAAAATCAATACCTCCTGTAGGAAATCTGCAGCTCCTTTCCTTTCAGGGCATTTAAACCCACATTCCTCGAAAAAGTTCAAAATTTCATCTCTGGGTCCGTGATACACAATTTTCCCCTCAGCCATCAATATGATATCATCAAAGAGATTATAAGTTTCAGGTGCTGGTTGGAGAAGCGAAACAACAACAGTAGACTCCGCTATGTGGGCCAGCTGCTGAAGGCATGAGACTATTTGGAATGTTGTGGAGCTGTCTAATCCGGTTGATATTTCATCCATAAATAGAGCTTTTGAAGGTCCAATTATCATCTCTCCTGGTACATACATACACATATAGGTAAGATAACTGAAATAAAGATATACAAATGAAGAATGGGAAATATTTGATAGATAACCTGTAGTTAGTCGTTTCTTCTCGCCACCAGAGATGCCTCTTCTCCTGGCATCACCAACGATTGTATCAGCGCATATGTCTAGCCCCATTATCTGCTTATAATTAATATATTTAAAATAATATGGATTTAATATTATGTTACAGCTATTTTGCATTTTTTGTTCTCTACTTTCCTTTTAACATGAGCTTGCTTATTACCTTCATGATATAGTCCGTCTGTAAACTTCTTTCTAACCCCTCCAAAGATATGGCCTGTATCACAAGTTCCATCACTCCATGGATTATTAGGAAATTACAAAAAAAACATGAATTAATTCTAATACCAAAAAGGTAAGTGAATTTATTTTATTTATTTACCTTCATGTAAGTATCTACATCTGGGTCAGGAGTAATTCCTTGTTCCTTCTCCCTTCTTATTACTTCTTTCATAATCTCTGCAAAGCATATTTTTTTGTTTCTAGAGTCACTCTTATTATCAAAAAAATAAAATCATAATATAGGAGTTAGGAGTTGGATTTATGCAATTACCTGCTCGGCTGCCAACTCCTTGAAACCTCGCAGAGAAGTCCAAAGTCTCTCTTACCGTCATTTCAGGAATATGGAGGTCATGTTGGCTAATATATGCTGATGTTTTCTCTGGTACAAACTCATCTAATCTGTATCCATTATAGCTAATTTCCCCGTTTACCTACACAAATAAAGTCTGTTTTATTCTAAATATTTTAAGCTATGTACATTAATTTGGCCCCTTTCAAATATTATTTAGATGTTGAACAGGAGATAAATTAAGCCATTTGGTTTTCTACTTGTTGCCAAAAAGCAGGGCAGTCTAGTCACTATTGACTTAGCCTTGGTGGGGCTGGTGCTATTAGCAAATGGCCAAAAATAATATCGCAAATGGGAAAAGTGTCATGTTCTAATTACTCTTTTGCAAAAATTAAGAATGTTAATTGAAAGTTTACAATCTACAAAGATGTAGGAACCTTGAGAGATTTGTCTAGCTTTCCAGAGAGAGCTCGCAAGAAAGTCGATTTGCCACATCCTGGAGGTCCAAGCAAGAGAGTGATCCTATATTTAATTATTTGATCAATTACTAACTAATTGCTCAAAAAATCATATAATCAATTCAAGTCCTTTGAAATTGGATAATTAATTGGTATTAAATTAATTAACTTGCCTGGCCGGTTTGACAACTCCATTGACGTCTTTCAAAATGCCAATTGTTGCTTGTCGATGGTTCAATCCAGGCAGTCTTGCAACACCCTATTATATATACTCACAGAATTCAAATGGGATATATAATTTATGTGTACCAAAATACTATGTATGAAACTGGTATGGTGAACCTGAACCTGAACCTATCGGTACAGAGGCTAAGATACTTTAATTAAGAGTAGTGACTTTAAAATATGTGTAATGTACTAACCGAGATTGTGCTCATGAGAGAGTTCCATAACGTGGGTAAAGGTTTCCCTTGCACCACCTCGCACTCGGCTTCCACACACACATTCTTGTACCTCACCTCTATTGTTGGTTGCTTCACATTTACTCTGTCAATGACCATTACTTAGTTTCAGTTTGACTGCCTTATTATATTTTAATTATAAGAAACAACAAGCTTAAATAACATTTATTATGCGTAGAGAGGTTTTCAAAATTTCAGTTGGACAATAATTAATTTAATGTGTGTCTAATAGGTAATAGTTTGATGGATCCGAATCTACTGCGATTCTCCGCTCATGAACAGTAACCTACGATCCCTGCTTTTTCAAATCAAACTGTTGAATTGTTTCGAGATTTGTGCAAGAAAAAATCAGCTACTTTGAGATACACGCACGAAATTATTGGACGACCAGATTTGGAAAAGCAGGAATTTTAGACTTACTGTTCATCCTTTTAGGATCGCAGCAGATGTGAATCCTAGTTTGATTGGGTTCAGACCCAATAAAAAGAAAAAGAAAAAACACTTCAAAAACCAGAACTGAAATCAAGAAATGGGTACCGGTCAATTCGGCGCCTTTGCTTCTGGAGGAGAGTCAAGTTGTCCTTCTCAATGTGCTTGATCATGCTCTCAATGAAAAGGTGCCTCTCCTCGGGTCCCAGCTGACCCACATCCACCGGCACCCGCCCCTGCTTCTCACTCTTTCTCTCTTCCTCTTCAACAACATGTTGGTGCTGGAAGAAGAGAGAGGTTCTAAGGCGGTTATACGTGGGAAGCCTCTCTATGGCTGTCCATTGCAGTTGCAGCTCCTCCTCTTCATCATCTCTGCCCCTCTCTCTCTCTTCTTCGTCTCCTCTGCTCAAACTTTTGCTCAAACTCAAGGCAGCCTCCCGGGACGACCACCTTCTGCTTCTTCCTATGCTATTAACACTATCAGTATTGCTGTGAATATCATCATCACTCATCTCCTCTTCCTTTTTTCTTTCCATTTCTGTACTAGTACTACACTTTTCTTCTGGCTTAATTATTATTAACAAATTGCTGGGGATCGATCAGGCTAAGGCAAGGCGCCTCACTTTTCCTTATATACATATACATATTTGACCTTTCGTGGCTTCTCATTTTTTTTTTTCATTTATATTTTCTCTAGGTCAATGCTCCTAATTATGGTTGTATGTCAAAGGCATTAGCGGACTCTCAGGAGAGTAAGGGTAGGCAAGTGGCTACTCTTGAATTCAAATTTATTAAATTCAATAATATTATTTTATATTTGTGTCTACTTCTAAATAGAAATAATACTTATTTAATTCACAGCTCAATAAAAGAAAATTGTGCGGAAAAGAAAGTCAGCATAGATTGATTCGCGTAAAAGAAAGAAAGAGATACAGTTCAATTCGCTACTCTAATAAGAAGAATTACTGATTCATTAAGAGAAAAAATAGGTACTCTACTAGAGTTCTAAATATGTATCATTAGGGGTGGATCCAGGATTTTCGTCAGGGGGGGGGGGGGGGCAAAAAAATATTGAATCGGATTTAAATAGCTAACCGGATTTAAACCCATTAACTAATTGGGTACTCAATAAAAAAAATTCTTTAACTTATAATTTATAATGCTCTGGCTTGTAATTTCTAATGTTTTGACTTATAATTAATATTAATAATCACAATTCAAGAAATTTATTTTAATTTTAACTATAAATTTAACCCGAATTGCCAATTAAACATCCAATGGAGGGCAAAAAAAATTTCGGGGGGGGGGGGGGGCGCAAAACCAATCGGAACCGATAGATCTCCACTAAAATTCAAAATCTCAGGGGGGGTTGGCCCCTCGGTATACACTGGGTCCACCCCTGTGTACCATGCTGTGACTAGTTACACTGTGACTTGAATCCCGTGTCATGTTGTGACTGAGTCAGATTTATACATGTCATGCCGTGTTGTGACCAAATTTGAATGAATGGCCAGGGCACATGAATGGTCACAACACGTCGTTATATATATATATATATTTTTTTTTTTCAAAATTTAGGTTTGTTTATTTAAAATTCAACATTAGATTAGGACCTAACGGTCCTAATTACATGCAACTCACGTGATCATGTGTCATGTCGTGCATGGGCGAATCTAAAGCCATTCAAAAGGTGGCTAAGCCACCCCTATAATTTTAAAATTTTAGTTATAAATACTAAAATTTAATTAAATTTTATTTTTTTTAAAACATTTTATATAGTTGAGCTTCCCTCATAAATTACCACATGTTCACTTGTAGTATAGTGGTAAGAGCTTATGTAGTGATTGTGGAGAGTTTTGGATTCAATTCCACTAGTCACAATTTGGCTATATTTTAATTTTTAGCCTCTTCTATTAAGATTTTATAGTTCCGCCCCTGGCGTCGTGACCAAATCTTTCACGTGAGGTGCCGTGTCATGCCAATTTTTTTAAAGATGGTCACATCACGTGAATGGTTATGACACGGGACACGCGAGTCACGACACATAATTGACACACAAATAGTGTCATGGCACGACAGAACCGTGTGATGGATATACCATTCTACGTATTTGTTCATAATTTGTTAATTATTGTATGATTATGATATAACTAAGTATAGTTGACCACTTAACGGGCCGGGGGTGGGATGCACGTCAGTTCAGTCCTCTCCTTTTATCATAAGTTTGAAAAATATTAAAATTATGGTATTAATTAATTAGTTTTGAAGTTTCTTGAAGCAGTCATGCATGGGATTAAATTTGGGTCTGATGGGTCCCATAACCGTCCGATCCGTTTTAAAATCCTGCGCACAGATATTAAAACGAATGCGCACGGATATTAAAGTGCCGCGCACAGATTTAAAGCAGATCGGACGGTTATTGAACCATTTCGAGTCCGATGGGCATCGGACCCAAACTCATCTCGTGATGCATGACATCACACAGTAGATGTCATATTTTATGGCAAGCATCAGCCATGTGGTTTGTAGAAACACAGCCTGTATGTTGCATGTGCTCATCTCGATTGGCCCTTTGAACTGGCTATATATTAATTTGACTATATCGGTATTGCCGTGCGCGTATATAAATTAATTAACTATATTCTACTGTTTAAACTTAAATCAAATACAATTAGTACCTTTTTAATCTTCAATGTGTTTAAGGATCGGAATCAGATTTAAAATTCAGGTTAATTGTCAGAATTTTTTTTTTATTTTTTATGAAAAGGAGTACTTCTTAAAACTTATATATAATAATAAAATATTTTACATGGGACGAGAAAAGCGACATGCTTCATGCAAAATCAAGTGGTAAAGTAAATCACATGATCATATAACAAGCATGCACTTGAATAGAAAGCTCTGGATCCGTACCCTCTGCTGCACTTTTGGACGGCCCAGATTTAATCTCAGCCGGTGAGTGCTCGGATGATGGAGGGGGCAGTATTAATTTTTCTTTAAAATTCGTGCAAAAATCTTATTTTGTCCGTCCAATAAAAAATTAACAGACCAGATTAAAAGTGCAGCAAAGGATGCGGTTCCAGAAAGCTCTGTTAGATTTCTTGTAGCACTAGATCTCTAGCTGTTCTCATATATGGATTGCGGATTAGCACCTGTTGAATTCTGTGATGGATGAAAAACAAAATTAGTTAGTTACTGTTCAATAACAAATTTACTACGTACCCGTTATGCTCTATTATCAGAACCGAATCGGATCAATCGGTTGGATCAGAAAAAACCATAACCAGTCACCTGTCCGATTTGATTATCTTAAAAGATCGGTTATGTTATTAGACCAGTGAAAACTGGTTGAACCGGCTGGACTGTATTTATAATTTTTATGTAAAAACTGGTTTAAAAATATAAAAAGTGGACTTTCCAAGAGGGAACCGACTCCGCTGCTTGCCAAATGGGCAAGTAGGATCCTGTTTTTTCAAATCAAACTATTCATCTGTGTTGAGATTCGTGTATGAAAAAAATTTAATGTACCGGATCTAAACAAAGAAGAAATTCAAAAATAAAATGAAAGATAAAGTTAACGTGAAAATGAATATTTTTTAAGGACCCAGATAACTGTCCCCGCACCCCCATCCCCCCTCTATCCCTGCACTAAAAGACAAAAAAATCTGGTTCTGCATAGTATTTAACATTTATCTGTAGTGTATTTACAGTGCATCGAACAAGTATTTAACTCTATTCATTGAAGTATTAACCGTCTGTCCAACAGCGAAGCAATCTCTATCCCCGCAAAAAATTAACATATCTGTCCCCGCGTCCCCGCACTAAAAGACAAAAAAAAAAGGTTCTGAAGTATTTAACTCTATTCATTAGAGTATTAACCGTCTGCGTCCAATAGCAACACAATCTGTCCTTGCAAAAATGACAAACTAATTTAGTATCGTCCCCGCGTCCCGCACATCAGTATTTAACTTTAGGAATGTTAGTATTTAACTTTAGGAATGTTAGTATTTAACATTATGAATGTTAGTATTTATCTTTAAAGTCAAAAATATTAATCTCTAAAATTATAAATAAGTTACATGAATTCTATTTAGCATCATATATCTTAGTATTTAACTTTAGAAATGTTAGTATTTAACTTTAGGAGAGTTATTATTTAAGGGGGGATGAGAATGAGCGGTTCTATATAATTATTCATAATAATTAGAGATAGTGGTAATAATGTCTAACATATATGAGTATCAATATGTAAATATTGTCCCCGCACCACCATTCCCCATATTTTCCTACTAAAAGGCAAAAAAAAAATAGTTACCGACAATTTGATAGTTTAAATTTTCTGCAGTATTTAACTTCAGTCTTTAGTGTATTTACCGTTCATTGATCTAGTATTTAACTTTGTTCATTGTAGTATTAACCATTGGCGTCCAACAGCGAAAAATGTTGTCCTCCCATATACCTCTCACTAAAAGACAAAAAAAATTAAATTAGTTAGCGACTTTTCTTTTTTGGAGGTTGCGGGGATGAAGGGGGATGAGAATGGAGGGTTCTATATAATTATTCTTTTTTTTAAAGGCTTGACATCGGCTGTGAAGAGTAAAAAATGGAAAATATGCAGAGAATAACGAAAGGAAGAGAATGACCTTATTCAGTTTCTGAGAGTAAGGAGAACCTAGTACATATATTTTCTATAATTATATGATGACGGTCTTTAATGTTACTTATTAGTACATATATTTGCTGCTTAATCCATATTTGATATATTAAATTATTTTTAAATAAATTTTTGATACTCTAGTTGAGTTCTTGTTTGCTGGTGTAGAAAACAAAACAAAATTATGTGTTGTAAATATTAAAATTCAGTTATTGCAGTTATGGAAGTTTATTTGCGGGTACAGTGCGGGGACTCAACTGTGGGTACTCATATCAGGTTCCTTTAATTAATGACCACATTTTGAGTTATGTGTTCAGAAGAGACTCCATACAATTATGGTGTGATAACAAATCGACAATTAATATTGCAAACAATTCAGTTTAGCATAATCACATCAAACATGTGGAAATTGATCGGTTCTTTATCAAGAAGCAAGTAAATAAATGAATTATCACTTTGATCTATGTGAAATTAGAGGAGCAGTTAGCTGATTGTCTAACAAAAGATTTAGGATCAATATAGATAATGAATTTTTTTTTTCTGAAGTGGATAATGATATCTTTTGTAATAGGAATGGAATGGTTGATATATAAGAGAGAGAGAGAGAGAGTTGAATTATTAATATATTGAGTTAATTAATTATAGTTGTAAGCATCTATTTGTAAGAGTGCATTAATATAAAAATGGTAGGTACATGAGAGGGATCGATAATCTTAAGTTTACCCCCAAAAGTCTATGGGTCCTAATAATTAATTAAGTGTATATTTAATGACCACATTTTAAATTGATACTCAAATTATGGGATGTAATTATATAAGGTGGGGTCCTTACCACTGGAAAGTTTACAGCGCTTCCTAAACAAGCATTTTCATCTGTTTCAAATTAACTCCGCATTATTACAAAACCACTACCTTTTTATTCATACATATTTTATACGCTTGTAAACAATAATTCCAAAATTTGGATCCTTGTCATGTATATATATATGTACATCAACAACAATTGAAGGAAATTAGAAAAAAATGCAAAGCTATGCAACATCAAAAAAATTAAGCTAAAACAAACAGCAAAACACACATGTTCAAATGAAATTATTTCCCAGATCTTAATCTCTGCCTTGATTTGATAATAATATAATTTTCTTTAACCTTTACACAAACAGTTAATGTTTGCAATCAAAATTGCGTCATCTTTTTTGGAAATTGATTCTCCCAATGAAATAACCAAAAAGAGTAGCAAAAGCAATAGCATACAGCGCGAGAATTATAGCAACAAGCGGTAAACGGTTATGGTGGAACCCGAAATAATATTCTAGAAACTGCGAAATGGATTTCTTTTCTCCAAAGATGACAATTACTTTGGAGACATCTCCGTACTGCGAGGTGAAGAGGCCATCCAGCGTCCACCCCAACGGGCATAAGTAGTACACCCAAATCCACCATCCCGGAATTTGCTGCATGGAAAAACTAATTGATTAATATATTCAATACATTTATGTAATTTCAAGCAACAAAAGGGTTGATTTGGTTGCATACGGGAGGAGGAATGATGAAGCCGGAGAAAATATGGAGGAGTTGGTAGAAAAGGGGCTGCAGAATGGTGGCGAGCTGAATGGTAGGAGTCATGGCGGTGAGCATCATGCTGAAATAAATCATGTACAAAAGTGTGCAGAGCATGGTGTAGAAGAAAAATATGAATTTCCCGGCATCCCATTCAAAACCGATGGCCGGGTATGCTATGATCAAGAACAGCGCTACCTGGAACAACACGTACGGTATCTCCATTGCAACCTGCATTTAATGCCAAATTGCCAACAAATATATATATTTGTGCTTGATTAACTAAGTTAACCTTTTTTTTATAATTAACTAACCACAAGGGAAGTTATTAGTATATGTTAAGGAAATTAAATGAAGATCAGGTGCCTGACCTGAGCAAAGGAGTAAGCCCAAGGAGAGTACATTCCTGCAAAGTTCTCTCTGTAGACAACGGTGCGTTCGACAGCAATGAAGGGTATCACTGACAAACTGTTATTTATTCCGGTGAACATTGTTGCAGCATACAGGCAGCCCAATATATTGAACAAATCTTGTTGGTCATTTCTGTTAAAAAAAGTGATAACTAATTAAAGGACCGTCAACATTAATAAGAAATGATAGTGCCTTTTTCCTCTTTTTTTTTTCTTTCTATCCTTCGTTTCTTTCTAAAGATCAATTTAGAGGTTGTATTTAAACTTTCCAATATTTACTACATCAAGAACTAGATAACTTATTTTTTTTTGGAAGATCAATTTACTAAGTCAAAGCTCAATTTAGAGGTTGTATGTAAACTTACATTCTGCCTCCATGCATCCAAAACAATAGGCCAAGCATGACAGAATACATGAACATGAACATTATGCGAACCATGTTGTACTGAGGGCTTCTCCAATAGGACAAGGATTGCTTCCACAGGCAAGCCTTGAACTGCACCCAGAACTTTTGCGGGTAACGGGTTTCGAATCTGAGATCATTCGACCCTGGCGGAGGCGTGCTTAGTTGTTTTACCAGAATCTCGTTCTCCCTTCAATATAAATAAAATTCCAAATACATAAAGAAAATGATGACGGGTTGCACTAATTGCTTTGCTCAAGAGGTACATACATATGACGACATGATTTATGTAGTTGGAAAGAAATGCTAATACATGTACCAACCGGTCAAAAATATAAAACTGAATACAATTAAATTTTACCAACACTTGGTTCGAAAAGGTCATAAGAACTCACTTGTATAGATCCGATTCCTTGTAAATATGTGCAAAATTTATTCCCATAGGCGCCTCAACTGATGTAGAGCAAACTTCTAACATCCATGTTGCCGGATTATAGTTATTCCTGATTTTTGGTACTCCAGAAATACCCTGAAAACTCTTTTTTTGTAAGACCAAGCACTATAATAATTAAGTTATTGGGTTCTATTTCTTAAATTTTACTAGGCATAAGAAAACTTGCCTCAAAATATTCAATAACTTTACATGAATGTCGACCCAGATGCCCTGAATAGATCAATTCTCCACCCCTTTTCATCAAAATTAGCTGAGAGTTGAAGGAAATGGAAAGAGTGAATAGTTGAGTCTGTTAGAAGCAAGACGGTAGGTGCTTGGTTTTGAATCAAAGAAACTCTCTTATCTCTTTATAGAAAAGTAGTACGTACCTCGTCAAAGGCTTCAAATATGTCAATGCTTGGCTGGTGGATGGTACAGACAACAGTTCGACCGGTTTGAGCAACATTTTTTACAGCACGCATGACGATTGCAGCAGCACGTGCACCAAGACCGGATGTGGGTTCATCCATGAATATTACTGATGGATTAGATACCAACTCCACTGCTATAGTTAACCTTTTCCTTTGTTCGGTCGACAGACCGTTCAACCCTGGTAAGCCGACCAACGCATCTCTTATGGGATCAAGCTCTATTGTTTCAATCACTTCATTTACAAAGTCCTAGATAAATTAACACCAAACAGTAATGACTTCATTCTTTTTTCTATTACATACAATCAGAAGGTATATAAGATTACATAGATGCGATAAAAATAAGCAGAACGGACTGACATGTCTAATTTTAGCACTGATTTCTGCTGGTAGACGCAACCAAGCTGAATAAGCAACCGATTCCTCCACAGTGATTTGTGGAGAATGAATGTCTGTCTGTTCGCAATAACCTGATATTCTTGCAAAGGTTTCCTGCACCTTAGGATATCCACCAATTCGTATCTCTCCTTCGATATAACCTCCTGTTTTTCTCCCTGATAGCACATCCAATAAGGTTGTTTTTCCTGCTCCAGTAACCCCCATTAATGCCGAAAGAACACCTGGTCGAAACGCCCCAGTTATGTTGTGTAAAAGTTGGAGTCGTTTCTCTGCATAACCTTGTTCTCTCATTTCCTACATCATAATTTGAATTGCTCACGAGTTTCTGCTGTTTTAAGTGCCACATCTCTGCAAATCTAGTTGATCGTTGGGAACAATATCTAATGTATACATATTTGTATATAAAAGCAAACAAATACATGAATTGTTGCATAACAAACTTACTGGAGGAACATCAACATAGTAATTTAAATCCTGAAATGATACAGTGAGGGGTGTAAATGGCAACACCATCTTCCCTGTGAAGAACAATATTTTTTGTTAGTTGTAATTATATTGTCAAATATGTCCTCACCAAGTGACAGAAAAAGAATAAAGTCAGCAATTTTTTTTTTATTCCTAGTAGTACTAGATAAAATAGTTACATACCGGCCTTTTTGGGTTCTTGAGGACTTGTTGTTGAATCCACAGTCTTATGGCCTTGAAGTTGTTGAAGCTTTTCACGAAATATGATTGCCTTTGAAGCTCCATAAGCTGGAATGGATGACCTATTTGTAAATAATTTAGTTCAACTATGAATTTCAATTGACCAGTACAACTGCTAATTTTGGTGTTGTTACAGTCCACTTGGGAAACTGTTAATTATCAACAGCAATGGAGCTGTAGCTAGGTATAACTAATGATTGGTTAATTGTTTCTCTTGAACTAACAAAGAATCGTACGTCTTTTGAAGGTCAAGGCAAGAGTGAACCCAAAGTTGAACAAAAAGATGAAACTGATAAGGGCTCCAACTCCTATCCAGTAGTAATATCCAGGGTAGTTCAACCCGCGACTTATCAGCGTTTGTGTCCCAGTTGTTACATTTGATGATTGCATCTAGTTTGATAAGCAGAAGTAAACAAATAATATAGAGAAATTTAAAAATGATCAGAAAAGAAATGTTAAGAGCAGGCTATGCAAGTATATTTCTTTATTTAACTTTTACTTATTTTACTTAGCTCAGTTATGATATTACCTTCAGCTGCCATCTCGGTGCAAGAAATTCGTTTATAGCAAGACCAATCTCTGCATATGTCAAAGGCGAAACCCAAAATCCCCATTTGAGCCATTGCGGTATGGAAGCTGTAAAAGGATTCATAAATCAACAGTTCAGCAAATCCATCCAAACAAACTACCAGCTTTCAAAACTTTTTGACTCTTATTCTTTTGTCTTCATCTGGTCCTCTCTCTTAGTAATTATTAACAAATTGGTAAGAAGGATTTAAGGTAGTCTTGTAAAAATTAACAGGTATGATAAATGCAAAGTGCACGGCACCGAGAGTATGATTTCTAAGTTCATGTGCAGAGAAGAAATGAAACAGAAACAATTGCTTACGGCGTGGGAGAATAAATCCTCCAAAAAGTAAGAAAAGCACCACAAGAAGAATGCCCCCTAGTGTAGAACCCACCGCCGTTTGGAAGTAGGAAGCAACACATCGGGACATAGACAGAGACATTACATGTACAAAGAATAGTAGCAGGATATGACGGAAATACCTGAAATAATTTTATTTGTACAAAGGAAATTGAAACCATAAACTGAATTTCTAGCAAAGGTATTGTTATTTTTTGCCCTTCAATTTGACTATAGTAAAGAAATATACGAAAGCAGTCAATGCTAATTCCATAAAAAAAATGTATGTAAACTAGACAAGAAGAGAAGGAATGGCAAAATGCAGACCTTGATGCTTCAGGTGTAAATCCAATAAGATAATAAGTAATGGTTGTCCAGACGACCGATTCTAACAAAGAGACTGGTATTTTGAGGAGAGAAGCAGGTATTGAATAAGCCCATGCTGGGTAGAAGAACAGGTCCCTTTGCTTGTAGAAAATTGGGAGTCGGGTTACAGTCATTGCCAACTCAGGAAAGCCGTTCACCATTAGTAAGAGCAGTGCAAAGAAAAGAGAGCCCAAATAGTAATTGGAATGAAGTGTATCGACGCCCATGCGTGTACGTAGAAATACTGTACCAGTGATCAGTGCAAGTAGACCCAACTGAGTAGATTTGAATATATAAACAAAGGAGTTCCTGCGCATGAGAAGAAGTTCTCTGGCAATGCATGCCTTGAACAACTCCCATTTTGAGAGAGAGTAGATGCTGAAGGAAAGCGCATGTTTGTGGCACTGCAATTTGTCATATGGCTTAGCTAGCTCGACTGATATATCCCGTCCAACCTTGTGTGATCTGAATATTTCGATCAGTTCATCCACTGTGACGTAGCTGTAAGCCTCGTTTGATCGGCTCCAGTACTGCTCTTGATCCTTCTTGGATAGTACCTGATCCATTCCCATTTTTTTTGAAAAATATAATGAATATTATTTTAGTTTGCAATATATGTATATATAGGACGGATTTGTAAAATGAATACCTCCTGTAGGAAATCTGCAGCTCCTTTCCTTTCTGGGCATTTAAACCCACATTCCTCGATAAAGTTCAAAATTTCATCTCTGGGTCCGTGATACACAATTTTCCCCTCAGCCATCAATATGATATCATCAAAGAGATTATAAGTTTCAGGTGCTGGTTGGAGAAGCGAAACAACGACAGTAGACTCTGCTATGTGGGCCAGCTGCTGCAGGCATGAGACTATTTGGAATGTTGTGGAGCTGTCTAATCCGGTTGATATTTCATCCATAAATAGAGCTTTTGAAGGACCAATTATCATCTCTCCTGGTACATACATACATATATAGGTAAGATAACTGAAATAAAGATATAAAAATGAAGAATGGGAAGCATTTGATAGATAACCTGTAGTTAGTCGTTTCTTCTCGCCACCGGAGATGCCTCTTCTCATGGCATCACCAACGATTGTATCAGCGCATATGTCTAGCCCCATTATCTGCTTATAATTAATATATATAAAATAATATGGATTTTTCTTTTTTTTCTTTTTCTCTACTTTTCTTTTAACATTAGCTTACTTATTACCTTCATGATATAGTCTGTCTGTAAACTTCTTTCTAACCCCTCCAAAGATATTGCCTGTATCAGAAGTTCCATCACTCCATGTATTATAGAAAATTGAAAAGGAAATACTTTTGAAGTTATTCTTTTTTTGCTTCTCTCTATTTCCTTTTGATTTAGTTCTAAAACCAAAAATGGCAAGCAATTTTTTTACCTTCATGTAAGCATCTACGTCGGGGTCAGGAGTAATTCCTTGTTCTTTCTCCCTTCTTATTACTTCTTTCATAATCTCTGCATATTTTTGTTTCCAGAGAAACACAGATAGACTCACTCTTATTGTCAAAAATGAAAATCATAATATAGGATTCAGGAGATGGATTTGTGCAATTACCAGCTCGGCTCCCAACTCCTTGAAACCTTGCAGAGAAGTCTAAAATCTCTCTTACCGTCATTTCAGGAATATGGAGGTCATGTTTGCTAATATATGCTGATGTTTTCTCTGGTACAAACTCATCTAATCTGTATCCATTATAGCTAATTTCTCCGTTTACCTACACAAGTAAAATATGTTTTATTCTAAATATTTTAAGCTATGTACAATAATTTGGCCCCTTTTAAATATTATTTAGATGTTGAACAGGAGATAAAGCCATTTGGTTTGCTACTTGATGCCAAAAGGCAGGACAGTCTAGTTACTATTGACTTAGCCTTGGTGGGGCCGGTACTATTAGCAAATGGCCAAAAATAATATTGCAAATGGGAAAAGTGTCATGTTCTAATTACTCTTTTTGCAAAAATTAAAAATGTTAATTGAAAGTTTGCAAGCTACAAAGATGTAGGAACCTTGAGAGATTTGTCTAGCTTTCCAGAGAGAGCTCGCAAGAAAGTTGATTTGCCACATCCCGGAGGTCCAAGTAAGAGAGTGATCCTATATTTAATTGTTTGTCAATTACTTACTAATTGCTCAAAAATTATTATAATTAAATTCAAGTCTTTTGAAATTGGGAAAATAATTGGTATTAAATTAATTAACTTGCCTGGCTGGTTTGACAACTCCATTGACGTCTTTCAAAATGCGAATTGTTGCTTGTCGACGGTTCAATCCAGGCAGTCTTGCAACACCCTATATATATATATACACGTACACACTCACAGAATTCAAATGGGATATATAATTTATGTGTGCCAAAATACTATGTATGAAACTGGTATGGTGGTTTGAACCTGAACCTATCGGTATCAATTATATTTGTTAAAAAATATGAGTAGCGTACTAACCGAGATTGTGCTCATGAGGGAGTTCCATAATGTGGGTAAAGGTTTCCCTTGCACCACCTGGCACTCGGCTTCCACACAGAGATTCTTGTACCTCACCTCTATTGTTGGTTGCTTCACATTTACTCTGTCTTTTTTGAGAAATGCTGACAGTGGCTGTCAGTTACAGAAGCAAAAAGTAAAAATCAGAAAAAATAAAACTACAAAAACAACCAAAAAATAGCAAACTACTTCTAGCAGTATTGCATCCACAAATTTGCATTCTGTAACGCACAGTCCTCAATAATCTTCAAAGGGAATTCTTTTCTTTCGAAGATCTTTTTGTTCCTCTGCTTCCAAATTGTCCAGCAGGTCGATATGAAGTAAACCGACCACTGCTTTGTCCCCATCCCCATCCTTGCTGCATTACACATCGATTTTTTCCAAGTAGCCTTCACTGTTTCCTCTCTCGTCATGAGGCGCACTCCTAGGATGGCTTCCATCCTATCCCATAGTCGGATTGCCTTCGGACATGTAAAGAACAGGTGCAATATGGATTCTACCTCACCTAACCCACAAGAGTCGCAATTTGGGGAACAATTGAAACCTCTTCTTACCATCATTTTGTGGGTTAGCAATCTACACTTCAGTAGCAAATAGATGAAAATGCGAACTGTTGGAGGAACCTTGTATCTCCAGGTTTTATCATATGGCCAGGCTATCTTCCCACCTCCCACCAACACTGAGTACACTGACTTGGCCGAGTAGTGCCCACTGTTTTCCCATCTCCATATAACCTGATTTGCCGAATTCATTCCTTGACATGACCAATCAAAGATTGTATATATGCCGGCCATAGTGGTCCAGAAAAAGGATCCCACCTTTGCCCACCGTGCTGCACCTACTAGGTTACCCGGTTTTTGTTTTAAAGACACAATTTTATCTGTCCATAGACAATTAAAATTGGTATACAATCTCCACCACCACCTTAAGAGTAAAGAAGTATTTCTCAACCGCAAATTGCATACTCCCATACCTCCCCATTCTTTAGGCAAACAAACCGTATCCCAATTAATTAAAGATATACCCGCTTTAGTGCCCTCATTTTTTCCCCACAAAAAACCCCTTCTAATTTTATCCAATCTTTTAATGACCCATTTAGGCAACTGAAAACAAGCCATAAAATAGATAGGAATAGAGGAAAAAACGGAGTTAACAAGTTGCATCCTACCACCTCTGGAAATGAGTTTACCTTTCCATCCTTCTAAATTACTTTCAAACCTTTGTATTAACGGCATGAAAAGATCCTTTGTCGGTCGTCTCACTGTTAGTGGCATTCCCAAATATATCGTCGGGAAATCTGAACGGCGACATCCTAGGATCAAGTTTGCTCTATTGCATTCCTCCTCTTGCATATTAATTGGGATCCACAAACTCTTATCATAGTTTATATGCAAACCAGAAATTGCTGTGAACATTCTCAGGATGATTTTGAGTGAGATCAGTGTTTCTTTGTCCGCATTGGCAATGATCGCCGTATCATCGGCATATTGTAAGGCTATCACCGCTTCTCTCAACCTACAAGATAAATGTTTAGATAAATTCTGATTTAATTTACCTATCATCCTCTGTAGAACATCCACCGCCACATTAAAAAGCATTGGAGAAAGCGGATCTCCTTGCCTCAATCCCCTTTTATGACTAAAATATTGTGAGATGTCATCATTTACCACCACTCTTGATGTGGCCGATTCCAGTAGGGTTCGGATCCACCTCAACCACTTTGGTGGGAAACCCCTAGCCCTCATAACATTAAATAGGAACTCCCAGCTTACCGAGTCAAAAGCTTTTGCAAAATCAATTTTAATAAAGACCGCTTTTCTCTTTGATTTGGACAGATGGTGAATGATCTCACAAGTGGTGTTGAAATTTTCAGCAATTTGCCTACCCTTGATAAAAGCTGTTTGATTTGGTGAAATCAGATTAGAGAGCTTATGACCAAGTCTGTTTGCTAGGAGTTTAGATATAATTTTTGGAAGCAAATTGATTACACTAATTGGCCTAAAATCACCGACTCCTTCAGGCACCTCTTTTTTCGGTATCATCACCAAATTTGCTCTGTTTATTCCATTTAACTCTAAATTGTTAGAAAAAAATTGCTGGATCATAGAAAGGACCAATTCTTTCATCTCCGGCCAGAAATTTTGCACAAACTCATTTGGGATTCCATCCGGGCCTGAGGCCTTATTTCTTGCTAACTGTTTAATAGCATAGAAAATCTCAATTTCTGTAAAAACATCCTCTAAATTCTGAAGGTCCCCATCTACTGAATAGAGTGCTTCTGGTTGGAAACCTAAAGTATTACTTTCAGTTCCAAGCAAACTAATCATGTGCAACCTAAAGGCATTACAAATCTGTCTAGAATCAGAGAGTTCGGCCCCTTCAAACATCAATTTTAAAACTCTGTTTTTATGCTTCCTAGATGAGGCAAATGCATGAAAAAATCGGGTATTTTTGTCACCTTTTGCCAACCAATTACAACGGGACCTTTGTTTCCATCTTTCCTCCGATATGCAAGCCAATTTGAATGCCCTTTCACGAACTAAAATTCTGAACCGAAATTCATAGTCTTCTAAGTTCCTCTTTTCTTCTATTTGGTCAAAAAACAATATGGTTGCCTTACAAAAATCCAATTGCTTTTCCAAATCAGAAAAATTTTTGCAATGCCACTCACGCAATTTAGTATGAGTTTGAATTACCTTTGCTTCAAAATCTGAAACAGAATCATCTATGTTGGAAAGCGAACTTGACCAAATGTGCTTGATAATATCTCTGCTTGCATGATTTTTGAGCCAAAATAGCTCCAACTTGCATGGTCTCTTGTATGGTTTTGGTTTTGAGCAGGACAACAATAAAGGTGAATGATCTGATACCGTCATTTCAAGGGCTTCTAACAACACAATAGGGAAATAAGTGGCAATATCTGTTGAAACAAATACCCTGTCTAGCCTTGATAAAGAGGGTTGCGGCCTCTTATTCGAATATGTGAAAATCCTATTTTTCAATTCGACATCCACCATCTCAATGTCTCTAATAAGATCATTAAAAGAACACATGAGCGAGAGACCACGCATGTCTTCCGACCTATCAATTAACCATCGCACCATGTTAAAATCACCACCTAAAATCCATGGACATTGCACCATTTGAGAAATCTCTTTAATCTCATTTAAAAATGAGGGTTTTTGCAAGTCACTGATTGGTCCATAAACATTCGTAAACAACATCTTACCTCCTGACTGGTTTTGCCTAAGCAAGGCCGAGCATGTGTGAGTGGTAGACCATGAAGAGAGAAGTTCATAGTTCCGTTTCCAAGAAATCAAACAACCTCCGGAACTATTTCTAGCTCCAATTGCAACACCATTTTTTTCAAAAAACGTAGGCAACACCCTCGAGTACATATTAACATCTAACTCATTCCATTTTGTTTCTTGTAACATGCACACATCACATCGGGATTTCCTTATTACATCACGCACAACATTGCATTTATCCACATCTCCCAACCCTCTACAATTCCACGACAAAACCTTGAATTTTTTTATTTCAACATTCATTAAAACTGAAAAATAACCTCAAAAATTACAACAGAAATAGAACTAGTTGCCTAGTTCTCATCTGCCGGTTGTTTTTCCGGCAACTGCATATCCTCAGCCTCAATTTCTGATTCAAAGAGCGCCAAAGCTTCCTCATCTGACGGGTCCAATTCGAAACGAGACAGAGCTTCCTCCATATCAGAGTCAAAATCTGAAACCATAATTGTCTCCTTGTCGGCCTTCTCCTTATTTTTCTGTGCTGCAAGCCGCTTAGCATTATCCTCATCTACAATAGTCTGCACCTCATCAGTTTTGAACCCACAACCATTAGCCAAATT
This sequence comes from Carex arenaria, assembly GCA_964058825.1. Lineage (NCBI taxonomy): Eukaryota > Viridiplantae > Streptophyta > Magnoliopsida > Poales > Cyperaceae > Carex > Carex arenaria. Next base: position 99,712 of record CAXKVW010000781.1, read on the forward strand.
GTTCATATGATCATAATTGACCCGCACTTCAAAATAACCCTCTGGATTGAGCTGAACTTGCGCCCTTTTCGAAGGCCTGTTATTCAGAGGTAAGGGAACCCTTTTCATCTGGCCTGCCTTTTTTAACGGTTTGAGTGTTGAGCCTGCTGTTAATCTCTTAAATTTCTGCTTGGGCTTTGGTATCCTACTCGGCCCAGCTTTGTGTTCATTTAAATTCTTTTTCTTCTTTGCTAAGAATTTAAATTCCTGTAGAGTTATTGCTGTGCTGGAATTTTGAGAAACTGCCGGATTTCTTCCCTTTGAAAAATCACCTTCCTTGTTAGATGTCAACAGAGTGCTCGGCTGTGGTAAAATTCCCTTCTCCTTTTGCATGGTTTCATTTAATGCCGCATTTACTTGGCCTTCCTTAGATTTGCACAAAATCTGCCTGGGAGATAGCGCTCCTACTACTGGGGATGCGTTTTTTGAGTCCCCACACAGAATCTGATTAGGAAGTTGTGCCCCATCAATTTTTGAAACCGCTCCCTCAATGATTGCCCCACTGGATGCAATGTGACCTGACTTGTGATGTCTCTCTTGTGGAAAAATGCCCATAGAGTCATTTTGAATTGTTTCACCTTGCAACACCGAGTCAATTTGAATCCCAGGTGTACAGCCAATACAAGTATCACTCCCTTCCTGATTTGATGATTGTCCCTGAAATGTCAGCTTTCGTTGGCTGTGAGTCCGCTCCTGTGGCCTTCGTGTTGCAGATGTTGTTGGAGTAAGTTTCTGACCCGCTCCACCTTTAACTTGCCTTGTCTCATCCAGCACATGATGATCATTGTGGCACTGTCTTCCCCGGTTGTTCGCCATTGATTCTGGCTCCGATGCGAACTGCCGGTATTCCGGCGGCAGCTCATTCGGTTTCTTACCCTTGCAAATCTCTCTAAGGTCTGCCTTGCGCATTGGAATAAAATCGTCCTCATTATCAAATACTTCATTAGACGAATTACTAGCAGCTTCATAATAAGGACCCTTGAATTTTTCTGGTCGAGAAGGAAAATCCTCTGCTTTGTATAATACTGATCTCTTCCATGTAATTGGCCTCACAACTACTGGAAATTCCATGCCTCCCACATGCATAGCAATTGTTTGTGGAATTCTAGCTAAGTCATCGGTACCTACCGCTAACATCCATGATTTAAGGCTATTAGAAACCTCGCGTTCGAGCGAACCCAAATACACCCCAAATTGGCTCACCGCCTTTACAACATTTGTTTCACGCCATAGTAGAGTAGGCACCCCAATTAACTCTAACAGAATTTTAAATCTAGGAACGACTATTGCCGCTTCCTCCAGTGGAGTCCATTGCTGGAACGATAGTCCCTCCTCCCAAGCATCGACTGGGGTAGCTCTAATAAAGGTCTGAGCATCAACCTTCAGTGGTAGGCGAATTAGGAACTTCAACCCTGCTAGTGCACTCACTTGGATTTCAGATTTGTCAACCAAACCTGTTCTAACTGCATATTCTGCTATCTTGTCCACTGAGAGGTCCCTTTGAAACCCCAAATTATGAACTACCACAGATTTTGATAGTTCCTCCAATTCAAGGAAATAATCCTCATCCCTCTCTATGTAGCAGTGCACTTTTTGTGGACGGCCTTCCGGCATCAATGGAGGTGGGGAAGGTCTAGGATCCGCAAGGAGCTCTGCAAACCCTGGCTCTCCTCTGGTTTTTGGCACTTCACTAACCATTCTTACGTCCATTTTATTGCAATTCGATCCAATGTGACCGTATGCCCAACATTTACCACATCTTCGCTGGCTACGACAATTTGCCACTGAATGGCCGGTACGGCAACATTTAAAACAGCGGCCTCGCCATTCTGGGTATTGGTAAGACGGCGGGAACCTTAGTTCAGTAGGGCTGTGAGGAGAGGTATAGTAATAGGTTCCTTTTGGTGTCATTGGAGAGTTTGGCCGGTTGTTGGGAGTGGTGTTAAGGTGGTTTAAGCGAGGGGAAGTAGGGTTGTTGTTTGGACGCACCACCTGTGAGTACGTCGGTTTCCTTGAGTAAGGAGCAAAAGGTTTCACCATGTTTGCTTGAGGTTGAGAGAGGAAGCGTTGTCGCCGTTGCACCACCTGCCAGCCATCGTTAGCAGTAGCCATCTTCCTTGGAGCCGCCTGTCTTGCAAAAGGTTGGTTAGGTAGCGCCTGGGGTGGAATCGCCTGTTGGAGAACGCTTCTCATTCTTCTTTTCAAAGCCTTAAAAATGTTGCAATAATATCAAGTTATGAAATCACTGCAAACATTTTCTCATCTTTTCTGACCGCTAAATTTTCTCAGGTATTATCCTTATCACTACGGTCCATTTGCATCGGATATGAAGAATCTTAAATGTGCAAATATCAACTTCAATATTGGACAGCCTTTAAAGCCATTTGATCAACTAATTCACATTTACTCTGTCAATGACCATATATTAATTAGTTTCAGTTTGACTGCCTTATTATATTTTAATTATAAGAAACAACGAGCATAAATAACATTTATTATGGGTTCAGACCCAATAAAAAAAAAAAAATTCAAAAAACAGAACTGAAATCCAGAAATGGGTACCGGTCAATTCTGCGCCTTTGCTTCTGGAGGAGAGTCAAGTTGTCCTTCTCGATGTGCTTGATCATGCTCTCGATGAAAAGGTGCCTCTCTACAGGTCCCAACCGACCCACATCCACCGGCACGCGCCCCTGCTTCTCACCCTTTTTCTCTCCCTCTTCAACAACATGTTGGTGCTGGAAGAAGAGAGATGTTCTAAGGCGGTTATACGTGGGCAGTCTCTCTATGGCTGCCCATTGCAGTTGCAGCTCCTCCTCTTCCTCATCTTTCTTTCTCTCTTCTTCGTCTCCTCTGCTCAAACTTTTGCTGAAACTCAAGGCGGCCTCCCGGAATGACCATCTTCTGCTTCTTCCTATGCTATTAACACTATCAGTATTGCTGTGAATATCATCATCACTCATCTCCTCTTCCTTTTTTCTTTCCATTTCTAACTAGTACTACACTTTTCTTCTAGCTTAATTATTATTAACAAATTGCTGGGGATCGATCAGGCTAAGGCTAGGCGCCTCACTTTTCCTTATATATATATTTGTCCTTTTGTGGCTTCTCTGTTTTTTTTTTTTATCATTTATATTCTCTCTTGGTCAATGCTCCTAATTATGGTTGTTGTATGTCAAAGGCATTAGCGGACCCGAGGAGAGTCGGGGTACGTAAGTACCTACTCTTGAATTCAGTGATATTTAATATTTGTGTTTACTTCTGAATAGAAATAATGCTTACTTAATTCACAAGCTCAATAAAATAAAATTGTGCGGAAAAGAAAGTCAGCACAAATTGATTTGCGTAGAAAAGAGAAAGAAATAAAGAGATACGGTTCAATTCACTACTCTACTCGGAAGAATTACTGATTCATTAAGAGAAAAAGATAGGTCCTCTACTAGAGATCTAAATATGTACCATGTCGTGACTGGTCACACTGTGACTTGAATTCCGTATTGTGTTGTGACTGAGTTAGATTTATACGTGTCATGCTGTGTTGTGATCAAATTTGAAAGGATGGTTGGGGCATGTAAATGGTCACAACACGTTATAACGGTCACGTTTGTCATGTTTAACTTTTTGTTTTTTTTTTTTTTTTTTTCAAAATTTAGGTTTGTTTATTTAAAATTGAACATTCAATTAGGACCTAACAGTCCTAATTACACACAACTCATGTGATCATGTGTCGCGTCGTGCAAGGGCGGATCTAAAGCCATTCAAAAGGTGGCTAAGCCATCCTTATAATTTTAAAATTTTAGTTATACATACTAAAATTTAATTTAATTTTATTTTTTTTGAACATTTTATATAGTCGAATTACCCTCATAAATTACCACATGTTCACTTATAGTATGGTGGTAAGAGCTTATGTAGTGATTGTGGAGAGCTTTGGATTTAATTCGCACTAGTCACAATTTGGCAATATTTTAATTTTTAGTCTCTCATATTGAGATTTTATAGTTCCGCCTCTGGCGTTGTGACCAAATCTTTCGTGTGACGTGACGTGCCGTGTCGTGCCAATTTTTTTAAAGATGGTCACATCACGTGAATGGTCATGACACGGGATACGCGAGTCACGACACGTAACTGACACACGTGTCGTGTCATGCCATGATAGAACCGTGTTGTGCCGTAACTTTTTTAGATCTCTATCCACTCCTCTGCTCTGATTTATCAGGAGAAAAAACTTGTACTCTTGTTAATATTTTGTGCCTAGACCAAAACCCTAAATCCGCACCCCTGATGTGATGGATATACCATTCTACGTATTTGTTCATAATTTGTTAATTATTGTATGATTATGATATAGCTAATTAATAAGTATAATTGACCACTTAAGGGGGGAGGGATGCCCGTCAGTTCAATCCTCTCCTTTTCTCATAAGTTTGAAAAATATTAAAATTTATGGTATTAATTAATTAGTTTTGAAGTTTTTTGAAACTGTCATGCATGACATCACACACACACATATAAATAGATGTCATATTTGAGGGCAAGCATCAATTATGTGGTTAGTAGATACACAGGAAAAAGGAGCTTTCTTTCTTTAATCTGGCACTGAAGTTCCACTTAAACTGGTAGATATTTTCCCTTATAAGCCCACTTTCTCTTGTCGGCCAGGGACTTTTGACCTGTGTTGTCCACTTTGCTTTAATGCGTTATGGAAAGTCCGCTACTACTTGACCCTGATCTTCTTAGTTAGGCGCACTCAGTGTTGGAAGTAGGTTTCGCGTAACAACTCACCAGCGTAAGGCCACGGGAGGACATGCTACATATGTAGGGAGCTTGAGGTTACAACCCTCTTTCATTGGGGTTACCACAGGGTCGGGTATTGGGCTAACCACGGCGAGCCAACACCACCTATGTTTTATGTCACCTGCTCCATATATCTAGACTTTCCCAAGCGAACCCTTCACAAACAAACTGGAGGAACGACATTAGGAAACCCATTTCTACCTCTATGCAGCACGGAGCATATGTTACGCGCATGTGCGCTCACTATGTCTGGTGCCTGGTCGGATCACTTTCTCTCTATATACATACGATGTTTCTTGTCAAACCAAGACAAGCTTTTTGTATCGGTCTATTAGTATCGATCTTTTGAATCAGGCGATACTAAAAACAATCTATATCGATTATTATAAAATAAATGATACAAAATACATTTTGTATCGGTTAAGAGATTTAGCCGACACTATTAGCTAATAATCTGTATCGGTTATCTACTAAGAACCGATACAAAAAGTCTAGTATTAGTATCGGTCCTTAGTAAATAACCGATACAGATAATCTGTGTTGGCCCTTTAGTAATAGCCGACACATATTGTGCCTCTGTTAGTATTGGGTTATTATTTAGAACTGATACAGATTGTTTTTAGTATCATTTTTTTAAATAACTGATACAGATAACCTTTCTTCCTATTTACTCCCATCATGCTGAATTAAAACTAGGTTTTCAACGGTTGAACCTTTCAACAGCCCTCTCTATTCTCTCTTTGCAAAACCACTCACATTTCTCTGATCCAAGGCACGAAACATAGTTTAGAAGAGGAGGATTGAGGTAATATTGCATGTAAGTCCTTGATCTCCTTTATATTTCTTTGATTAACATATACTAGCTCAGTTCAAATCCGAATTCTTCAAATCTTTGTTTATTTCAAATCTTTGAGAGTATGGAAGAAATGAATTGTAAGCATGCCATAAAATTGTTGGAAAATTGTTTATTACTCAACTTTGTCATTATGTAGCATGCCATTGTGTTAATTCTCCCAAAAATCTTAATTTTGTAGATAATTGGCTTTATTGAGGGATTTGATCCAATGATCTCTTTATCTCGCTCGATCCGGCATACAAACAAATGTAAGCACAACCTAAAACTCATGTTTAATTAGTACGTACTTTGTGCATGGATGTGTATATAGTTAATTAGGTGTATCTATACTACGTATATATATATATATCTAGGTAGAGTATTGTCTTACGAGCCACAACCGAATTAGGTGTATCTATACTAGGTATATATATATATATATCTAGGTAGAGTAATGTCTTATTAGCCGTTCAGATCAGCTGTCAGTTAGTCCAAGCACGACCATTTTTAGATCCGATTGAGGTAATACAAAGAAATACATATTGTTAAATTTGATTTAATTAATAAAAGAATTCCATTACTTTCTTTGCATTTCGTAAATGTTATTTCATTAACCTTAATACATAATATATTTGTACAGTGGTCAGAACGAACCTGCAAACTCCAGGTGTTTTGCGACGGGGTTAATGTTGAAGTGGTCTCAATCTTCCAGTCGTAGAAGATGGAGTGATTCACGGTATGCCTATACCGAATGACCATGCGAAAGTAACGGTGGATGCATGTCTTCCGGGTGAAGATGACACCCTGTTACCTGTGCCAAATGGCGAACTCGTGACAGTTCGCTCCGCCGTTGGCAGTTACACTACATTGCGCTGATATCTTTCGATGAGGTAAGAAACTTACATTATTATTACAAGTTACTATACTTGTAAATTTGTATCTATATATATGGTAGAGTTACAAGTTATTGTGCCTGATTTTTTATCCTAACTGCATGAACCACGCAAAGAACCGGTACAATTTCGGAGCCCTTAGATGTTTCTCTAAGGGCCTACAAGGATTTCGAGAACATCAATATCAACAGGCTGGGAGGCATATACAAGATTGTGCGTGATCGGTTTCTGCACCAAGATCAACCACTGATTCGTGTCGCACCGCCGCTTGACCTTGTCCATGAACCAGATGCCATAACTGTCAATGCAGATGACTTCAAGGACTTGTGTAAGCAAAAGGACTGGCTCAACGTACCAATTATTCAGATCTTTATGCTATGAGTTAATATTCGTAATAATTCGAAATTTAGGTTTTTTATTCAAATTTTAAAAAACTGAGATCACATGTACACCTTTTTGCAGGTTCGCGTACATATACCAGAGGGAGTACTTTCCAGAGATCCCCTGTTGGTTTCATGAACCCCGAGAAGATGTATGACTACCTTTTTGCGGTGATGATGGCTAGAAAAAATATGCTGATACGTACATTAGGAAAGCTCTGCGAGAAAACCGGAACAAGAAATTGATATTCATACAGTACTTTCATGGGTTAGTGCTATATATATTCCAATTTTATTTAATTTTTTTAATTTCATAGATATATATTATAGCATATGACATGCTACAAACCTAACTTGCATGTTACATTGGGTATTGCTTATGCTCCTGTCGTTAGAAAGTGAGCTATGTGTTCGATTCCGACAGTAAGAGGATTAAAAGAGATTTGGCGATCATCGAGGCGCTCAAGGAGTAAGTGTTTCAAATTTAATTTGCTAATCATTTTGAATATCTCTTGTAACTACCAATTTCTCACCATATTGATATTTCAACAGTTACTGGATCGTCGAGAAGGCAACCGGAGGAATCGGAAAAAGTCCGCACTTTAAGGTTATACACAACAAGGTAATATAGTGCTTTCGACTAAAATTTACCATTTTTTATGATTTTATTTCGGTTTATGATGAATTGTTGAAGTCCATCTTCTGAAAATTGCTAACTCTTTGCTATTTTAATGTTTGATATAGTGGAAGCAACAAAAGGACGGTTGGGAATGCGGATATTATGTCATGTTGTACGTGAATGAGATAATAAATCGCTTCCTTGATAATTTTTCGAACATAAAGGTATATATGCATTTATATTTTTCAAATGTAAGCTTAGTTGCTTTGGTTTTAATTAAATAAACAATTAATTACGCTCTTCTATCATTTAAAAAATGCAAGACTTTCAAGAAAGTACATACACTATGGCAAAGATCAATGGAATTCAGTTCGAGTGGGTTAGATTTTTCAATAAAGAAATAGCCCATCCAGGTAGAACAATTTAATTAGGATGCGATAAGTTGCAAGAACAATTGATGTATAATCTAATTGTAATAACAATTTAGGGGTTTAATTCAATTTAGGTGGTGTATAATATAATTTAGGATGTGATGAATGCATGTTTTTTATATAGGCCAGGCAAATATATGGGAGCTAGCCAGAAAAAAATCTTTTAATATGAAATAATAAATATGTATCAATTACTTATAACCGATACAAATAGTAATTAATTTTATAATAAAAAGAAAAGCGACTTAAAACTGATCTGTGTTGGCTTTCATATACAACCGATACAATATACTATCTGTATCGGGTTTAATTAATTAACCGATAGAGATAGTACTATCTGTATCGATCGGCCTTTAATGGTTAACCGATACCAAGGTTCTAAATAGCGATTATAGCGATGTAGCGGGGGGATAAAAAAAAAAACTATAGCGAAAGCTTTCCTACATAGCATTTTTTTCTTTTTAAAAATTATATTTTATATTTCTACTAATAATAAACATTATCTATGTAAAATCTCATATAGTAACAAAAACACTAAATTAATTAAGAAGTTATAATATTCATATTGAACCAATACAAAGTTCAAATTGACATTCAAAATATCTCTAATTCTATAATTCATAAACTATCGATACATTTTCTATTCAAAATATCATACTATCATATATTAAGTTTCATTTTACTACATATTCAAATCAACCATTTTTTAGATTAGTCAGACTGAGACACAAAACTCATTTAATTTTGGTTTGGACTTTAAAGCCTATTTAAATAAAAAAATATAAAAATAAGCCCATGTATCATAGCAGACCGCTATTACTGCTATAGCGGCTGTAGCTCGATTAGTGTAGTTTTACTCAGTAGCTTAGCTTATGAGGTCCAAAACCACTATAGCGGCGCTATAGCTAGCTATTTAGAACACTGACCGATACAGATATATCTGTTTCAAATTTGAAATCTGTATCGGTTCTATTGAACAATTGACACAAAAGGTAACTTTCTGTATCGGTGGTTTATCCAATACATATTACTTTAGATATTTGTGTCGCCTCTAAGTCCGACACTGATGTGCGTTAATAACCGATACAAAAAGTGCCTTTTCCACTAATGTCATCTCGATTGGCCCTTTGAATTGGCTATTATTTTGACTATATCAGTATTGCCGTGCGCGTATTTAAATTAATTAGCTATATTATACTATTTAAACATCAAACAAATAGTACTTTTAATCTTCAATGTGTTTAATGATCGGAATCAGATTTAAAATTCAGGTGAAGTACTAGGAGAAGAGTCTATTAAAACTTATATATAATAATAAAATAATTTACATGGGATACGAGAAAAGCGACATGCTTAATGCAAAATCAAGTGGTAAAGTAAATCACATGATATAACAAGCACTTTTGAATAGAAAGCTCTGTTAGATTTCTTGTAGCTCTAAATCTCTTCTCATGTATTGCGGATTAGCACCTGTTGAATTCTGTGATGGATGAAAAACAAAATTAATTAGTTAGTTACTGTTCAATTACAAATTTACTATCCGTTATGCTCTATTACCAGAAATCAATTGGTTGGATCAGAAAAAAACCATAACCGGTCACTTGTCTGATTTGATTCTCTTAAAAGATCGGTTATGTTATTAGACCAGTGAAAACTGGCTGGATTGTATTTAATTTTTTTTTTATGTAAAAACCGGTTTAAAAATATAAAAAATGAACTTTCCAAGAGAGATGAAATATTCATGTAAAACCCACGTCGTCCCTCTGCTTTTTTTTTTTTTTTTTTTTAATAATTTCCACAAAGTCCCTTTACAAACTCACCATATGGTTCATGTGTACCGGATCTAAACAAAGATGAAATTCAAAAATAAAATGAAAGATAAAGTTAACGTGAAAATGAATATATTTTTTGAGTAGAACTAGGGTGCTCCTAAGAGTACCAAGGTCTTTGTACTCTTAACTCTAAAATCTATCAGATTAACTTCGAACGACGAATCCAAACCGTTGAAATCCTTCTACCTTACGAGTGATGCATCTACATGTGAAAATTTTAAAGTTTTGAATTAATTTAGTATAAAGTCAAGTGGTCAAAATTAGAATGTTTCTAAATTAATTTTAATGCATTCATTTTTTGGAAGACTTTTGACCACTTGACTTTATACTAAATTAAATCAAAACTTTAAAATTTTCATATTTAGACGTATCACTCGTAGAGTAGAAGGATTTCAACGGTTTGGATTCATCATTCGAAGTTAATCTGATAGATTTTAGAGTTAAGAGTACAAAGGAGATAGGTACTCCTAGGAGCACCCTAGTTCTACTCTATATATATATGCCCAGCTCACTTATCTCTGGATTGTTTCTGGATCGGACTATAAATTATATCTCCAATAATACAGGTCAATATAGAGTCAGAAGAGGTCGGATATCAGATCTAAAGTTCAGGTTGTTTCATATTATTATTTATTTTATGAAAAGGAAGAGGCGAAGAGTCTATTAAAAATTATATAATAAAAGAAGGGGGGATTTTATGGATACTTTTTAAAACCTTCAAAATAAGATTTTAATCCGGTCCGTTAATATATTATGGATTTTAGAAGAGGAATTACGTAATTTTGAGGTTTTTGAGGGATTGGTGCAATGAAAATTTAGAAATTCATAATACTAAGAACAATATCGGTGAATTTAGTTTTAATTTACAATTAATACATGGACTACCACAATAATGCTTGTTTTGGTAACTTTTCTTGTGATTCAGTTATTACTAGATCAATTAAAGCAATTAATGATATTAGAATCGGACTGGATGTCGACACTGATGTTTTGGGTCAATAGTTTATTGGTTGGACCGGTGGGTCAATCGGTTCAACCATTGATTTTTTAAAATAATAATAATTATCAGATATAAACAGGGGCGGACCCACACACAGCTAGAGGGGGGCAGCTGGCCCTCCCTAGAACTGGAAATTGTTTTCGCCCCCTTCTTGGAACTAAAAAACCTGCGAGACCAGTCCAAAATCACTATTAGTGAGAAACTTTGTTGTTTTTATTGAAATTTTATATAAATTTACTAACCCAGGCCTACTTTGTTGTTTTTTAATATGTAAAATGATATTATTTTGGTTGTTTTTTATTATGTAAGACTATACTATTTTTATTGCTTACTATTATATTAATTGTTTTTTTTATCTAGTATCCAATTATTTAATGGATTTGAATCCAATAAGCTATTTTATTCCGATTCCTGCCTCTTTGACCAAAATTTTGCATCTGCCTCATATGAAGACCATGTATCAAAATAATTATATTTGTACATAATTTTGTTTTGTTTTCTACACCAACAAACAAGAACTCAACTAGAGTATCAAAATTTTATTTAAAAAATAATTTAGTATATAAAAAAGAATAATTATTTTCATCCCCACGCTACAGTACCCGCACTGTACATTAAAGGCATTATGTACTGTGGTCCCCACTAATTACTTAGTCCCCACACTCGTCCAGCGTCAGCCTTTATAAATATAAATACTTGCAAGATAAGAAATTGATACTTACAAAATAAGATATTAATACTTGTGGCGTCACTTGATATGATCACTCCCTTTTTCAGTCTCTAATAGTCCCCGCGTCAACCTTCCTTAAATAAAGTAATGGGGACCCCGCATTCCTACATCAACCTTCCCTAATCGTCCCTGCGTCAATCTTCTTCTAACAAACATAGTTGACCACATAGATGTAAATACTTTAGTGCAAAAATATAAATCATTGTATTACTTGATATTAATACTTTCAAATGTTATATAGTGTAATATATTCATATGTAAAAAGCACTTGCAACATTTCTGTAACAAAAATAGTTGACCACATAGATACAAATATTTGGAGTACTTGATATTAATATTTTCAGATATCATCCAGTGTTATGTGTAAAAAATACTGCAAGTGTAGGTATAAATACTTGTTTGACGACGAGCTCGAAAGTACGTCATCATGGATCTCATTTGAAAGAGAAAATTGTGTAGAAGACGTTAGTGGTTTTAGATTTGTAAAATTTCTTACAGATCGTCAGAAATATGGACGAAAATGAACAGCGAAAAAAAAACTCACCTCTAAAAACGTGTATGGTCCTCCATCTAGATTGAGTGGTCTCCATCATGCATTTATGGTGCGGGTACGTTTGAGAAATATAGATGGAAAAATAATTATTTACGTAAAAGTTGTTCATCTCATAGATATAAATACTTCAGTTCATAGGTATAAATACTTCCGTGTATAGATATTAATACTTTGGGAAAAAAATTCAGTCCTGCAGATTTTGAGGCCCCCCCAGTTGTTATGGCAGTTATGGAAGTTATATATGGTGCGGGTACTGATATCAGCTTCCTATCGAAAATGGATTAAGCAGGAAATATATGTACAAATAAGTAACATTAAGGACCATTCCAGTCATGATATAATTATAGAAAATATATGTACTAGGTTCTCCTTACTCTCTAAAACTGAATAAGGTCATTCTCTTCCTTTCGTTATTCTCTGCATATTTTCCATTTTTTACTCTTCACAGCCGATGTCAAGCCTTTAAAAAAATATGAGTAGAACTAGGGTGCTCGCAGGTTCACCGAACACTTTGGTGAACATGAATCTAATGCCGTCAGATCTCTTTAAAATTTGTGCTATCATGGATCGCTGTGATGAGCGTGTGCATAGACGGAGACAGAAACTTTCTTCGTTATTTTCTTTTCACTCCTCTCTTCTCTAGTTAGATCTCTCTCCTGTTCCCTTAACCCAACCCACAGCCTACTCTCGGGTGCGTTGTTGTCTCTCCTCATCGCAGTTGTGCCTCTCTTCCTCAAAGCCTCTCTCTCCTCCACGCCTCTCTCTCCTGTTCCCTTAGCATCATATTCAGGTAACTATTGAAAGAGAAATTTGATAGATTTGTTTGTGCAGAATGAACATTTGAAAGAATTTATGATATATTTTAGTACCATTTGAAAGAATTTTTTTTTGTTTAATTATGTAACTGCCAGAGATTGGGCCAAATTAAGTGCCGCACCATAGTGATGGTTATTGGATCTTAATTGCAAAATCAAGGGTAGATTGAGGCTATATTAGACCAAAATTGAAGCTTAAGACAAAGCAATTAATTGCACGTGTGATAATTAATTTGTGCTTAATTGTCTATGCGGGTCAATTGAGAACCCAGATATAACACGTTCGATTCATGTCTGGTCCAATTGAAGCTCTTGAAGCATGGGAAGCCAACTAATACTCAGATAGAGCACGTTCTATATTTTTGTTTATCTTCTACTACTAGAATATGAGTTTATAGCATGGGGAGCCCTAGTTTGTTGCAAGGTAAGGACGGTCCTTGCAACAGAAATGGCGTTTGACCATTCCTATAGATTGTTGCAAAGGTAGTCCCTTGCAACATGTATCGCATGCAACATGTATTGTGTGCAATCATGCAACAGTTTTCTATCTCCCATGGCAAATACTTTGTAAGGTCAGATATTATAATTAATTGGAGGTCCATGCAACAAGTCAAAACCATTGGCATGCAACTACTTAACCACATTGGAGATACTATATTTTATTTAAGGTCCATGCAACAAGTCAAAACCATTGGCATGCAACTACTTACCCAACTGTTTATATTATATTTTACTGAGGTCCTTGCAACTGGTTAACCCCATGCGCATGCAAATGGCTGCATTGACTGTTCCCATACAACTGAATGGGTTTACCCTTGCAACTGTTTAGTTACTGGAGACAGATTCGCCTCTGTTTATTTTATATCTCATTTTTAATGATAACTTTTATTATAAATCACAACAACATGAATAATAACAGTATTATAAGAGTTCAATACTTTGATAACATAAATTTATGGATTTAGAACAAACATTCCAAAAATAATTATACAATAATAGCGACACAACGCGCATACACATTGTACAAACATTGATTCACCAATATTGAAACCTTTGATCGGAAGCATCGATGGGCTAGAAACCAAATTCATCCTCATCTTCGCCGGTGCTCAACTCATTGTCACTTAAGGTAATTAGGTTGTCCTCGAACTCTTCCTCACCTTGATCCATGTCCAACTCTTCGTCACTCCCCTCACCTTGTGACATCGTATCGTCTACTAGCTCGAACTCATCTTCTTGCGGGGCCATACCCTCCCAATTAAACTCCTCATCATTTGTTACCTCGATTGAATGATCCGGCATTTCATCTTGGAAAAATTCTATGTTAGCTTCGACGTCGCCCTCGGCACGAAACCTCCCCTTCGCGCTAGTTTTCATTACCACCCACCATTGGCATCTCTCAATTTTATCCGATGGATAAGGAAGGTAGAACACTTGGATTGCTTGAGGTGCCAATATAAAGGGTTCATAATTTTTAAGGCGAGAAGCATGTTTAACCTCAACAATTCCATGTTGGATGTCCACCCTTACACCATTTGTTATATCAAACCAATTACACCTAAAGAGAACGACCTTGTTGAGTCCGTCATAATCAAGCTCGATTACCTCTTGAAGAAGTCCATAGTAGTCTTGTGGTGTGTCAATTCCATCCCACTCCCCTTTAATGCATACACTGCTACTCTTTGTTGACTTGTTGCCCCCATATGACTCCGTGTGAAATCGAAAGCTGTTAACTTCGTACGCTTCGTAGCAGTCTGCTTGTTTTTCAGGCATTTGTCTTGCCCTTCGGAGGTAGGGGTCGCAATCATGATCGGATAATACCTTCTTTTGTAGCCAATCTGCAAACCCATCTTCACGAACTTTGTCCAAATGTTGCGCCGATCTAGCTTGTCCAAAGTCTAGCATGCATGCATCAAACTCTCTACACAATCCAACATAATAAAATATTAGGCTTAGGAAATAAGGAAAGAATCGATACTTTTGAAATCATGAAAACAAACATTTTATAAGATTGTACCCTAGGTATTTATTTTTTATCTCTGGACAGTTGAGGATGACATATGTGTGTGCAACTTCAAGTTCCTTCTCATTGAGAGTCCTTCGACTTGGCCTTGTGAAGAAACGGCCTGCAGTATCAAATATCGATAGACGTCTCTGCGGAGGGTCACTTGTTCCAACTCTTTCTGGGTTGGTTTTAGAATTCTCTGCAAAATATTTTGTGCAAAAGGAACCAATTTCTTTAACAATTGTTGCCTCGACGATTGAACCCTCAACGCGTGCCTTGTTCGTGACCTTCATCCTTTGTTCTTTGTTTCGTCTATAATAAAAATATTGGTTTAGATATGGAAGCAATAAGTGGGCTATGTGTATTGTCTATGAATAAGAAAGAGTTTAGGAAACACTCACCTTTCACATGGATACATCCACCGAGCCCCTACCGGTCCACCCAATATAGCCTCCTCACACACATGGACCACAAGATGCTCCATAGAATTGAAAAATCCCGGCGGGAATATCTTTTCCATTTTATATATTGTAACCACAATATCCCTTTGTAATTGGTCGATACGGGATGGATCAAGCTCCTTGGCACAAATCTCTCTAAAGAAGCTTGAAATCTCGTACAAAACGTCCCATACGGAATCAGGGACAAAGTCTCGAAATGCTACTGGAAGAAGTCGCTCCATAAACACATGCAAATCATGGCTTTTGAGCTCAGTTAGGGAGTTTGTTTTGAGGTTTACGCACCTTGACCAACTCGATGCATACCCATCGGGGAACCTGACATTCTCCTTGAGCCATACTAAAACCTGCCTCTTATGTTGTGTAGAGAGTGTGAAGGGAGCCTTTGGTTTTCGCAGCTTTCTTGGATTATTCGGGTCCGGGGTTAAGTTCTGATTGGGACGATTGCAAAGGAGAGCCAAATCTTTCCGGGCTTTTTCATTATCCTAGTTTTTTTTCCCCATACCTAAAAGAGTGAAAATCAAATTTTCTGCAAAATTCTTCTCCAAATGCATCATATCGATGTTGTGTTGTAACAAATTATCCTTCCAATAGAGCAAGCTCCAAAAAATGCTCTTCTTTTGCCAATGGTGGGTTTGACCATAACCATCCAATTGGTCACATTTATTTTTTTTACCCCATTTCATCCCCTCTAGGCTATTCACCATTGCGAGCCTCTCCTCTCCCGTGACTCTTCTTGGTGGCCGATCAAAATCGACCAAGCCTTTTTGGAAATTTTTCTTATTGCGACGAAATGGATGATCTAGAGGCAAAAAACATCTATGACAACCCCACCATGTAAATTTACCACCATGCTTAAGTCGGAATGCCTTGGTTGCACCCATGCAATGAAAACATGCCAAACGGCCCTTAGTACCCCACCCACAAAGCATCTCATACGCGGGGTAATCATTTATTGACCACATAAGCATTGCACGCATGTTGAAATTTTGTTGTTTAGACACATCCCATGTAACCACTCCATTCCACAATTTTTCCAATTCGTCTATCAAAGGTTCAAGAAGAATGTCAATATCCCGACCTGAATGCTTAGGTCCGGGAATGACAAGAGCAAGAAACATGCTATCTTATTTCATAATCATCCCGGGTGGTAGATTGTACGGAAAAATAAGTACGGGCCAACATAAATAAGGAGTCACATTTGAGGTGAATGGCATGAACCCATCCGTCGTTATCCCCATCCAAACATTTCTCACCTCTTTGGCAAAAGCCGGATGTTTTCGTGCGAAGTGCTTCCAAGCCTCACCATCCGCGGGGTGCACCATAATCCTGGGCTTCTCACGATGCCATAGCATGTAAAAGGTACTGTGAGGAGCTGGGCAAGGCAAGGATGACTTGCATAAAATTATATGGCTGGGACATTGTCGTATGGAAGGCTAATGTGCCGAAGTGGTGTGTGACCCCGGTAAATTGGCGAGGTCTTTACGATATCTTCTTCTCAGATGAGTAGCAGCTGGTCAGTAAACAAAACCAACAGAACCGCCTGGGTGATGGAAATCCAATATCCCACTATGCTGGTTCAGCTAGTGCTCACCAACATTTTAAGAAACTGGTAGGCTTCCGAAAACTTATTTATCCAATATTATTATAATTTCATCATTTAGCAATCATCTTACCTTCATTTGTCATTCTTGCTTTTTTTCCTGGAGACAACTTTGTTCAAAGGGAGAAAGGCAACCATGGAGGACCTTTACATCCATATTCACTGTGCTAGAGAAAATGGCGTATCGCCGGTTATGGCCTAACTAATTACTGCCACTGGGGATGCACCCGAAATTGTGGAAAACAGTGATGGAGTGATTCCAGCAGTAGATGAGACAAGCGGGC
Source organism: Carex arenaria (assembly GCA_964058825.1). Classification (NCBI taxonomy): domain Eukaryota; kingdom Viridiplantae; phylum Streptophyta; class Magnoliopsida; order Poales; family Cyperaceae; genus Carex; species Carex arenaria. The sequence goes on from CAXKVW010000781.1 coordinate 116,983, forward strand.
AGGTTCACGAGTTTGATATCAACTCCTTGCAATTTACAAACCTTAGAAAAGAGGAAGTTTATGTAAGTACAAGTTTACTAGTTTACAACTTTTTTTTTTCAATTAGAGTGGTAGGCACAGATCGGATAGTAGGTCACAGTGGTAGGCTTAGGAAATAAGGCATTCTCAATTTCACCTTTATTACACGGTGCACTTCACAGTACTCACTTTAGGGTTAATTTTTCGCATTCACTCGCAAGACAAGTCTAATCCTTATTTACCCCTAAACACTTCAAATTTCAAGATTTATCCCACAGCTTATACAACACTTGCTTTTTTAACCATTACACTGTAACTATAGATGATAGATGATAGAAGGAGCAGCGGAGGTAGTATTATTGTTAACTGTTGTATATAGAAAATTAACCATTCCCTTTAATACATATTTATTGACTTTTTTATATTCTAATAGAGGAAGGTCAAGGAAATGAGGGCTGATCAGGCCAATGCGGAATTGGATGACAGCAACTTATTTCTGACAGCCATTGGAGGACAACGCCATGGCCGTGTCTTAGGCTTTGGAAGCTTGCTTGAACAAACGGTCCAAATAGCAACCACCAGAGGAAGGCACAGCCATGTTTCATCTTCGGTATCTGGGGTGACAAATGCTGGGGTGCAGGAGACGTTCTCTAGGGCAGAAGTAGATGCCATTGTTCAAGAACGTGATCGCCGTATCGCCGAGGAACGCGCCGAGAGGCTAAGAGATCAAGCCCAAAATCAGTTCATGTTCGCACAATTATACAAAATGCATGGGCTTCAACAGCCACCTTCAGAGGTTAGTTTGACCAAATTGAGGGTTCTTGATCGGTTTTAAAAAACATTGGCTTTTGTGTTCACAGATTCTCACATGTACACCCCTGAGATGAATGATTTCATGGAATTAAAACATTCACTAACATCTGCTCTTTCACATTTTTTTACTCAAGCACCATCTAGCAGTCCTGCCTCTAATAACCTTTGTTCTTTCACAATTTTAATGCAGGCACCATCTAGCAGTGCTGAACTAGCTCAAGGTACCACCTCCCAGCCGTCTCAGGAGGTACCTGCAAGGATGCAAATGGAATTCAATGAGGCAAGTACTTTTATAATGTGGGTTGAATATTTAAATTCTTAAGAAAATAACCTCTAAGGTTATTGTAATATAGGTACCAAATTATTTGGTAATAGTGCCATTGAGTAAGAGTCAAGATAATGGTAAGATGTAGGATGCAAATGACCAACATACGGTAGGTACCAACACCAGCTCAAGGTAAGTGTATAACAGTCATGATCAATAATCAGTTATTTCGCATATACTTAACTACAATTTATTTTTTTTAAAATAAACATGCATGTTCTAACATTACAATTTGGTATACATAGGATGTTTCTGGTTCTTTTCAACCAAATCAGGCAGGATCTTTCCAAGCCCTACTGAATTCTCAAAGTGGACAAGAAATTGCAGGTAATGAGGCCGCAATGACCAATTGGTGGGGAACTCCACCTTCGGCATGAGCCAGGGTCTTCTGGTGGGGGTGTCACTATATAGAGTAAAGTATTTTGGTTATATTGGGGGTATATTTTGTTAATGCTTGACAGGGGGTACATTTTGGTGATAGTCAGGAGCTAACTCTTTCATTAGCTGAAAGTTGTTTTATTGCTTTACTCACTTTTTGGAACAATGTTTGGTTATATTGGGGGTATATTTTGTTAATGCTTGACAGGGGGTATATTTTGTTAATGCTTGACAGGGGGTACATTTTGGTGATAGTCAGGAGCTAACTCTTTCATTAGCTGAAAGTTGTTTTATTGCTTTACTCACTTTTTGGAACAATGTTTGTTTATATTGGGGATATATTTTGTTAATGCTTGACAGGGGGTACATTTCGGGTATAGTCATGAGCTAACTCTTTCATTAGCTGAAAGTTGTTTTATTGCTTTACTCACTTTTTGGAACAGTGTATCATGATTATACTATTTTGGTCAATGGTTATTAGTGGCTTTCTATATATTTGTCAATGTGTATGTATGTAAATCTTGATGGATAGGAAACTGAGAATTGGAAAGCATCACTGGGCTAGTACCAGATTGGTACGGGGAGGAGGATTGTGCAACTGAAGCATGCTGAATTTAAACAATTTGTTGTTATTAAATGCATTGGTACATCCACGCAAATAGTATGAACTGACGTGCATGCAACAAATGTAAACCATATCCTTGCAAATGGTAGGCCTTGCAATAAGCTAATCATCTTCCATGCTAATAGTCAGACCGGACCCACTTTCCCTTACCTTGCTAATAGTCAAGTGGGACCCACGTTCCCTTGCCTTGCAAATAGTCCGGTGGGACCCACGTGTTTTAGCCTTGCATATAGTCAGGTAGGACCCACTATCTCTAGCCTTGCAAATAGTAAGGTGGGACCCACGATCCCTTCCCTTACAAATAACCAGATGGGGCCCACGCTGCATCCCCTTGCAAATACCACAAGCGGGGTCAACTCCCAGAGTATTAGCATGCGCCGTTGTTACAAGCGTAGTCCCTTGCAACAAGTCTGAACAAAGTTGTTGCATGGCAGTCCTTGCAACTACTGAGTAGTTGTGAGGAAGATAGTTGCAAGGGTAAACGCATGCAACAGGCCTTTTCCGTCGTTGTTGCAAGGGTAATTCCATGCAACAAGCCATTTTCCTTCACATGCTATAAACTCCTTTTTTAGTAGTGTTCCTCTAAAAATTGAAATTTGTTTTGCTCTTGTACCAACTGAAAGAGATTCATGTAAGTAGAAATTGTAAGTCTTCCTGTTTGAAGAAAACCATAATATGATTCTCTAGCTGTCTGAAAGCATTTGGAAAATTCATCTGAATAATTGGTCTGTTAATAGAATGCACATTGGTACTTACATGTTTATGCTAGTGGGTGTTCTAAATTATTTTGGCAAAATTTCATGTATATTCTTGCAAAAATCTCAAAATTGAACTTCACAGTGGCCTTTTTTTACTACAAAATATATTAACCTTACTTTTTTTTTATATTCTTTTACCAAGAGATGCATTGAGCATGAAATGAAATAATCCTAATTTATGCTTGAATCAGTAATTAATGAGCCAAGACAAGCAATTTTATCTTTTTTGGGATTATTTTCTCTCCTGCTAGTCTTTAATAATATAAATGGGGGTGATGATTAAAAAGAGTGAGGACTAGAATGGATATGAAACTTATTATCTCAGCATGGATATGCAGATTTAGTGCTATTTAAATTTGTGCTGTCGGAGATGTGGATGCGAAAGGTGGATCATGGTGGCAATTTTATGAAGATGTAGGATATGTTTGTAATTAGTATTTTAAATGGGTTTGGGTCTTAAATGTAATTTGTTGATTATAATTAGTATTTCTGTACACTGATGACGATGATGTTTGATTTGTAAATTTTGTGTTGTAGGAATATAGTAGAAATATATAGGAACTATAGAGTTGTAATTTCAGCTTTTATCTTTAATGGTAAATAGTGGAGTTGTAAACACTTTTTTTCTTTATTAATAAAAATTGTTCGTGAGCTAAGCTCTTTGGCCTTCATCAAAAACTAGTCAGAAATTACTATTTAATTTACATTGGGTCTGTACCTTATTATTTGTTTTTGTTTGAAGTAGGCTTTCAATGCCCTTGTACTTTTTTTTGGTCATTTCTGATGAATTGGTTGTGCGGTACCAGTGCACTTATTGGTATTGTTGCTAACATGTTCTTTTATGCATATCTTAGATAATTATGGACATTATTGCTGCTGTCAGAACACAATATATATGCCTAATTAAAGCATGCATTTCCTTTGTAATATGAAAACAACATGTTACTTGATTTACTCAAAATTATTTTCTAACAAGAAAGACATTCAAGGATATAGTTGATAGTGCATATTAGAAAGCACCTCAAGTTCTAATTCAAGGTTGGAAATCATGAAATTGCATAACTGGTACCGCTTGACTGAAAGAAAAATTAAAACATTCTACTCTAAAACATACTAACTAAATCAAACATCTTCCCATGCTATTTTGATAGCCTACTTCCCTCAATTGCACATGAGATTGGTACCGGTGAGACTGGTACTAGCACTTCAGCTGCACACAATGAAGTTCTAATTCAAGGAATTGCAGCAAGATAAAAGACAAAAAATTGCATTTAGCTATAGCATTCATATTGCATTTAAATATTACTTGAAGACTTTACAAAATATGACCCTACATTTAAGCTATTTCAAAATATAACATTGTATCTTACCTATACCAAAATATAACCCTGTATCTTATCTATATCAAAATATAACCATGTATCTTACATATACCAAAATATAACCCACAGTTAGCTTTACAAAATGACCCAAACTATGACCTAATCGACTGCTCATCTCAACTGAAGTTGATTCCAACCCCACTTTCAGTCCTTCCTTGGAGAAATGCTATAAAAACAAATTAAGATGTGTTAAATGCATATAATGAACCTGAGGACAACTCCGAGCATTATGCCCTCCTTTTAAGTGACAAATACTACAAGTCCTTCACTTTTTCTCAATTGAATGTTTAAATCTTTCAGGTTTTCTCTTCCCCTTGCATGTATTGTGATTGAGGGGGGTCTTGATAGTTTATCTCCTCAACAGCTTCATCACTTTGCAAGGGTTGCTTGACAATAGAGGCACCAACATGCTCGACTGAGGTATCAAACTGCATACTCTTTGCAATTTCATCGAGTTCATTGTGCCATTTTTCAAGTTTAAAGACCCCAAAAATAGAAGCATTATGCAACATAAATTGATTTATCAGGAAGGAGTTCAGTTTATAAACAAAATTGAACCTAATGCTAGGAATAAAAACAAAACAGAAATAGATAAAAAAAAAAACCATTTGGAAATATTTTGTAAGTTTGACTAACTAGTAGAAAATCACTATTTGAACTCACTATTTTAGTTTTTTGGTTCATTGAATTTGACGGGGCATATTGCAGATACAAATGTGAATAGTCTTTTCCCTTGCAAGAATTGAAAGAAATAGCTGACATGTTGAATTGTCTTTTCCCTTGCAATACTGATGCCAAAACAGAATGTGCATGTATCACACCTTGTTAAACTTATTTTGTCATGTCCCTCCCTGCATAATGTTAAACTTATCACATCTCACTAATAATACATTTTGATTTGTACTGGTATGGTATATTCATTTATTTCAACAGTTAATATCATGATCCAATGTTTCTCTGATAGATTGGACAGTAGGAGTAAATATACTTCATAGTTATCATGCAACTAGATAATCATAAAAATGTTTGACAAATTATTCACATGAATTTTCCAAATAATTTCAGGCAGCTAGCGAACCATACCTATGTTGCTCTTCAAATAGCAAGGCTTGCAATTTCTACGTGTATATTTCTCTTTCAGTTGGTAGAAGAGCAAACTAAATTTCAATTTTAAGAGGAAGGTAAACAAAAATATGGAGTAAATAATTTTCTAGGCCAATTCACGTACCTTCAACAGGAATTGAAATTGAGTGATTTTTGTTTGGTCCGCATCATGCCTTCTTTATTGAGGTCAAAGAGAGAGGGGGATAGCTCATGGAATCTAGGGTTTTCGAAATCAGGTGAAATCGCTAAACAGATTGGAGTCTTAGGTTAGAGCTAGGCTTGCGAAAGGATGCGCGGAGGAGCGAACGACTACAAGGAGGAGAGGAGGCGGCGCAGAGGAGAGAGGTAGGCAAGGTTGGGACAAGGGAGCGGGAGAGAGATTTTGCAAGAGAAGACAGGAGCTAAAAAGAAAAATAACAGAGAAATTTGAGGAGCCAAATAACGGAGAAATTTTTAGTCTTCGTTCGTGCGCACGCTCATCAAGCGATCAAATCTACTCGAATCGTATAACAAATCCAACGGCATCAGATTCATGTTCACCAAAGGGTTCGATGAACCTGCGACCACCCTAGTTCTACTATATATATATATATATATATAGAGTACGGCTAACATGCTTCCTCTAGCATATTGACAATATGCTTCCGGTCTCTAATACCAATCGAATCGGCTTCAAACGACAAATCCAAACCGTTCAAACCAATCTCCTCAATGAGAGCTTTGTTTCCATATAATTTATTTTTAATTTTCAAGTTTATTACCATCAAGTCAAGCGGTCAAAATATAAAGGATTTTGTACACATCTTAATGCACTATATCCTTCATTTTTTTGACCGCTTGACTTGATAGTAAATAAATTCGAAAATTAAATTTTTTTTATATAGAAACGAAGCTCTTGTTAAGGAGATTGGTTTGAACGGTTTGGATTTGTCGTTTGAAGCCGATTCGATAGGTTTTAGAGACCGGAAGCATATTGTCGATATGCTAGAAGAAGCATGTTAGCCGTACTATATATATATATATAGGCAAATGCTTCTGTGGATCCCTTTCAACGTCAACCGTTCATTTTTATCAAATCCAACGGTTCATATTGTATAATTGATCTCCACATCTGCCGTTAAGATCAACAGAAGTTTTTGCGGAAGGGCAAAATCGTCATTGAACCGTCAATTTTTTTTGTTGTTGCCCTCCGCCTCCATCGCCGCATCACAATCGTCGAGCGTCCCAACTCGCGTCTTTCTACTTCTCTTTCGTACTTCCCACCTCCGCCTCCTTCACCATGCGACAAGCGCTGCAGCTACTTCTCAACCGGGAACTCCCTCCACGCTCCGCCAATCACATCCTTTTTGTGTCGACTCTGACCCTGATGATGCTCGGTGATTTTCTTGCTTTCTTATACCTTTTTTTTTTTAATTCGCAAAGGACCTTTTTCCTGGCAGCTTGATGAGAAGTTAAACACCTGTAATATTGCATCCACAATATTCACTGTTAGTTAAGGAGGCAACATACTGGTAGCCTAGAATCTCAATGGAAGTCAGTAATCCAAGTTATGAACATTTTTGTATAGTTTCCTAATTGTTTGCTAATTGACATAATTCTGAAAATAAATATGGGGCATCAATCGAATTGTTAGTAGGCATTAAAGCAACTAACCTTAAAAAAAAAAAAAGAAAATAAATACGGGGCAGTGAACATAAGTGCCAGTATGAAATTTCGAAAATAGTGTAGTGAGGCATGGTAGTATTCAGGCAGTATCAACTGACTGATACTAGCTTACAGCTGTTATTTTATTTGATATTAACTCTCTTGGTTTTAGTTTCTGTTGTTGGTTATTTAAGTTTAGGCAGGGATCAAACTTGCTATATTTTAATGGACTGAATCAACTTGGTATTGTACTGGGTGGATGGATAACATATTATCTACATCTACCTACTGCCATGTACCAGTACTTTTTTTGCATTTGTTTGTACTTCCTATTATCAATCATTTTGTATCAAACAGGTATGAAAAATATGGATCTATGCATGACTCCTCGCCCTAAAGCTTGCCTTATTAATGATGTGGCTGGTGGTCCTGCTGAAAAGTGGTCAAAGAGATTAAAACCATACCCCCAGCACCGAGGATAGAAAGTGACACAGTAAAAGGGAATAACATCTGAAACATTCAAAAATGATGGTTTAATTTTGGGGTAAAAGGGTCTCGAATTATATGTCTCGCACTATATTAAAGGGATGTCTGAAGGGCAATGTAGGAATGTTTTTTGCATGAATGCGGGTAGCATGTTTCCTTTATTCAATCTTATATAACTGGTTTCTGGTTAATCAGGTTTAACAAAATGGTCTCAGGGTAGCACTTTTCAATTTTTGTGAAAAATGTGAACTTGTGTAATGTAAGCTTACTTGAATAGTTGAATTACTTCTTTGCAGTATGAAGGGGAAAAATGGGTTCAACTTGTGTAATTAATTGAATTACTTGACTGCTGTGTTTTTTTTCCTTCTTGAGCACAAATTGAACTGTTTGGTTTTGTTCTGGATTCTTGTCCAACAGTGTGAAATATCTGTCTGATCTTCTGATGATTGGCCAACTCATGCAGAAAAACTGATACCTTTTATTTTTTTCTTTTATCTCTAATTTTTATGTCTAGATTAGATCAAAAAATAAATGGAGCTGAAGTCCAGGTCCATTATACTTTAATGCTGTGCTTGTTGTTTCTAGTTTCGATTGTGTGGATTGGATCCATTGTTAAGAAGATCTGATAATAGTAAAAATATAAGGGTTCCATTTGTAAATTTTGCATATTATTGTCAGCTTTCATCATTTAGATCTATATCAAATATAATAACTGTAAAGGGCCTATTTGCATATTTCATGTCATTCTCCCCTTTTTTTGTACTTGTTAGTGATGTTTTCTTATATTTAATTGGTTAGTAATATTAAACGTGCATATTGATTTAAAGTGAATTGCATATGCTTTATACGTATATTGAACATCTATAAGGACCAATCTGCAATATTAACACATCTTCATTGTCAGAAAAATGGAATGAGATTTGGTCCAAATGGCTTTGGACTGGACACCGTCCAAAGCCTCTAAAATTTGTACGATTAAAGTCCGAACAGTCGATCTGAACTGCTAATGATTTTCATATTAAAATGTTCTTAGAGATCAAATTTTATATTTTTTTGAATTTATTTACTATTTTTTTAGATACGTACAATATCATTATTTCTGAACGGTCCAAAAACAGTAATTTTGTATGTATCTAAAAAAATTTCAAAAAATATAAAATTTGATCTCTGAGCACAATTTTTATATGAAAATAATGTTGAACAGTTCGGACTTTAATCGTACGATTTTTAGAGATTTTGGACGGTGTCCGGTCCAAAGCCATTTGGACCAATCCTCATTATTTAATCAAAAATAAAAAAATAAAAAAACAAATATGTTGCACATTTTTGGGAGGATTTTTAGTGATTTTGCATATTCGGAGAATTTTAGTGATTTCAGGGTAAAAACGAACCATAATGATCAAATAGCATTTTCATATGGTTTGGATAAAGATCGCACATGACTCATAACAGTCAGTCTGTAATGAAATGTTTTCAAATTTATTTTGAAATGATTAAGGGAAACTATTGAACATAACCAAAATTGACAAAAATATAAAGTTTGATTTTGACTAAACTTTGATCCAACATGAAGTTTGATGTTGTTTTGGAGTATTTATTCAACAATTAATTATTATCTCATATCAATTAAGAAGTAATAATTTTTTGTTACTGCTAAGAGCATCTCTGTCTCACAAAACGTTTAGAAATTATAATTTTGTCACGACACTGAATTTAGCAATCAGATATTCATAATTTCTAAATCACTCCATCCCAATAATTAATTTTGTGAAGAGAGAGAGAGAGTGCTATAATTAATTTCAGCTAATTAATTAGCCACGTGTCATTAAACAAATGTTTTCTTTTAAAACGAATTTGCTAATTTAGAAACTCTACTACATCTCAACAATTATATTAACAATTAACACATCATATTAGCAATCAAAAAACAATCACCATTGTAGATGTTCTAATAAAAAGAAGAAGAACATTTTTGTTACTTTGCATTCATTTTTTGTCATTTTCCGCTAGCAAAAATAGTGATTTTCGCTATATATTTGAGTGTCAATAGACACGTGTTATACTGTAATTTTCATTTGTATGACAAATTTATAGTAAAAATTATAATTCATTTTGGAGTAGAACTAGGGTGCTCTTAGGAGTACCAAGCTCCTTTGTACTCTTAACTCTAAAACCTATCAGATTAACTTCGAATGACGAATCCAAACCTCTATAATCCTTCTACCTTACGAGTGATGTGTCTACATGTGAAAGTTTTAAAGTTTTGAATTAATTTAGTATAAAGTCAAGTGATCAAAATTAGAAGGTTTCTAAATTAATTTTAATGCATTTATTTTTTGGAAGCCTTTTGACCACTTGACTTTATACTAAATTAATTCAAAACTTTAAAATTTTCACATGTAGATGCATCACTCGTAAGGTAGAAGGATTTCAACAGTTTGGATTCGTCGTTCGAAATTAATCGGATAGGTTTTAGAGTTAAGAGTACAAAGGAGTTTGGTACTTCTACGAGCACCATAGTTCTACTCTTCATTTTGTTCTGAATATGAAGATCAATAAAGCTGAACCTTAATTTCTTTTCGAGATAAGAAATGTAAGTTTGATAAGGTATTTTTTGTTTCCATTTTAATTATAAGTTATTCCTCTTTTATTATAGTTAGTTTACTATTTTTCCTTTTCTTTTCTCCGGCTTTGTCAAATTAAAAAAAACTAAGCAAAATCACAGTTTAATGTAACAAACCTTTTCACTTAACAGTAAAAATAAAATAATTGAAGAAAAGAGATAAGCTAAAATAACAAGAAAATCATTTGTACTCTTTAATAAATGAAATAACCACCTCCAAATAAATATTTGCTTTGTATTAATTTTTTCATTCCATCATTAACAAAATATTAGACATTAACCAATAATTTTTTAAATAAAATTCAAGTAAAATAAACTAATTTTGGATGTCCAAATTAATTTGTCAAAATTTTTACAAAATATATATTTCTTAGATAAAATTCAATCTAAATAAATTAATTCGTTATGTACAAATTATATTGTCAAATGCTTCTTTCCTAATTTCTTTTTTCAAACTAATTGCCTTCTAAATTTTAGTTTTCACCTAAATTTCCCACTTCCTCCCCGATTTTTTTCCTCCTATTCTTTTTGTCTGCCTAAATATTTTTGGCTTCCCTCCTATTTTTTTCGCTGTTCCCTCCTAATTTTTCAATTTCCCTCCTATTTTGCCCGCTATTTCCTTCTCTTCCAAAAATCCCAAATAACGCCCCCGCTCTCACCAAACCCTCCCCCGCCTAATCTCTTGCGACGCCCTATCCCTCTCTCTCTGTCAACGCCTCCCCCACCACGCCTAATCCCTCCAAACCCTCTCCGTCTCCGCGACCCACTTTGACACGACCGATCAAATCCTGCCAAAACCCCTTGCTAGAATTTGAGATCGGAGTCAACAGGATGGGGTTGGGCTCCGCGATAACTTAGAGCAGGTCTCTATCTCTTGATTTGGATTTTCTGGCGACAGATTATCTGATCGGTTAGATTTTTCAAGGATTTGTTTTTGTTCTTATTAGTTACTTAGACACAAAAACAAAACGGGAAAGGTTTTTTTTGGATATGGTTCAGTTAGTTGTGGTGTGAACACTAAACTTCAAATTGTTCAGTCTGATGTTGATATGAGAATGGAGATCACTTCATACATTAGTTTCAATTAAAACCTTTTTAGCCTTACTGAACTGTTATGCTTAATATTATTATGATATTTTTCATATATGATTATTTCATGGAGAGACCCAAAATTGGCTGCTGAATTGGCATGGAGATTCCAGGAGGAAACCAGTTGCTTCATATATGGTACTCCATTTGAGAGGCCTGAGGTGCTCTTTTTCATCTCTTAAAGATATCTGATGAGATACTATTTTTTTAAAGTGAGTACAAAGCTTCAGTATTTGTATGGAGTTGGTGAGATTATAATTTTGCAATCCACATGATATTGCATGGATGAAAATTTAAGTTATGTGCTAAACAAATCCAAGAAAGTTTAGTACCTGGTTTTATTTTGACATGATTGGTTGGCCTGGTATGATCCTAAACCCTTGATTAGTGTCTTTTATACCTTAATTTACTGTAATTTTATATTTTATACTTATGAGTATGTTTTGGTGATGGTAAAGGTCTTTCACATGGGCTGGTGCCTGGTGGGAAGATATCAAAGGGCAATAAATTTCATTGATAAATTTCTAGAAATGGAAAATGCATGAAAAAAAAATTTTAATTTATATGAAAGAATTGATAGGTACACACAAATTCAATAACATGAAAAAGCTCAAAAACAATTTGAGTCCTTTTTCTTGCTTGATCAGTGTTATATTTATATTTTAACAATATGGTGATTATTTGCAAATATTTACAAATTTGAGAATAATTTGTAGGCAACTTATTCTATTAACAGAGACTCATAAATGCATCCAATTTGGAGTTAGATCCAAGTGGAATTAAGGCAAAAAATACCACATTTAAAATTTGACGTGCAGTCTTTATGTCTCCAGCACCAAAATGTCCCAATGTCAAAACTTTCTAAAATAGCAGCTTGTTCAATCCCTTTTGAACTGTTTTGCATCGCAAGTCATAATTGGCCTCAAGGAGCTGTACCACATTGCCCATTTCCTGATACTTGAGTTTGGTCTTAATCTCAGTATATATATCCTTAAGCTGGCTATTATTGTCACTTTGAGGTTTGTGTTGACCATCAATTCCAATTGATAACTCAAGTATACTTGATCTGACTAATTATTAACATGGCAAATGTATCAATGGTACATGAGGATACGAATCTGGATACGGTCGGATATTATCCGATATGTTTGCACCCCTAATTGTACCTACCAGTCAGATCTTTCACTCTAAAAGAAGACATAATTATGACACTCGTTATTCTTATATGACCAAACAAAATACGTACATTAGTTAAAAGACACAAAAGTTGAAAACACTAACCCTTTTGGATTCTCGACTGTTGTACTCAGGTAGCTTACTGAGTAAGAGTAGTTTCGCTTATTGTAACACCCTTTTAGCACCACAAGAGAGCTGGACATCATTAGCATATTGTAATCGTATTTCCAAGAGTTGTGAGAGATTGCGAAGCCCTGATGTTTGAAAAAACATGAAACTTTTGTGTATCATTAATTCTCTCAGGCTTTTAGACAAACACAATGAAGGCATGGATAAACAACTTTAATAAAAGTCAGATCTTCTAATTATATATTGAACCTACCAATGTAGAAGAAAAATCTCACATACTTAAGAAACCATAAATAGCTTGAGGGTTTACAAAACCATGTTTGCACAAACACGGACTATTAATATGGAATAGTTCCTTGACATAAAAAGCCAAAATAGAGCACAAAAGCATAAATTTCAGAGAAGATTGTCCAATTACCCTATTTCCTTGAGTGTCCATTACACAATCACAATCCATAAAAATTTCACAAAATTTGTAGCTTCAATGAGCCAACTAGCGCTCAACAAAATCTAATCTTCTTTGAGAGGAGGGAAAGGGAAGTATGAACCTCAGTCCTCAGGCATCAGTACTACTGACGAGATTAACAGATAGAGGTGGGTCAATAGTTCAGTTAATTTCTTACGATCCAAGGCATAGCCACCGACACTGGGCACAAGACACTCACACCGGGTGTCTTCCATTACTGAAATAACAACAGAAAATTTCGTTTTCAAGCTCCGAGAAACAAAAGGAGAGATGGGTCCCACACTAGACCTACTTTGGCCTCCTCTGATGACAGTGTTGTGTATCAGAGAGAGAGAGAGGGTGACCGGCGAGTGGAAAGAGTGAGAGAGGGGACCGGCGAGAGGGAGAATGATACTGAGCGAGAAAGCGGGGCTAGTCGGGCGATCGATGAGAGGGAGTAAGGATACTGTCAGCGAAAATGGTTTGGAAGAGAGAAACATTAACGGCCCTCTAACGGAAAAGAGTAATACCAATTTTACCCTTCAAAGAATCAACGGCTGTAGTTGATTCTAACCAAAATATCGCTGAAATTCGGTATCCACAGAAGCATCACTCACACACACACATATATATATATATATATATGAGTTGGGCTATGGTACTCTATAGAGTAAAAGGTCATGGTACTCTACGGCACTATATTTTCATTTTAAAAATCAAAACACCCAATCCTAACCGTTGAACATGTTTTTCATATTGAAATGTGCTTGGAGATCAAATTTTACATTTTTTGGAATTTTTTTGCTATTTATTAAGCCACTTTGAAAATCTCAGATCCGATAGTCCAGAAATTTTTACTGTTTTTTTTACAGTTCACAGCAGATCTGAGATTTTCAAATTGGCTTAATAAATAGCAAAAAAATTACAAAAAATGTAAAATTTAGTTTCCAAGCACATTTCAATATGAGGAATATGTTCAACGATTCGGATCGGGTGTTTGAATTTTTAAAACGGAGATATAGTGTAGAGTATAAAGGCCTTTTACTCTATGGAGTACCATAGTCCATGCAATTATGGTGTGATAACTCAAAATGTGGTCTCCAAGCATAATTTTAAAATGATCTCCAAGCATAATTTTCCAAGCACATTTTTACTCTATATATATATAATAAATGACCACATTTTGAGTTATGTATGTTAATTTAGAAGAGACTCCATGCAATTATGGTGTGATAACAAATCGACAATGAATAATGCAAACATTCTATTTCAGCATAATCACATCAAACATGTGGAAATTAATCGGTTATTTATCAAGAAGCAAGTAATAAATGAATTATGACTTTGATCTATGTGAAATCTGACAAGTTAGCTGTTGTCTAACAAAAGATTTAGGATCAATAGAGAATGATATATATATATATATATATTTTCTGAAGTGGATAATGATATCTTTTGTAATAAGAATGAAATGGTTGATATATAAGAGAGAGTGTGTGTTGAATTATTTATACTAGTAAGTGCCGGCTACGCGTTGCCGTGAGAATTAAAAATTTATTTTAATCACTTTTCTTTAGATGTGAAGTTTGTATTATAATAAATATTTTGTTAAATTTAGTTATTTTTCTGTGAAATTTATACTGTTATAGGTGCTTTGTTAATTATCTTTACATGTGTATTGTTTTTTCTCACTTCTTTCTTTTCCTTGTGTTTAATCGTGACATTGATTACATAAATAAATATTAAATGTAATTACACAATTAAATCAAGAGAAAGTAAACATTTGTAAGTTTGTTTATTTGTTTGCATTCAAATGACCATAAACTTTACATCCATTTTGGGATACACATGTTTGATTGTAAATATAAAAGATTCCCTAAAATTCATTTAAAAGCTATTCTTAAAAAGCGGCAGGTATGTAAACCCCTCGTAATCCCACGATTTGTTATCAGTGTATAAACAACACTTTGATATCCTCATTGTCAACACCTTCGAGATAATGCACAGCTCCCAGACCTAGCTGTTGTGAATTCAAGGTCCTTCGGATCAATCTATGTCAATTTCAATCTATGAAATCTAAAAGTTTTCTTCTCACAGATTATATATGCAAGTTTCCTTCTCACAGATTTTTATTTCACTACTACTAAAGATAACTACATTGTTCCTGAAGGCTAACAAAGCTCAACTTGATATGTAATCAAGTCATATTCTTTAATTAGCACTGAAGGCCTGTTAATATTATATCCAACTTGATTTCAACCAGAGTTTAGTTGGAAAAGAGTTCAACCTCAACCCATTTCAAATTATACAAATTCACCATCCAATCCCTCTGACAAATTTAATTTACCAATTCATAGTAATTTTGCAAATTATGTCTTGTCTTTCCTATATTTTTAATATCAAGTCCCTAGAACTTAAAACATCATACCAATATACAAAATGACACTGGCACCTGGTACCTGGTACCAGAATTGTAACCACATGCTTTTTTGCCAACTGAGACATGCTTTATAAAGAAACAATTCAACATTTCAACATTCTTAATCAATGCATTTCACTCATCACAATATTCGGTAACAAATATGGAATTCTCACCGTTTTCGAGATATCCATAGAGCTTAATCAAATTGGGATGATCAAGATTATGTAGCACTTGAATCTTCTTTTGAAAATCTACTGAATTAAGTGGATTATATAAAGCCTACATAGAGAACAGTAAAAAAAAAATTGTGTTAGGTCTTACCTCTGGCTTGGCAAGTACAAAAAAGGGAAACAAAGAGAAAAAGAAAAGAAGAAATTCAGGAGTGGACTTCTTGATACCTTTTGGTAAATCTGAGAAAGATTTACCAAAATTAAATTTTCTACTTAATTTGATAAATCTGAGAAAGATGGCAGGTAACCAGATGACTATTCTCTAATGGAAAAGAGTCACTTTTTGACTGTACAAACTTATTTTTATGGTACCCAAACTCAATTTTGTTCTAAAAAAAAATTTCTTGACATTAAGAATTGTATGGTACCCAACTCAATTTTAAACCCAGATATTGTGAGACTAATTCAGTTTTCTTTTAATTTGAGACATGCTATTGAAGCCACGCTCTAGGATCCGATCAATTTAAATGTCTTCTTTTAAACTAAACCAATTACAACAAAAAAAATCATTAGCAGCAAAACAAAGAGATTATTATCACCATATATAACAAACTGCAATGCCATTACTTGTCAACTAAAGTGAACTAACATTACAGAAAAAAATTGAAAGGGAAATTCAACAATACCATCAGGATCTCCATGGTCATCTGACCTGATGTCACTCGGTGTTGTGTCAACGGTAAATTGATCAAAACTACCAGCAAAAGAAGAACGGCTACATATGCCCATGGAGGGGATGAGGCTCACTTTTGAAATCCACTGCGGGCGCTGGACCAATGCAAGATTGAGCTTGTCACTGGCGCTGGAGCTAGTGCTAGGCTTCCTGCTGAAGCTCATCTTTAGCATGCATCTCCAAGGAATATCTTTGCAGCCTCGTCTAGTGATATTGTATCAGCCTAAACATAATGTGCAATAAATTAAACAATGGAGAACAGTAATTCAAAAGAGCAATTATTTGCTAAGCTTTGCAATGTGATTAATTGGATAGTACGATATGTTAAACTTTCAATGCTATGACAAAAGAAAACTTTGGTAATTTTAGGTTTCCTTTGGTCTGCTAGGAAAAATTGAAGCATCCCAAATGCAGTTTTAAGTTGTTCTGCTTGTTTGATGGGTTGCTACTTGTTTCTTGAATTTCTTTTTTGCTACCTAGCTTTTTAACATTTTTTTGGTAAAAAATCTTGTATTAAATTTTAAGTTTATTTTGTTTAAAATTGGCAATCTGGTTCGCTGGTTCTTATGTTTTGAAGTTAAAACAAACTTTTATTTTGACCACCTTTAGTATAGTTTGCATGGACCAACCAATCTCCGATCCAAAATTTATGACAAGTGAATAGGCTTACGTGCCATCAGTTTTAACACATCAGTTTTCTTCTTTCCAATTTCTCAGCTATGAAACTTTTTCATTTTATAAGGACACAAGATGTGTCTAAATTACAAAGATCAACCAAAACAGAAAATTATTTGAAAGTAAAAGAAATAGAAAAAACAACTTATAACAGCATCCCTGTCATAGTCAATGTTGACAACCTGGTTAAATTGAGACTCCCTAACACCATCCCTGTCATTTGAAAAAAAAAAAAAAAATACTGTATAAAGATCAAACCAAAATCCATTACTGTTCATAAGAAATGAACTAATAGGCCATTATTTTTTATTACTGGAGACGAACCTGAAAATGATCATGTGATCTAGCTTTCATTTGACCACATCATACGAGGTTGCTCACTAAATTCCTCACTTAACAACGGGCCGAGAAGTTCACGACAACCCAGCAATTGACACACATGGCCGGATCAGTGTCTATATATAGAAAGTAAATTGTAAAAAAAAAAATATTTTTCTACATGAGCACGGAAAATTGACAGAATTTAAAGCAAGGAATTATTAAGACAGAAGTTTCTAGAGCTCAAATCAGTCTTTAAATTGAGTTTTTCAAGAAGCTTGGGACAAACAAGGAGCAAGCATTCGGGATCAAGCTTAATTCCAGCTTAAAAAAGAATATGATCATTTAAATTAGCAAGGTTTATAATACTCACTCCAACAAATAAAATAAAGAACATAAATTTGAACAATCCCGTCAAATACAAGTAATTGATAAAGATGACCAAACAGTGGACTTGCAATTAATTGATTATATATTATAAGAGAGTAAAAATATTCAAACTACATATCAAATTTTCAAATTCAAAGAACATGCAAAATAATATTTGAAAATCGCAATAAAAATACCTTCTGTCCTAAATCTTAGCTTTGACATTGTCGATCGTATCACTGCTCTTGAGTCTGAAAAGTAAAAATAAAGCATTTAGATAACTAAGCAAAAGAAAAAAAAAAAAGACATTATTGCAAATTACAAGAAAACTCGAGTCTGCATCTATCACCAAAAAATTCAGATTGTTGCAATTTTTTTTATAGTTTTGTCTCCAAGGTATCTAATCAAGAAAAACTATTAACTTTTGCCTTCAAAGTAATGATTTCAAAATTTACCAGTTGGTCGTCTGACAATTTACTCAAGATATAACAATGCCAATATAATTTGACATGTAACCATTTTAACTTCTGAAAGTTGAGAGTCATTTGCAACTAACCAAAAAAATATGCTGGTGGTACACTGCAATTAGGAGAAACTTAGAATGACATTGCAAACACAATGCAATGATTTTCTGATTTGCATTTGCAAAAGATGAGAAATACTGACCATTGATTTGCCAGCAAAGCACTGGTATTGCATCATATATCGGGTCTGATAGGCTGGATTCATCGCCAGTAATGTTCAATATTGTTACATCCTTATTATGCTGAAAATTTGGTGTACTCATCTGTGTACAAAGAAAGAAACTTTTTAATTGATAAGGGAGAAGGTACAAAAAAATAGTGTGAAAGAGAACGAAGAAATAGCTTGTGCAGAAGGCACAAGCATATTATAATTCTATCTAATATCGAGTTCCATTTGTGGTAATAAAACACATACATTTCATTTTACAGTTTTCAAATATTACCGTGAAGCTCATGATCATTCATGAAAAGAAATGATCCTAATTTGCACAGATGGTTTATATCACTCATGGTACTCAATTTAATCAAGAGCTAAAACTACTGTAGCCCAACTGTAAGAAACTTTACTAACACTTATAAATTTATTGTAAACTTTACTAACACTTATTAATTTATTGTAAGCTATAAGAATCTCAATTAAGAGTTTAATGTCAGTAATACACTTAGAATGAAAGGAAAAGATGCACAGTACAATGGCTGGTACTGGCACGTACCAGTCCCTAAAAGTTAAAAAATAACATATTCTTTGCTGCGGGACTGTACCTTTACTTTCGCATGGGTCTAGAAATTACAGTGGAGGTTGGCCCATGTGTTAAACAACTTGAAGACAGTTAGATCTGGCACCACAAATAAGAAGTTACTTGAGAGAAAGTTATATAACACCGGCAACAAGTATTTTCAAAGGTTAAAATTATCTTTACTCTAAAATCAATTCAAGTTTATTGCAGCACTTAAATAGAATGTCCTGCTTGAGACAGGAAGAAACTTTAGTGAGCTGCAGCAATTGCTGGTAACAGTATGAACCAGTGTACCAGTTGATGCCATACGACCATAATTCATAAGCAAGTATTTAAATTCATGGTCATGTCTATCTTCTTTCAGAACTCAATTTTCTATCAATTTCTACTTTCTACTAATTATCGAAGTCTAAAGGGTTCTTCTGATCTTTACAATATGTAAATCTTTCAATCCTATGTTGGTGCCAATACAAGTATACAAGTGAACTAACCTGTTCTCTGGCAACAAGGTTAGCTCTAAAATCTCGCCAATCTGACACCACATGATATGACTCGGGTTCATATGGTTCTGATTTTTCATGCAGTTTTTAGGTACCTCTTGGCCATCTCCTCATGGTACCGATGGATTGCCATTTTCTGGAAAAAGAGCATGAAAAATAATCAATCAAAGTACAAACCATATTCAAATGTGGGAATTTTCTTGGACAAAATAGTGCAACCAAAATAAATAGATCAAATAAGATAAAAATTGTGATTTGCTGTCGGGGGGTTTCCACCCCAGCCTATAGTCCAAAAGATTGTGTTTCTTCACAGGGTTTCTATGATGATGGAAATTTTAAGCATGCCCCCAACATACACAAGGTTTCTCAAAATCAAGCAAATGTATTAATTTATACTGCATCTTGCTTAATTTGCAGGGCCCAAATTTGGGCCCCGTCGTGCTAATTTTATGGATTGTCCCACATGCTAGATTATGCTTACTAATCTACATAGCATGGATGTTGTACCAGAAAAATATGTATTTGCTTTTCTAAGTTGGTTTTGCCAAGAGTATGTGTTGGATTTTTTTCCTTTTAAGTTATGTTAATTACATATTTTATTTGTGCGCTTGCTAGTCACACTGGAAGCTCTTTTTTTTTCCAATAACTCTTTAAATGTTTTATTTAGAATTATTCATTCAAAATGAAATGCTAAGATTTTATCAGATGTTTAGACTTGAATTAGCTTCTTCTTCTTTTTTTTTTCTATTTGAGAAGGGATTAAACAAACCAAAATTTCGATTAAACAACCAAAATTTAAATTTAAAGAACAAAAATTGCACTGGATCAACGACCATTAAATGTTGATAAACAACTAAATCTGGAACCAAAAATGTAAAAAGCAAGTACGAATAAAATTAGGGGAGGGACCGATACCTTTGCGAGAGGAGAAGGAGAAGGAGGAGGAGGAGGAGGAGGAGGAGGAGGAGGAGGAGGCGATTCTTTATCTTCCATATGATTGACGGGCTAGAGAGGAGGGAGGTTCGATCTGGATCGCTTAGAAGTCGCCAAAAATTCAATCTGGGAGAGGAGCGTCAGAGACGAAGGAGAAAGAGGAAAGGCGGAGATCGGATGATTCGTATCCGAAGCGAGAAAAAAAGGGTATCGAAGAGGGGAAAGAATAACGCGTGGGTAAGGGAGGAAAAAATAAAGAGACAGTTTTTCTGTGGTTTATCGTGTAGACTGTAGATACATAATATCTCACATTCAATAATCAATACAAGGTCTAAAATTTAAGGTGCAATTATAGGAGTTTTTATATTGAGTTAATTAATTATAGTTGTAAGTATCTAATTGTAAGAGTGCATTAATATAAAAAATGGGAGGTACATGAGAGGGATCGATAATCTTAAGTTTACCCCAAAAAGTCTATGGGTCCTAATAATTAAGTGTATATTTAATGACCACATTTTAAATTGATACTCAAATTATGGGATGTAATTATATAAGGTGGGGTCCTTACCACTGGAAAGCTTACAGCGCTTCCCAAACAAGCATTTTCATCTGTTTCAAATTAACTCCGCATTATTACAAATCCACTACCTTTTTATTCACACATATTTTATACGCTTGTAAACAATAATTCCAAAATTTGGATCCTTGTCATGTATATATGTACATCAACAGCAATTGAAGGAAATTATAAAAAAATGCAAAGCTATGCAACATCAAAAAAATTAAGCTAAAAAAACAAACAGCAAAACACACATGTTCAAATGAAATTATTTCCTAGATCTTACTCTCTGCCTTGATTTGATAATAATATAATTTTCTTTAACCTTTACACAAAAAAGTTAATGTTTGCAATCAAAATTGCGTCATCTTTTTTGGAAATTGATTCTCCCAATGAAATAACCAAAAAGAGTAGCGAAAGCAATAGGATACAGCGCGAGAATTACAGCGACAAGCGGTAAACGGTTATGGTGGAACCCGAAATAATCTTCTAGAAACTGTGAAATGGATTTCTTTTCTCCAAAGATGACGATTACTTTGGAGACATCTCCGTACTGTGAGGTGAAGAGACCATCCAACGTCCACCCGAACGGGCATAAGTAGTACACCCAAATCCACCATCCCGGAATTTGCTGCATGGGAAAACTAATTGATTAATATATTCAATACATTTATGTAATTTCAAGCAACAAAAGAGATGATTTGGTTGCATACGGGAGGAGGAACGATGAAGCCGGAGAAAATATTGAGGAGTTGGTAGAAAAGAGACTGCAGAATGGTGGCGAGCTGAATGGTAGGAGACATGGCGGTGAGCATCATGCTGAAATAAATCATGTACAAAAGTGTGCAGAACATGGTGTAGAAGAAAAATATGAATTTCCCGGCATCCCATTCAAAACCGATGGCCGGGTATGCTATGATCATGAACAGCGCTACCTGGAACAACACGTACGGTATCTCCATTGCAACCTGCATTTAATGCCAACAAATATATATATATTTGTGCTTGATTAACTAAGTTAACCTTTCTTTGTAAATGTACCTTTTTTTTATAATTAACTAACCACAAGGGAAGTTATTAGTATATGCTGAGGAAATTAAATGAAGATCAGGTGCCTGACCTGAGCAAAGGAGTAAGCCCAAGGAGAGTACATTCCTGCAAAGTTCTCTCTGTAGACGACTGTGCGTTCGACAGCAATGAAGGGTATCACTGACAAACTGTTATTTATTCCGGTGAACATTGTTGCAGCATACAGGCAGCCCAATATATTGAACAAATCTTGTTGGTTATTTCTGTTAAAAAAAGTGATAACTAATTAAAGGACCGTAAACATTAATAATAAATGATAGTGCTTTTTTCTTCTTCTTTTTCTTTCTATCCTTCGTTTCTTTCTAAAGATCAATTTAGAGGTTGTATTTAAACTTTCCAATATTTACTACATCAAGAACTAGATAACTAATTGTTTTTTGGAAGATCAATTTACTACATCAAAGATCAATTTAGAGGTTGTATGTAAACTTACATTCTGCCTCCATGCTTCCAAAACAATAGGCCAAGCATGACAGAATATATGAACATGAACATTATGCGAACCAAGTTGTACTGAGGGCTTCTCCAATAGGACAAGGATTGCTTCCACAGGCAAGCCTTGAACTGCACCCAGAACTTTTGCGGGTAACGGGTTTCGAATCTGAGATCATTCGACTCTGGTGGAGGCGTGCTTAGTTGTTTTACCAGAATCTTGTTCTCCCTTCAATATAAATGAAATTCCAAATATATAAAGAAAAGGGAAATTTTTTGAAATGCCATTCTAAAACTTGTTATTTGTCAAAATGCAACTCAAAAAACAATATTTGTCAAAATGCCATTAAAACTCGATGCTTATTTTAATTTTGTCATTATCTCTCTTTAATCTTAATTTAAAAATTCCAATATTTCAAAATGCCCAATCTGTCCTTGTCAGATTTTTTTTTTTTTAGAGAACTAACTTATCAATCCCATGTAAATTTATTTTTCCGAATTTCAATTTTTTTCGAATTTCAATTTTTTTTAAATTTCAATTTTTTTCGAATTTCAAAATTTTCAAATTTCAAATTTTTTTTGGAAAATCAAATTTTCGAAAATTAAATTTTTGAAATGAAATTTTCGAAAATGAAATTTTCGAAAATCAAATTTTGAAAATCAAATTTATAGTTGAAAATCAAATTAAATCAAATTTTAAAAATTTGAAAATCAAATTTTTTTGGGGAGTCCGAGCCGAGGGCTGCCAAGAAAAAAATTTGAAATTCGAAAAAAATTTGATTTTTGAAAAAAAATTGAAATTCGAAAAATTTGATTTTCCAAAAAAATTTGAAATTCGAAAAATTTGAATTTCGAAAAATTTGAAATTTGAAAATTTTGAAATTTAAAAAAATTTGAAATTTAAAAAAATTTGAAATTCGAAAAAATAAATTTACATGGGATTGATAAGTTGGTTCTCTAAAAAAAAAAAAAAAAAAATCTGACAGGGATAGGTTGGGTATTTTGAAAGATTGGAATTTTCAAATTGAGATTAAAGAGGAATAATGGCAAAATTAAAATAGACATGGAGTTTTAATGGTATTTTGACAAATATTGTTTTTTGAGTGGCATTTTGACAAATATCAAGTTTTAGAATGGCATTTTTGACAAATTTCCCTAAAGAAAATGATGACAGGTTGCACTAATTGCTTTGCTCAAGAGGTACATACATATGACGACATGATTTATGTAGTTGGAAAGAAATTCTAATACCTGTACCAACCGATCAAAAATATAAAACTGAATACAATTAAATTTTACAGACACTTGGTTCTAAAAGGTCATAAGATGGAACTCACTTGTATAGATCCGATTCCTTGTACATATGTGCAAAATTTATTCCCATATGTGCCTCAATTGATGTAGAGCTAACTTCCAGCATCCATGTTGCCGGATTATAGTTATCCCTGATTTTTGGTACTCCAGATATACCCTGAAAACCTTTTTGTAAGATCAAGCACTTATAATAATTAAGTTGTTGGGTTCTATTTCTTAAGTTTTACTAGGCATCAGAAAACTTGCCTCAAAATATTCAATAACTCTACATGAATGTCGACCCAGATGCCCTGAATAGATCAATTCTCCACCCCTTTTCATCAAAATTAGCTGAGAGTTGAAGGAAATGGAGAGAGTGAATAGTTAAGTCTGTTAGAAGCAACACGGTAGGTGCTTGGTTTTGAATCAAAGAAACTCTCTTATCTCTTCATAGAAAAGTAGTACGTACCTCGTCAAAGGCTTCAAATATGTCAATGCTAGGCTGGTGGATGGTACACACAACAGTTCGACCGGTTTGAGCAACATTTTTTACAGCACGCATGACAATTGCGGCAGCACGTGCGTCAAGACCAGATGTGGGTTCATCCATGAATATTACTGATGGATTAGATACCAACTCCACTGCTATAGTTAACCTTTTCCTTTGTTCGGTCGACAGACCATTCAAACCTGGTAAGCCGACCAATGCATCTCTTATGGGATCAAGCTCTATTGTTTCAATCACTTCATTTACAAAGTCCTAGATAAATTAACACCAAACAGTAATGACTTTCATTCTTTTTTCTATTACATACAATCAGAAGGTATATATGATTACATAGATGTGATAAAAATAAGCAGAATGAACTCACATGTCTAGTTTTAGCACTGATTTCTGCTGGTAGACGCAACCAAGCTGAATAAGCAACCGATTCCTCCACAGTGATTTGTGGAGAATGAATGTCTGTCTGTTCGCAATAACCTGATATTCTTGCAAAGGTTTCCTGCACCTTAGGATATCCACCAATCCGTATCTCTCCTTCGATATAACCTCCTGTTTTTCTCCCTGATAGCACATCCAATAAGGTTGTTTTTCCTGCTCCAGTAACCCCCATTAATGCCGAAAGAATACCTGGTCGAAACGCCCCAGTTATGTTGTGTAAAAGTTGGAGTCGTTTCTCTGCATAACCTTGTTTTCTCATTTCCTACATCATAATTTGAATTGCTCATGAGTTTCTGCTCTTTTTAGTGCCACATCTCTGCAAATCTAGTTGATCCTTGGGAACAATATCTAATGTATACATATTTGTATATAAAAGCAAACAAATACATGAATTGTTGCATAACAAACTTACTGGAGGAACATCAACATAGTAATTTAAATCCTGAAATGATACAGTGAGGGGCGTAAAAGGCAACACCATCTTCCCTGTGAAGAACAATATTTTTTGTTAGTTGTAATTATATTGTCAAATATGTCCTCACCAATTGACAAAAAAAAGAATAAAGTCAGCGATTTTTTTATTTTATTTCTAGTAGTACTAGATAAAATAGTTACATACCGGCCTTTTTGGGTTCTTGAGGACTTGTTGTTGAATCCACAGTCTTATGGCCTTGAAGTTGATGAAGCTTTTCACTAGATATGATTGCCTTCGAAGCTCCATAAGCTGGAATGGATGACCGATTTGTAAATAATTTAGTCCAACTATGAATTTCAATTGACGAGTACAACTGCTAATTTTGGTGTTGTTACAGTCCACTTGGGAAACTGTTAATTATCAACAGCAACGCAGCTGTAGCTAGGTATAACTAAGGATTGGTTAATTGTTTCTCTTGAAGTAACAAAGAATCGTACGTCTTTTGAAGGTCAAGGCAAGAGTGAACCCGAAGTTGAACAAAAAGATGAAACCGATAAGGGCTCCAACTCCTATCCAGTAGTAATATCCAGGGTAGTTCAACCCGCGACTTATCAGCGTTTGTGTCCCAGTTGTTACATTTGATGATTGCATCTAGTTTGATAAGCAGAAGTAAAAAAATAATATAGAGAAATTAAAAAATGATCAGAAAAGAAATGTTAAGAGCAGGCTATGCAAGTATATCTCTTTATTTAATTTTTACTTATTTTACTTAGGTCAGTTATGATATTACCTTCTGCCATCTCGGTGCAAGAAATTCGTTTATAGCAAGACCAATCTCAGCATATGTCAAAGGTGAAACCCAAAATCCCCATTTGAGCCATTGCGGTATGGAAGCTGTAAAAGGATTCATAAATCAACAGTTTACCAAATCCATCGAAACAAACTACCAGCTTTCAAAACTTTTTGACTCTTATTCTTTTGTCTTCTTCTGGTCCTCTCTCTTATTCTTTTGATTCTTATTCTTTAGTAATTATTAACAAATTGGTAAGAAAGATTTAAGGTATTCTTGTGAAAATTAACAGGTATGATAAATGCAAAGTGCATGACACCGAGAGTATGATTTCTAAGTTCATGTGCAAAGAAGAAATGAAACAGAAACAATTGCTTACGGCGTGGGAGAATAAATCCTCCAAAAAGTAAGAAAAGCACCACAAGAAGAGTGCCCCCGAGAGTAGAAGCCACCGCCGTTTGGAAGTAGGAAGCAACGCATCGGGACATAGACAGAGACATTACATGTACAAAGAATAGTAGCAGGATATGACGGAAATACCTGAAATAATTGTATTTGTACAAAGGAAATTGAAACCATAAACTGAATTTCTAGCAAAGGTATTGTTATTTTTTGCCCTTGAATTTTACTATAGTAAAGAAATATACGAAAGCAGTTAATGCTAATTCCATAAAAAAAATGTATGTAAACTAGACAAGAAGAGAAGGAATGGCAAAATGCATACCTTGATGCTTCAGGTGTAAATCCAATAAGATAATAAGTAATGGTTGTCCAGACGACCGATTCTAACAAAGAGACTGGTATTTTGAGGAGAGAAGCAGGTATTGAATAAGCCCATGCTGGGTAGAAGAACAGGTCCCTTTGCTTGTAGAAAATTGGGAGTCGGGTTACAGTCATTGCCATCTCAGGAAAGCCGTTCACCAATAGTAAGAGCAATGCAAAGAAAAGAGAACCCAAATAGTAATTGGAATGAAGTGTATCGACGCCCATGCGTGTACGTAGAAATACTGTACCAGTGATCAGTGCAAGTACACCCAGCTGAGTAGATTTGAATATATAAACAAAGGAGTTCCTGCGCATGAGAAGAAGTTCTCTGGCAACGCATGCCTTGAACAACTCCCATTTTGAGAGAGAGTAGATGCTGAAGGAAAGCGCATGTTTGTGGCACTGCGATTTGTCATATGGCTTCGCTAGCTCGACTGATATATCCCGTCCAACCTTGTGTGATCTGAATATTTCGATCAGTTCATCCACTGTGACGTAGCTGTAAGCCTCGTTTGATCGGCTCCAGTACTGCTCTTGATCCTTCTTGGATAGTACCTGATCCATTCCCATTTTTTTTTTGAAAAATATAATGAATATTATTTTAGTTTGCAGTATATGTATATATTGGACGGATTTGTAAAACGAATACCTCTTGTAGGAAATCTGCAGCTCCTTTCCTATCAGGGCATTTAAATCCACATTCCTCGAAAAAATTCAAAATTTCATCTCTGGGTCCGTGATACACGATTTTCCCCTCAGCCATCAATATAATATCATCAAATAGATTGTAAGTTTCAGGTGCTGGTTGGAGAAGCGAAACAACAACAGTAGTCTCTGCTATGTGAGCCAGCTGCTGAAGGCAGGAGACTGTTTGAAACGTCGTGGAGCTGTCTAATCCGGTTGATATTTCATCCATAAACAGAGCTTTTGAAGGACCAATTATCATCTCTCCTAGTAAATATATATATATATAGGTAAGATAACTGAAACAAAGATATAAAAATGAAGAATGAGAAACATTTGATAGATAACCAGTAGTTAGTCGTTTCTTCTCGCCACCGGAGATGCCTCTTCTCATGGCATCACCAACTATTGTATCAGCACATATGTCTAGCCCCATTATCTGCTTATAATTAATATATTTAAAATAATATGGATTTTGCTTTTTTCTTTTTCTCTACTTTTCTTTTAACATGAGCTAACTTATTACCTTCATGATATAGTCTGTCTGTAAACTTCTTTCTAACCCCTCCAATGATATAGCCTGTATCAGAAGTTCCATCACTCCATGTATTATTAGGAAATTGAAAAAGAAATACTTTTGAAGTTATTTTTTTTCTTCTCTCTATTTCCTTTTGACTTAATTCTAAAACCAAAAATGGCAAGTAATTTTTTATTTTCTTTTTTTACCTTCATGTAAGCATCTAGGTCGGGGTCAGGAGTAATTCCTTGTTCTTTCTCCCTTCTAATTACTTCTTTCATAATCTCTGCACATTTTTGTTTCCAAAGGAAAACGATAGACTCACTCTTATAGTAAAAAATGAAAATCATAATATAAGATTTAGGAGATGGATTTGTGCAATTACCAGCTCGGCTGCCAACTCCTTGAAACCTTGCAGAGAAGTCCAGAATCTCTCTTACCGTCATTTCAGGAATATGGAGGTCATGTTGACTAATATATGCTGATGTTTTCTCTGGTACAAACTCATCTAATCTGTATCCATTATAGCTAATTTCCCCATTTACCTACACAAATAAAGTCTTTCCATTAATTTGGCCCCTTTTAAATATTATTTAGATGTTGAACAGGAGAGAGAAGGCCATTTGGTTTTCTACTTGATGCCAAAAAACAGGGCAGTCTAGTCATTATTGACTTAGCCTTGGTGGGGCCGGTGCTATTAGCAAATGGCCAAAAATAATATTGCAAATGGGAAAAGATTCTTTTACAAAAATTAAGAATCTTAATTGACAGTTTGCAAGCTACAAAGATGTAGGAACCTTGAGAGATTTGTCTAGCTTTCCCGAGAGAGCTCGCAAGAAAGTCGATTTGCCACACCCCGGAGGTCCAAGCAAGAGAGTGATCCTATATTTAATTGTTTGATCAATTACTAACTAATTGCTCAAAATATCATATAATTAATTCAAGTCCTTTGAAATTGGATAATTAATTGGTATTAAATTAATTCAAGTCCTTTGAAATTGGGAAAATAATTGGTATTAAATTAATTAACTTGCCTGGCCGGCTTGATAACTCCATTGACGTCTTTCAAAATGCGAATTGTTGCTTGTCGATGGTTCAATCCAGGTAGTCTTGCAACACCCTATATATATATATACACTCACAGAATTCAAACGGGATAATATAATTTATGTGTGCCAAAATATTATGTATGAAACTGGTATATATGGGGGTGTGAACCTGAACCTGAACCTATCGGTACAGAGGCCAAGATACTTAAATTAAGAGTAATGACTAGAAATGACTGTTAATTATCAATTATTTTTGTTAGAAAATATGCGTAATGTACTTACCGAGATTGTGCTCATGAGTGAGTTCCATAATGTGGGTAAAGGTTTCCCTTGCACAACCTGGCACTCGGCTTCCACACACACATTCTTGTACCTCACCTCTATTGTTGGTTGCTTCACATTTACTCTGTCAAGAAACAACGAGCTTAAATAACATTTATTATGGCTTCAGACCCAAAAAAAAAGAAAAAAAAAAAAAAACACTTCAAAAACCAGAACTGAAATCCAGAAATGGGCCGGTACCGGTCAATTCGGCGCCTTTGCTTCTGGAGGAGAGTCAAGTTGTCCTTCTCGATGTGCTTGATCATGCTCTTGATGAAAAGGTGCCTCTCCATGGGTCCCAGCTGACCCACATCCACCGGCACCCGCCCCTGCTTCTCTCCCTCTTCAACAACATGTTGGTGCTGGAAGAAGAGAGATGTTCTAAGGCGGTTATACGTGGGCAGCCTCTCTATGGCTGCCCATTGCAGTTGCTGCTCCTCCTCTTCCTCATCTCTCCCTCTCTTTCTCTCTTCTTCGTCTCCTCTGCTCAAACTTTTGCTCAAACTTAAGGCGGCTTCCTGGAACGACCATCTTCTGCTTCTTCCTATGCTATTAACACTATCAGTATTGCTGTGAATATCATCATCACTCATCTCCTCTTCCTTTTTTCTTAGCATTTCTGTACTAGTACTACACTTTTCTTCTAGCTTAATTATTATTAACAAATTGCTGGGGAACGATCAGGCTAAGGCTAGGCGCCTCACTTTTCCTTGTTATATATATTTGTCCTTCTGTGGCTGCTCTGTTTTTTTTTTCATTTATATTTTCTCTAGGTCAATGCTCCTAAATTATGGTGGTTGTATGTCAAAGGCATTAGCTGACCCGAGGGGAGTTCGGGGTAGTTGGGGGTAGGTAATTACCTACTCTTGAATTCAAATTGATTAAATTCAGAAGTGATATTTTATATTTGTGTCTACTTCTCAGTAGAAATAATGCTTACTTAATTCACAGCTCAACAGAAAAAAAAATTGTGCGGAAAAGAAAGCCAGCATAGATTGATTTGCATAAATAAAAAAAGAAATAAAGAGATACGGTTCAATTCGCTACTCTACTCAGAAGAATTACCAATTCATTAAGAGAAAAAAAAATAGATCCTCTACTAGAGATCTAAATATGTACCATGTCGTGACTGGTCATACTATGACTTCAATCCTAAGTTGTGTTGTGACTGGTCAGAATTATATGTGTCATGCCGTGTTGTGACCAAATTTGAAAGGATGGTTGGGGCACGTGAATGGTCACAACACGTTATAATGGTCACGTTTATCATGTTTAACTTTTTTTTGTTCAAAATTTAGGTTGGTTTATTTAATGGGCACGTTTGTCATGCTTCTGGAAGATTAGCTTTGGTTATAAAATTAGTGCAATGGTTAAAAATAATCCTAATAATTAAATTTTTATATATATTTAATTAATGACCACATTTTGAGTTATGTGTTCAGAAGAGACTATGCAATTATGGTGTGATAATAAATCGACAATTAATATTGCAAACAATTCAGTTTAGCATAATCACATCAAACATGTGGAAATTGATCGGTTCTTTATCAAGAAGCAAGTAAATAAATGAATTATGACTTTGAACTATGTGAAATTAGAGGAGCAGTGCTGATTGTCTAACAAAAGATTTAGGATCAATACAGATAATTAATGATTTTTTTTTTATGAAGTGGATAATGATTTCTTTTGTAATTAATAAGAATGGAATGGTTGATATATAAGAGAGAGAGAGTGTGTGTTGAATTATCTATATATTGAGTTAATTAATTATAGTTGTAAGCATCTATATCTATTTGTAAGAGTGCATTAATATAAAATGGTAGGTACATGAGAGGGATTGATAATCTTAAGTTTACCCCCAAAAGTCTATGGGTCCTAATAATTAATTAAGTGTATATTTAATAACCACATTTTAAATTGATACTCAAATTATGGGATGTAATTATATAAGGTGGGGTCCTTACCACTGGAAAGCTTACAGCGCTTCCCAAACAAGCATTTTCATCTGTTTCAAATTAACTCCGCATTATTACAAATCCACTACCTTTTTATTCACACATATTTTATACGCTTGTAAACAATAATTCCAAAATTTGGATCCTTGTCATGTATATATGTACATCAACAGCAATTGAAGGAAATTAGAAAAAAAATGCAAAGCTATGCAACATCAAAAAAATTAAGCTAAAAAAACAAACAGCAAAACACACATGTTCAAATGAAATTATTTCCTAGATCTTACTCTCTGCCTTGATTTGATAATAATATAGTTTTCTTTAACCTTTACACAAACAGTTAATGTTTGCAATCAAAATTGCGTCATCTTTTTTGGAAATTGATTCTCCCAATAAAATAACCAAAAAGAGTAGCAAAAACAATAGGATACAGTGCGAGAATTACAGCAACAAGCGGTAAACGGTTATGGTGGAACCCGAAATAATCTTCTAGAAACTGCGAAATGGATTTCTTTTCTCCAAAGATGACGATTACTTTGGAGACATCTCCATACTGCGAGGTGAAGAGGCCATCCAGCGTCCACCCCAACGGGCATAAGTAGTACACCCAAATCCACCATCCCGGAATTTGCTGCATGGAAAAACTAACTAATTAATATATTCAAAACATTTATGTAATTTCAAGTAACAAAAGGGTTGATGTGGTTGCATACGGGACGAGGAATGACGAAGCCAGAGAAAAGATTGAGAAGTTGGTAGAAAACAGACTGCAGAATGGTGGCGAGTTGAACGGTAGGAGTCATGGCGGTAAGCATCATTCCGAGATAAATCATGTACAGAAGTGTGCAGAACATGGTGTAGAAGAAAAATATGAATTTCCCGGCATCCCATTCAAATCCAATGGATGGGTATGCTATGATCATGAACAACGCTACTTGGAACAACACGTATGGTATCTCCATTGCAACCTGCAATTCATGCATGCAAACAAATGTATGTATTTATGCTTTATCGACTAATTAAGTTAACCTTTTTTGTTAATTAACTAGCCACAAGGGAAGTTAGTAGTATTTACTGATGGAAAATAAATTAAGATCAGGTACGTAACCTGAGCAAAGGAGTAAGCCCAAGGAGAGTACATTCCTGCAAAGTTCTCTCTGTAGACGACTGTGCGTTCAACAGCAATGAAGGGTATTGCTGACGAACTGTTATTTATTCCAGTGAACACTGTTGCAGCATACATGCACCCCAATATATTGAACAAATCTTGTTGGTTATTTCTGAAAAAAGTGATAACAAATTAAAGAATATTCCGTTAATAAGAAATGATAGTTTTTTTCCCTCTTCTTTTTCTTTCTATCCTTCGTTTCTTTCTAAAGATCAATTTAGAGGTTGTATATAAATCTTTCCAATATTTACTACGTCAAGAACTAGATAACTTTTGTTTTTTTTGGAAGTTGTGGGATAGATGCAACTTACATTCTGCCTCCATGTTTCCAAAACAATAAGCCAAGCATGACAGATGATATGAACATGAACATTATGCGAACCATGTTGTAGTGAGGGCTTCTCCAATAGGACAATGATTGCTTCCACAGGCAAGCCTTGAACTGCACCCAGAACTTTTGCGGGTAACGGGTTTCGAATATCAGATCATTCGACCCTGGTGGAGGTGTGCTCAGTTGTTTTACCAGAATCTCGTTTTCCCTTCAATATAAATGAAATTCCAAATAATATAAAGAAAATGATGACGGTTTCCACTAATTGCTCTGCTCGAGAGTTGCATACATATATGACAACATGATTTATGTGCACCAACCAATGAAAAATATAAAACTTACAATTAAATTTTACAGACACTTGGTTCTAAAAGGTCATAAGATGGAACTCACTTGTATAGATCCGATTCCTTGTAAATATGTGCAAAATTTATTCCCATATGCGCCTCAATTGATGTAGAGCTAACTTCGAGCATCCATGTTGCCGGGTTATAGTTATCTCTGATTTTTGGTACTCCAGAAATTCCCTGAATGAAAACCTTTTTGTAAGATCAAGCACTCATATAAAAATTAAGTTATTGAGTTTTATTTTCCAACTTTTACTAGGCATCATAAAACTTGCCTCAAAATATTCAATAACTTTACACGAATGTCGACCCAGATGCCCTGAATAGATCAATTCTCCACCCCTTTTCATCAAAATTAGCTGAGAGTTATGGGAATGAAAAGAGTCAATAATTGAGTTTGTTAGAAAGAACACGGTGCTTTGGTTTTTAATCAAAGAAAATTAGTACCTCATCAAAGGCTTCAAATATGTCAATGCTTGGCTGGTGGATGGTACAGACAACTGTTCGACCGGTTTGAGCAACATTTTTAACAGCACGCATGACAATTGCAGCAGCACGCGCATCAAGACCAGAGGTGGGCTCATCCATGAATATTACTGATGGATTAGATACCAACTCCACTGCTATAGTTAACCTTTTCCTTTGTTCGGTTGACAGACCGTGCAACCCTGGTAAACCAACCAACGCATCTCTTATAGGATCAAGCTCTATTGTTTCAATCACTTCATTTACAAAGTCCTGGATAAACATCAAACAATAATGACTTCATTTTTTTTTCGATTACATACAATCAGAAGGTATATATGATTACATAGATGCGATAAAAATAAGCAGAACGAACTGACATGTCTAGTTTTAGCACTGATTTCTGCTGGTAGACGCAACCAAGCTGAATAAGCAACCGATTCCTCAACAGTGATTTGTGGAGAATGGACGTCCGTTTGTTCGCAATAACCTGATATTCTTGCAAAGGTTTCCTGCACCTTACGGTATCCACCAATTCGTATCTCTCCTTCGATATAACCTCCCGTTTTTCTCCCTGATAGGACATCCAATAAGGTTGTTTTTCCTGCTCCAGTAACCCCCATTAATGCCGAAAGAACACCTGGTCGAAACGCCCCTGTTATGTTGTGTAAAAGTTGGAGTCGTTTCTCTGCATAACCTTGTTCTCTCATTTCCTACATCATAATTTGAATTGCTCATGAGTTTCTGCTGTTTTTAGTGCCACATCTCTACAAATCTAGTTGATCCTTGGTAACAATCTCTACTTCTCTGGTGTATACATCTTTGTATATAAAAGCAAACAAATACATGAATTGTTGCATAACAAACTTACCGGAGGAACATCAACATAGTAATTTAAATCCTGAAATGATACAGTGAGGGGTGTAAAAGGCAACACCATCTTCCCTGCGAAGAACAATATTTTTTGTTAGTTGTAATTATATTGTCAAATAGGTCCTCACCAATTGACAAAAAAAAAATAAAGTCAGCAATTTTTTTTTAATTCCTAGTAGTACTAGATAAAATAATAACATACCGGCCTTCTTGGATTCTTGAGGGCTTGTTGTTGTTGAATCCACAGTCTTATGGCCTTGAAGTTGATGAAGCTTTTCACGAGATATGATTGCCTTCGAAGCTCCATAAGCTGGAATGGATGACAGATTTGTAAATAATTTAGGCCAACTACTAATTTCAATTAACCCGTACATGTGCCTCAATTAATTTAAATATTTACCAAGCCTAACTGCTAATTTTGGTGTTGTTACAGTCCACTTGGGAAACTGTTAATTATCAACAGCAATGCAGCTGTAGCTAGGCATAACTAAGGATTTGTTAATTGTTTCTCTTGAACTAACAAAGAATCTTACGCCTTTTGAAGGTCAAGGCAAGAGTGAACCCAAAGTTGAACAAAAAGATGAAACCGATAAGGGCTCCAACTCCTATCCAGTAGTAATGTCCAGGGTAGTTCAACCCGCGACTTATCAGTGTTTGTGTCCCAGTTGTTACATTTGATGATTGCATCTAGTTTGATGAGCAAAAGTAACAAAATATATATATAGAAAAATATCAGAAAAGAAATGCTAAGAGCAGGCTATGCAAGTATATTTTTCTTTTTACACATTTACTTTAGCTTAGTTATGAACTTATGATATTACCTTCTGCCATCTCGGTGCAAGAAATTCGTTTATGGCAAGACCAATCTCAGCATATGACAAAGGTGAAACCCAAAATCCCCATTTGAGCCATTGCGGGATGGAAGCTGCAAAAGGATTCATAGATTAACAGTTTACCAAATATATCCAAACAAACTATCAGCTTAATTTTAGAACTTAAAAAACTCAAATACTTTTGTCTTTTTTTGGTCCTCTCTCTAATTAGTAATTAATAACAAATTAGTAAGAAATGAAATAGAAGCAATTGCTTACGGCGTGGGAGAATAAATCCGCCAAAAAGTAAGCAAATCACCAAAAGAAGAGTGCCCCCCACAGTAGAAGCCACCGCCGTTTGGAAGTAGGAAGCAACACATCGGAACATAGACAGAGACAGTACATGTAGAAAGAATAGTAGCAGGAGATGACGAAAATACCTGAAGTTAATGTTATTTTTTTAGCAATATTAAACAAATATAGTATAATGGAAAATGAAATCATAAACTTTTCTAGCAAAGTTAATGTTATTTTTTGCCCTTAAATTTTGCAATATTAAACAAATATAGTAAAGTGGTTGATGCTTAATTCCATAAAAAAAGGTATGCAAACTAGACAAGAAGAGAAGAAATGGCACAATTCATTTACCGTGATGCTTCAGGCGTAAATCCAATAAGATAATAAGTAATGGTTGTCCAGACGACTGATTCTAACAAAGAGACTGGTATTTTGAGGAGAGAAGCAGGTATTGAATAAGCCCATGCTGGGTAGAAGAAGAGGTCCCTTTGCTTGTAGAAAATTGGGAGTCGGGTTACAGTCATTGCCAGCTCAGGAAAGCCGTTCACCATTAGTAAGAGCAGTGCAAAGAAAAGAGAGCCCAAATAGTAATTGGAATGAAGTGTATCGACCCCCATGCGTGTACGTAGAAATACTGTACCAGTGATTACTGCAAGTAGACCCAGCTGAGTAGATTTGAATATATAAACAAAGGAGTTCCTGCGCATGAGAAGCAGCTCTCTGGCGACACATGCCTTAAACAACTCCCATTTTGACAGAGAGTAGATGCTGAAGGAAAGAGCATTTTTGTGGCACTGTGACTTGTCATATGGCTTCGCTAGATTGACTGATAAATCCTGTCCAACCTTGTGCGATCTGAATATTTCGATCAGTTCATCCACCGTGACGTAGCTGTAAGCCTCGTTTGATCGGCTCCAGTACTGCTCTTGATCTTTCTTGGATAGCACCTGATCCATTCCATTTTTTTGTGTTAAAAATATCATGCTCTGACAGACTGACACAACCAAGTGTGCAGCAATGTGTAAAAGATTAATTGCCATTTTAGAAAGAAACTATGGTACTTGACAGGATTCATGAATGTTTTTTAGTTTGCAATATATGTAATTTGTAAAATCAATACCTCCTGTAGGAAATCTGCAGCTCCTTTCCTTTCAGGGCATTTAAACCCACATTCCTCGAAAAAGTTCAAAATTTCATCTCTGGGTCCATGATACACAATTTTCCCCTCAGCCATCAATATGATATCATCAAAGAGATTATAAGTTTCAGGTGCTGGTTGGAGAAGCGAAACAACGACAGTAGACTCTGCTATGTGGGCCAGCTGTTGAAGGCATGATACTATTTGGAATGTTGTGGAGCTGTCTAATCCGGTTGATATTTCATCCATAAATAGAGCTTTTGAAGGCCCAATTATCATCTCTCCTGGTATATACATACATATATAGGTAAGATAACTGAAATAAAGATATAAAAATGAAGAATGGGAAACATTTGATAGATAACCTGTAGTTAGTCGTTTCTTCTCGCCACCGGAGATGCCTCTTCTCATGGCATCACCAACTATTGTATCAGCACATATGTCTAGCCCCATTATCTGCTTATAATTAATATATTTAAAATAATATGGATTTTGCTTGTTTTCTTTTTCTCTACTTTTCTTTTAACATTAGCTTACTTATTACCTTCATGATATAGTCTGTCTGTAAACTTCTTTCTAACCCCTCCAAAGATATTGCCTGTATCAGAAGTTCCATCACTCCATGTATTATAGAAAATTGAAAAGGAAATACTTTTGAAGTTATTCTTTTTTTGCTTCTCTCTATTTCCTTTTGATTTAATTCTAAAACCAAAAATGGCAAGCAATTTATTTTCTCTTTTTTTACCTTCATGTAAGCATCTACGTCGGGGTCAGGAGTAATTCCTTGTTCTTTCTCCCTTCTTATTACTTCTTTCATAATCTCTGCATATTTTTGTTTCCAGAGAAACACATATAGACTCACTCTTATTGTCAAAAATGAAAATCATAATATAGGATTCAGGAGATAGATTTGTGCAATTACCAGCTCGGCTGCCAACTCCTTGAAACCTTGCAGAGAAGTCTAAAATCTCTCTTACCGTCATTTCAGGAATATGGAGGTCATGTTGGCTAATATATGCTGATGTTTTCTCTGGTACAAATTCATCTAATCTGTATCCATTATAGCTAATTTCTCCGTTTACCTACACAAGTAAAATCTGTTTTATTCTAAATATTTTAAGCTATGTACATTAATTTGGCCCCTTTTAAATATTATTTAGATGTTGAACAGGAGATAAAGCCATTTGGTTTGCTACTTGATGCCAAAAAGCAGTGCAGTCTAGTCACTATTGACTTAGCTTTGGCTGGGCCGGTGCTATTAGCAAATGGCCAAAAATATTATTGCAAATGGGAAAAGTGTCATGTTCTAATTACTCTTTTGCAAAAATTAAGAATGTTAATTGAAAGTTTGCAAGCTACAAAGATGTAGGAACCTTGAGAGATTTGTCTAGCTTTCCAGAGAGAGCTCGCAAGAAAGTTGATTTGCCACATCCCGGAGGTCCAAGCAAGAGAGTGATCCTATATTTAATTGTTTGTCAATTACTAACTAATTGCTAAAAAATTTATATAAATTAAATTCAAGTCCTTTGAAATTGGGAAAATAATTGGTATTAAATTAATTAACTTGCCTGGCCGGCTTGATAACTCCATTGATGTCTTTCAAAATGTGAATTGTTGCTTGTCGACGGTTCAATCCCGGAAGTCTTGCTACACCCTATATATATATACTCACAGAATTCAAACGGGATATATAATTTATGTGGGGCAAAATACTAAGGCACTCCTCATATACATATACTTAAAAGTCCAAATTAAGAGTCTCTGTACCATATGTATGAAACTGGTACGGTGGTTTGAACCTGAACCTATCGGTACAGAGGGAAAGATACTTTAATTTGTTAGAAAATATGCTTAATGTACTAACCGAGATTTTGCTCATGAGAGAGTTCCATAATGTGGGTAAAGGTTTCCCTTGCACAACCTGGCACTCGGCTTCCACACACAGATTCTTGTACCTCACCTCTATTGTTGGTTGCTTCACATTTACTCTGTCAATGACCATATATTAATTAGTTTCAGTTTGAATGCCTTATTATATTTTAATTATAAGAAACAACAAACTTAAATAACATTTATTATGCGTAGAGAGGTTTTCAAAATTCCAGTGGGACAATAATTAATTTAATGTGTGTATAATAGGTAATAGTTTGATTGATCCGAATCTGCTGACATTATTTACCCATGAACAATATCCTACAATTCCTGTTTTTCTAAATCCAAATGTTGAATTGTTTTGAGATTCGTGCACAAAAAAATCAGCTGTTTTGATATAAGTGCACAGAAATTATTGGACGACTGGATTTGGAAACAAGAATTTTAGGATTACTGTTCATAACATTTGGATTGCAGTTGATCCAATTCCTAGTTTGATTGGGTTCAGATCCAAAAAAAAAAAAAAAACACTTCAAAAACCAGAAATGGGTACCGGTCAATTCGGCGCCTTTGCTTCTGGAGGAGAGTCAAGTTGTCCTTCTCAATGTGCTTGATCATGCTCTCAATGAAAAGGTGCCTCTCTACGGGTCCCAGCCGACCCACATCCACCGGCACCCGCCCCTGCTTCTCACCCTTTCTCTCTTCCTCTTCAACAACATGTTGGTGCTGTAAGAAGAGAGATGTTCTAAGGCGGTTATATGTGGGCAACCTCTCTATGGCTGCCCATTGCAGTTGCAGCTCCTCCTCTTCCTCATCTCTCTTTCTCTCTTCTTCGTTTCCTCTGCTAAAACTTTTGCTCAAACTCAAGGCGGCCTCCCGGAACGACCATCTTCTGCTTCTTCCTATGCTATTAACACTATCAGTATTGCTGTGAATATCATCATCACTCATCTTCTCTTCCTTTTTTCTTTCCCTTTCTTACTAGGACTATACTTTTCTTCTAGCTTAATTAGTATTAACAAATTGCTGGGGATCGATCAGGCTAAGGCTAGGCGCCTCACTTTTCCTTATTATATACATATACATATTTGACCTTTCGTGGCTTCTCATTTATATTTTCTCTAGGTCAATGCTCCTAATTATGGTTGTTGTATGTCAAAGGGATGTGATGTGATAGATATACCATTCTACGTATTTATTCATAATTTATTATATGATTATGATATAACTAATTAAGTATAGTTGACCATTTAAGTGGGGAGGCATGCACGTCAGTTAATTCAATCCTCTCCTAATCTCATAAGTTTGAAAAATATTAAAATTTATAGTATTAATTAATTAGTTTTGAAGTTTTTTGAAGCTGTCATGCATGACATCACACACATATATAGATAGATGTCATATTTTATGCATGTGGTTCCAGTTGAAAGACAGCCTGTATTGATTTTGCGTATAAATTAATTAACTATATTCTACTGTTTAAAGTTTAAACTTAAAACAAATAGTACCTTTTTAAATTAAGGATCGGAATCAGATTTAAAATTCAGGTTGTCAGATTTTTTTTTTTTTTTTTTTTTTTATGAAAAGGAGTAGGAGAAGAGTCTATTAAAACTTAATTAGTTTACATGGGATACGAGAAAAGCGACATGCTTTATGCAAAATCAAGTGGTAAAAATTGGATTGTATTTAAAAATTTCATGTAAAAACTGATTTAAAAATAAAAAATTGGATTTTCCAAGAAAGATGAAATTTCATGTAAAACCCGGATCAATATCCTCCCAGGTACCGTAGAGGATGGGCCTCACTTTATGGTTTGAGATTCAGGGGAAATATGAGGCAGTTTTCTGGACTTTGAGATTCGTGCCAAGCAAAAAAGAACGGTCCGGATCCACTAATTGTGAAAGGAAAAGGTAATGCACTGGATGTGAATTCTGTGAAACCCACGGGGTCCCTCTGCTTTTTTAAATAATTTCCACGTAAACTTGGTCCTCAAAGTCCCTTTACAAACTCACTATATGGTTCATGTGTACCGGATCTAAACAAAAGAGAAATTCAAAAATAAAATGAAAGATAAAGTTAACGTGAAAATGTTTTTTTTTTTTTTTAAATTAAGGTTTGACATCGGCTGTCAAGAGTAAAAAATGGAAAATGTGCAGAGAATAACGAAAAGAAGAGAATGACCTTATTCAGTTTCGGAGAGACAGAGAGTCAGGAGAACCTAGTACATATATTTTCTATAATTATATCATGAATGCAATGGTCCTTAATGTTACTTATAATTAGTACATATATTTCCTGCTTAATCCATATTTGATATACTAAATTATTTTTTAAATAAAATTTTGATACTCTAGTTGAGTTCTTGTTTGCTGGTGTAGAAAAAAAAAATTAAGTACAAATATAATTATTTTGATTTATGGTATTCATATCTAGGGACGGACGCAAGGTTTTTGTCAGAGAGGTAGAAATCAAATTAAAATAGCTTATTGGATTCAAATCCATTAAATAATTGGATACTAGATAAAAAAAACAATCAACATATTAAAAAACAATAAAATAGTATTATATAATAAAAATACAAAATAATATCATTTTACATATTAAAAGATTTTTGTTAGGGAGAGGAAGGAATCGGACTAAAATAACTTATTTGGTTCAACCCCATTAAATAATCGGATACTAGATAAAAAAAACAATCAACAAATTAAAAAACAATAAAAATTTTATAGTATAGTCTTATATAATTTTTTTATAAAAAAAAATAATAATATGAAACAACCTGAACTTTAGATCTGATATCCGACCTCTTCTGACTCTATATTAATTAACCTGTATTATTGGAGATATAATGTATAGTCCGATCCTGAAACAATCCAGACATAAGTGATCAGCGGGGCATATATATATACATGTATATATATATATATATATATATAGGACGTGGCTACGGTGCTACGCATAGCATAGAGATCTTCGTGCAACGGCTCAAAATTTGAATTTTCAAAATTCTAATGGTCGATCCAAATCGTTAGATGTGTTCTCCATATTGAAATGTGCTTTGAAACAAAATTTTACATTTTTTGGAATTTTTTTACTATTTATTAAGCCACTTTGAAAATTGCTGGTCCAACGGTGGCTTAACCAACAGTGAAACCGTTGGATCAGCGATTTTCAAAGTGGCTTAATAAATAGTAAAAAAATTCCAAAAAATATAAAATTTGGTCTCCAAGTACATTTCAATATGTAGAACACATTTAACGGTTTGGATCGACCGTTAGGAATTTGAAAATTCAAATTTTGAGCCGTTGCACGGAGGCCCTCTATGCTACGCGTAGCATATTAGCAATTTCCTACACACACACACACACACACACATGTATATGAGTGTGGCTAAGTTGCTACCGGGGTCATATCTTAGTCC
Source organism: Carex arenaria (assembly GCA_964058825.1). NCBI lineage: Eukaryota > Viridiplantae > Streptophyta > Magnoliopsida > Poales > Cyperaceae > Carex > Carex arenaria. Next base: position 158,895 of record CAXKVW010000781.1, read on the forward strand.
TCGATGTTCAAACAACAAATCCAAACCGTTAGATATTCAATCTATATTAAAATGTGCTTGGAGACCAAATTTTACTTTTTTTGGAATTTTTTTGCTATTTATTAAGCTGGTTTGAAAACCGCTGTTTTTATTAAATTTCTGGAGCATTGAAAACAGCGGTTTTCAAACCAGCTTAATAAATAGCAAAAAAATTCCAAAAAATATAAAATTTGGTCTCCAAGCACATTTTAATATAGATTGAACATCTAACAGTTTGGATTTGCTGTTTGAACATCGAGTACTAAGTTATGACCCCGATAGCCACTACAGCAGAAACGAGCATCAGAGACCGGTGAAACCGGTCTCTGAAAGTCAAGGCGCCGGTCTCTGATAATAGATTTGGTCGCTGATAACCCGGTCGCGAAAGTATTGTCGCTGATGCTTTCCAGATGACGTCACCGATGGCTAAATGACGTCATCCCGGTCTCTGATATGTTATCAGAGACCAAAATGTTGTGGTCGCTAAAATTAATTGGTGACGTCATTTTAAGATATCAGCGACCAAATGTTTAGTCGCAGATGCTCTAAACCGATCGCTGATGGTCTTTTGTAAATTGTTTATTTATTTATTTTTTTTATTTTGTTTTTTGTATTGTTTTTATTATTGATATTTCGCCGTTTAGAAATTGTTATCACATCAAAAAAACAATCAATATTTATCGCATCGATATTCCAGATACAAGCAATAAAAACACATAAACAATCACATATAAAACAATCAACATAAATAACGCATAAAATCGATAATACAATCAACATAAATCTGTCAACCTAAACGGTACCGAACCCCTACGGCGCGAGCGAGTGGCAACGAAGGAGAAAAGCGGTACCGAACCCCTACGGCGCAAGCGAGTGGCAGCGGGTGAATATCTTGATCTTCTCCTAAAAAAAGAACAAACATCAACAATTTTACTAAAAACAGAAAAAAAAACAAATCAATTCTATAGGAAAAAAAAGGAAAAAAAATACAGAAAATAACAGAAAAAAAAAAAGAAAGAAAATAAAAACAGAAAAAAAAAAACACCATAAAAACGAAAAAATATAACAAAAATATAAAAACAGAAAAAAAAAATGAAAAACAGCAAAAAAGGGGAAAAAACACAAGAAAAACAGACAAAAATAAACAAAAATAAAAACCAGAAAAAAAACAGAAATCACAAAAACAGAAATAACAAAAACAGAAAAAAAAAACGCAAAAAAAAAGAGAAAAACAGTAAACAAAAAAAAATGGAAATAATGCAAAAAAAGAAACTAAAAACAACAATCAAAAACTAAAAATTAAAAATAAACTAAAAACTAAAAATCAAAAACGAAACTAAAAACGAAACTAAAAATGAAAGAAAATCGGTATAAGGACAACATCATACCGACAGAGAAGATAGGCGAAGGCTAAACGGCGGGACAGCGGCAGAATCGGCGGAGTCAGCGCCCGGAATCAGCGGAGTCGGCGGAGCAAAAAAACCTAAAATTTGGAAACGCGCGGCAGAGAAAAGAAAAAGGAAGGGTTTCGCGGTTTTTAGCGACTGGGTTAATTTCGTCTCTGATAGTATTGTCGCCGGTCTCTGAAAGTGTTTCAGAGACCACTAATTTCATCTCTGATAGTATTGTCGCCGGTCTCTGAAAGTGTTTCAGAGACCACTAATGGCGCCGGTCGCTGATAGTTGTCGCTGAAAAAGCTGGTCACTTTTTTTGGCTGATTTTTTTTTTTTTAAAGAAAAAAGGGAATCAGTGACCAAGTAAAGCGCCGGTCGCTGATAACGGTCGCTGATACGCAAATCTGCTGTAGTGAGCACTTCGGTCGAAGTGCTACCGGTAGCAACTTAGCCACACTCTATGTATATATACATGTATACATGTATATATATATATATATGGCAAGAATTACAAAAGGTTTTCGACTCCATTTTATGTTATGAACCAACTTGTAGAATCCAGATGCTCCTGGAAGATTAGCTTTGGTTATAAATTAGTGCAATGGTTAAAAATAGTCCAAATAATTAATGACCACATTTTGAGTTATGTGTGTTTAGAAGAGACTTCATGAAATTATGGCGTGATAACAAATCGACAATTAATATTGCAAACAATCTATTTCAGCATAATCACATTAAACACGTGGAGATTGATCGGTTCTTTATCAAGGAGCAACGAAACAAAGAAATTATGACTTTGAGCTATGTGAAATCATAAGAGCAGTTAGTTGATTGTCTAACAAAAAATTTAAAATCTATAGAGATAATCGTATTTTTTTTTTTTTTTTTTTTGAAGTGGATAATGATATCTTTTGTAACAAGAAGGGAATGGTTGATATATATATCGTCCATTTTGAGAGAGAGATCTAGAGTGTGTTGAATTATTTATATATTGAGTTAATTAATTCTTGTTGTACGTAAACATCTATTTGTAATTGTATGTAATTGTAAGAGTGCATTAATATAAAAATTGGAGTTACATGAGAGTTCTCATAGAGATCGATAATCTCAAGTCTATGGGTCCTAATAATTAAGTGTGTGTATATTTATTGAGCACATTTTAAATTGATACGATCAAATTAATAGTCAAATTATTAGCCAAACAGTCAATCGACACGATTGCCGTAAAATATGATATATATATAAGCTAGAAGAAAAGGAAGTGTAGTAATTAAGTAAAGAAATGGAAAGAAAAAAAGAAGAGGAGATGAGTGATGATAATATGATATTATTGAGAGCAATATTAGTAGTATTAATAGCATGGGGAGAAGCAGAAGATGGTCGTTCCGGGAGGCCGCCTTGAGTTTCAGCAAAAGTTTGAGCAGAGGAGATGAAGATGAGAGAAAGAGAGGGAGAGATGAGGAAGAGGAGGAGCTGCAACTGCAATGGGCAGCCATAGAGAGGTTGCCCACGTATGACCGCCTTAGAATTAACCTCTCTCTTCTTCCAACATCAACATGTTGTTGAAGAGGGAGAGAAGCAGGGGCGGGTGCCGGTGGATGTGGGTCGGCTGGGACCCGTGGAGAGGCGCCTTTTCATCGAAAGCATGATCAAGCACATCGAGAAGGACAACTTGACTCTCCTCCAGAAGCAAAGGCGCCGGATGCACCGGTACCCATTTCTTGTTTTGAAGTATTTTTTTTTTTAATTTTTATTTTGCCAAATTAATTGTCAGATCATAATTAGTTATCTGTCCATGTCATATCCGTGTAACTAACACCTAGCTAAGGTAAGCTAACTATATTTTTAGCTAGGGATAAATTTTATTATTAAATGGTATGGCACCGTATATATGGCACGTTATGGCGTAGTTGTTCGTGTTTTCTAACATGTAATTTTTGTTAGTTTTTTTTCCTGTGCTTACAACCGCATCCTGGATGAATTCGTATCCAGTGGAGTACCGCAAAAGGGAATCTTTTAGAATGATTCCTTTTTTAGTGGATCCGGACCGTTCTTTTAACTTGGCACGAATCTCAAAGCCTAATAATAATGCCCTATTTCCCCCCGAATCTCAAACCGGCTGAGATTTCATCTCAAACCGTAAAGTGATGCGCATCCTCTGTAGTAATAGAGAGGATACGGATCCATCCTGGATTGGTACAAGCTGTTTAGTACCAAAAACATTCTCGATCAGCTTTTCTTCCCACTTCTATAAAAAAAAAAAATGAAGTTGAATTTATATTTCAACATGAACCCAATCAAACTGTCACCTATTAGACACATTAAATTAATTATATATAATAAATGTTATTTAATCTTGTTGTTTCTTATAATTAAAATATAATAAGGCACTTAAACTAAGTAATGGTCATTGACAAAATAAATGTGAAGCAACCAACAATAGAGGTGAGGTACAAGAATGTGTGTGTGGAAGCCGAGTGCCAGGTTGTGCAAGGGAAACCTTTACCCACATTGTGGAACACTCTCATGAGCACAATTTCGGTTAGTACGCTACGCATATTTTCTAACAAATTAAAGTATCTTTCCCTCTGTACCGATAGGTTCAGGTTCAAACCACCGTACCAGTTTCATACATATGGTACAGAGACTCTTAATTTGGACTTTTAAGTATATGTATTTGAGGAGTGCCTTAGTATTTTGCCGCACATAAATTATATATCCCATTTGAATTCTGTGAGTATATATATATATATATAGGGTGTAGCAAGACTTCCGGGATTGAACCATCGACAAGCAACAATTCGCATTTTGAAAGACATCAATGGAGTTATCAAGCCGGCCAGGCAAGTTAATTAATTTCCCAATTTCAAAGGACTTGAATTTCAATAAATAATTTTTTGAGCAATTAGTTAGTAATTGACAAACAATTAATGTAGGATCACTCTCTTGCTTGGACCTCCGGGATGTGGCAAATCAACTTTCTTGCGAGCCCTCTCTGGAATGCTTGACAAATCTCTCAAGGTTCCTACATCCTCTTAACTTGCAAACTTTCAATTAACATTCTTTATTTTGGCTAATGATAATTAAAACATGACACTTTTCCCATTTGCAATATTAATTAATTTTGGCCATTTGTTGGCACGCATGAATTTAAGTTTTAACCAAGGCTAAGTCAATAGTGACTAGACTGCACTGCTTTTTGGCATCAAGTAGCAAACCAAATGGCTTCATCTCCTGTTCAACATCTAAATAATATTTAAAAGGGGCCAAATTAATGTACATAGCTTAAAATATTTAGAATAAAACAGACTCTATTTGTGTAGGTAAACGGGGAAATTAGCTATAATGGATACAGATTAAATGAGTTTGTACCAGAGAAAACATCAGCATATATTAGCCAATATGACCTTCATATTCCTGAAATGACGGTGCGAGAGATTTTGGACTTCTCTGCAAGGTTTCAAGGAGTTGGCAGCCGAGCTGGTAATTGCACAAATCCATCTCCTAAATTATATATTATGGTTTTCATTTTTGACAATAAGAGTGAGTCTATCGTTTTCCTCTGAAAACAAAAATATGCAGAGGTTATGAAAGAAGTTATAAGAAGGGAGAAGGAACAAGGAATTACTCCTGACCCAGATGTAGATGCTTACATGAAGGTAAAAAAATAAAATCAATTCACCTACCTTTTTGGTTTTAGAATTAATTCATATTTTTTATTTTTTTAATTTCCTAATAATCCATGGAGTAAGTACTAGTGATATAGGCCATATCTCTGGAGGGGTTAGAAAGAAGTTTACAGACAGATTATATCATGAAGGTAGTAATTAAGCTCATGTTAAAAGAAAAGTAGATAACCAAAAAGCAAAATAGCTGTAACATAATATAAAATCCATATTATTTTAAATATATTAATTATAAGCAGATAATGGGGCTAGACATATGTGCTGATACAATAGTTGGTGATGCCATGAGAAGAGGAATCTCCGGTGGCGAGAAGAAACGACTAACTACAGGTTATCCATCAAATATTTACCATTCTTTATTTTTATATCTTTATTTCAGTTATCTTACCTATATATATGTGTGTGTGTACCAGGAGAGATGATAATTGGGCCTTCAAAAGCTCTATTTATGGATGAAATATCAACTGGATTAGACAGCTCCACAACATTCGAAATAGTCTCATGCCTTCAGCAGCTGGCCCACATAGCAGAGTCTACTATCGTTGTTTCGCTTCTCCAACCAGCACCCGAAACTTACAATCTCTTTGATGATATCATATTGATGGCTGAGGGGAAAATTGTGTATCACGGTCCCAGAGATGAAATTTTGAACTTTTTCGAGGAATGTGGGTTTAAATGCCCTGAAAGGAAAGGAGCTGCAGATTTCCTACAAGAGGTATTCATTTTACAAATCGTCCTATATATACATATATTACAAAATAAAATAACATTCATTATTTTTTCAAAAATAAAAATTGAATGGATAAGGTGCTATCCAAGAAGGATCAAGAGCAGTACTGGAGCCGATCCAACGATGCTTATAGCTACGTTACGGTGGATGAACTGATCGAAATATTCAGATCGCACAAGGTTGGACAGGATTTATCAGTCAATCTAGCGAAGCCGTATGACAAGTCACAGTGCCACAAAAATGCTCTTTCCTTCAGCATCTACTCTCTGTCAAAATGGGAGTTGTTCAAGGCATGCATCGCCAGAGAGCTGCTTCTCATGCACAGAAACTCCTTTGTTTATATATTCAAATCTACTCAGCTGGGTCTACTTGCGCTGATCACTAGTACAGTATTTCTACGCACGCGCATGGGGATTGATATGCTTCATTCCAATTACTATTTGGGCTCTCTCTTCTTTGCATTGCTTTTACAAATGGTGAACGGCTTTCCTGAGCTGGCAATGACTGTAACCCGACTCCCAATTTTCTACAAGCAAAGGGACCTCTTCTTCTACCCAGCCTGGGCTTATTCAATACCTGCTTCTCTCCTCAAACTACCAGTCTCTTTGTTAGAATCGGTTGTCTGGACAACCATTACTTATTATCTTATTGGATTTACACCTGAAGCATCACGGTACGTAATTGCATTTTGCTATTTCTCTTCTTGTTAGTTAACATACTTTTGTATGGTATAACAATAAGCATGCATCAACCACCTTACTATATTTGTTTTACTATGGTAAAATTTAAAGGGAAGAAAATAACAACACCTTTTCCATAAATTCATTATGTTTTTAATTTGCTTTGTACAAACAAAATAAATTCAGGTGTTTCCGTCATTTGCTGTTACTATTCTTTGTACATGCAATGTCTATGTCTATGTTCCGATTTGCTGCTTCCTACTTTCAAACGGTGGTGGATTCTACTCTGGGGGGCAATCTTCTTTTGGTGTTTTGCTTAGTTTTTGGAGGATTTATTCTCCCACGTCGTAAGCAATTGCTTCTGTTTCATTTCTTCTATGCACATGAACTTAGAAATCATACACTCAGAAGCCGTGCACTTTTTATTTATCATAAAATTAACTTTTACTAGAAGACCTGAAACCCTTCTTACCAGTTTGTTATCATTTACTAAGGATTTGGTAAACTGTTGTTTTATGAATCCTTTTGCGCGCAGCTTCCATACCACAATGGCTCAAATGGGGATTTTGGGTTTCACCTTTGACATACGCTGAGATTGGTCTGGCTGTAAACGAATTTCTTGCACCAAGATGGCAAAAGGTAATATCATAACTAAACTGAAGTAAAATAAGTAAAAAAGAAATCTAATTGCATAGCCGGCCCTTGACATCTAGTTTCTGATCCCTTGTTTGTTTGTTTGTTTTTTTTTTTTTTTTTTTTTTTTTTTTTGCAAATTAGATACAATCATCATCAAATGTAACAACTGGAACACAAATGCTGATAAGTCGCGGTTTGAACTATGCTGGATATTACTACTGGATAGGAGTTGGAGCACTTATCGGTTTCATCCTATTGTTCAACTTTGGGTTCACTCTTGCCTTGACGTTCAAAAGACGTATGAGTCTTTGGGTCCACAGATTGTTCATGAATCAATTAGTTCCATAGGAATAACTAATTAACTAGTCCATAATTTACCTAGCTACGGCTGCATAACTATATATTGTTAAGTAACAGTTTGCAAAGTGGATTGTACCACTACCAAACCCAAAATTAGCAGTTAGGCTTGGTCAATTGAAAATTGAATAGTTGGACTAAATTACTTACAAATCGATCACCCATCCCAGCTTATGGAGCTTCGAGGGGGATTATATCTCGTGAAAAGCTTCATCAACTTCAAGGCCATAAGACTGTGGATTCATCAACAATAAGCCCTCAAGAACCCAAGAAAGATGGTATGTGATTATACTAGGAATAACAATATTCGTTTTTGCTAACTTTACCCTTTTGTAAATTGACGATGACCTATATTTGACAATGAAAATTTACAACTAATGAAAAATATTGTTCTTCGCAGTGAAGATGGTGTTACCTTTTACACCCCTCACTGTATCATTTCAAGATTTAAATTACTATGTTGATGTTCCTCCAGTAAGTTTGATGTACAACAATTCATATATTGTTTGTTTTTTTTATACAAAGATGTATACATTAGATTTGCAGAGAACGAACTAAAAGCTACTGAAACTCATGGGCAATTCAAATTATGATGTAGGAAATGAGAGAACAAGGTTATACCGAGAAACGACTCCAACTTTTACACAACATAACAGGGGTGTTTCGACCAGGTGTTCTTTTGGCATTAATGGGAGTTACTGGAGCAGGAAAAACAACCTTATTGGATGTGCTATCAGGGAGAAAAACAGGAGGTTATATCGAAGGAGAGATACGAATTGGTGGATATCCTAAGGTGCAGGAAACCTTTGCAAGAATATCAGGTTATTGCGAACAGACAGACATTCATTCTCCACAAATCACTGTGGAGGAATCAGTTGCTTATTCAGCTTGGTTGCGTCTACCAGCAGAAATCAGTGCTAAAACTAGACATGTGAGTTCGTTCTGCTTATTTTTATCACATCTATGTAATCATATATACCTTCTGATTGTATGTAATAGAAAAAAGAATGAAATCATTACTGTTTGGTGTTAATTTATCTAGGACTTTGTAAATGAAGTGATTGAAACAATAGAGCTTGATCCCATAAGAGATGCGTTGGTCGGCTTACCAGGGTTGAACGGTCTGTCGACCGAACAAAGGAAAAGGTTAACTATAGCAGTGGAGTTGGTATCTAATCCATCAGTAATATTCATGGATGAACCCACATCTGGTCTTGACGCACGTGCTGCCGCAATCGTCATGCGTGCTGTAAAAAATGTTGCTCAAACAGGTCGAACCGTTGTCTGTACCATCCACCAGCCAAGCATTGACATATTTGAAGCCTTTGACGAGGTACGTACTACTTTGCTATGAAGAGATAAGAGAGTTTCTTTGATTCAAAACAAAGCACCTACCGTCTTGCTTCTAACAGACTCAACTATTCACTCTTTCCATTTCCTTCAACTCTCAGCTAATTTTGATGAAAAGGGGTGGAGAATTGATCTATTCAGGGCATCTGGGTCGACATTCATGTAAAGTTATTGAGTATTTTGAGGCAAGTTTTCTTATGCCTAGTAAAATTTAAGAAATAGAACCCAATAACTTAATTATTACAAGTGCTTGGTCTTACAAAAGAGAGTTTTCAGGGCATTTCTGGAGTACCAAAAATCAGGGATAACTATAATCCGGCAACATGGATGTTAGAAGTTAGCTCTACATCAGTTGAGTCGCATATGGGAATAAATTTTGCACATATTTACAAGGAATCAGATCTATACAAGTGAGCTCTTATGACCTTTTCGAACCAAGTGTTGGTAAAATTTAATTGTATTCAGTTTTGTAACTTTGAATTGTATTAATATTGAAGGGAGAATGAGATTATGGTGAAAGAACTAAGCACGCCTCCACTACGTTCAAGTGATCTCAGATTTGAAACCCGTTACGCGCAAAAGTTTTGGGTGCAGTTCAAGGCATGCCTGTGGAAACAATCCCTGTCCTATTGGAGAAGCCCTCACTACAACATGACTCGCATATTGTTCATGTTCTTAGTGTCTGTCATGCTTGGCCTATTGTTTTGGAAACATGGAGGCAATATGTAAGTCAATTAATTTCATTTATATATCCCACAACTTCAAAAAAATAACAAAACTTATCTTTTTCTTGACATAGTTTGTTTACAAAATATTTATTTGTTATAATTTTTTTCAGAAATAACGAACAAGATTTGTTCAATATACTGGGCTGCATGTACTGTGCAACAATGTTAAACGGAATCAGTAATTGCTCGTCAGCGATACCCTTCATTGCTGTTGAACGCACAGTCGTCTACAGAGAGAACTTTGCAGGAATGTACTCTCCTTGGGCTTACTCCTTTGCTCAGGTTAGGTACCTGATCTTCATTTAATTTCATCGGCAAATACTACTTACTAACTTTCTTTGTTTACTTAATTAGCACAATACATTTGAAGCTTGTTAATTATATATATAAAAAAAGGTTAACTTAGTGAATAAAGCACAAGTACATATATTTAATTTGCTATTAATTGCAGGTTGCAATAGAGATACCATACACGTTGTTCCAAGTAGTGATGTTCATGATCATAGCATACCCGGCCATTGGTTTTGAATGGAATGCCGGGAAATTCATGTGGTTCTTCTACACCATGTTGTGCATGCTTCTGTACATGATTTACCTAGGCATGATGCTCGCCGTCATTACTCCCACTGTTCAGCTCGCCACCATTCTTACATCTGTTTTCTACCAACTCCTCATCCTTTTCTCTGGCTTCATTGTTCCTCAACCTGTATCAAACCAACCCTTTCGATTTAATCTTACTGACAACAATTATATATATATATATATAATGAGTTACTTGAAATTACATAAATGTTTTTAATACAGCAAATTCCGGGATGGTGGATTTGGATCTACTACATATGCCCGTTAGCATGGACGCTGAACGCCCTCCTCACCTCGCAGTACGGAGATGTCTCCAAAGTAATCGTCATCTTTGGAGAGGAGAAATCCATTTTGCAATTTCTAGAAGATTATTTCGGGTACTACCATGACCGTTTACCGCTTGTCGGTGTACTTCTTGCAATGTATCCTATTGTTTCTGCTACTCTTTTTGGTTATTTCATAGGGAGAATCAATTTCCAAAAAAGATAACGCAGTTTCAATTGCAAACATTGTTATTGTATAAAAATAAAAGAATAAGTGTTAATTAAATCAATGCAGATATTAAGATCTAAGAAAAAATACCTTTGGACATGTGTACTTAATTTGCTGCTAAATTTAGTGTGATTTTGTTTGTATTGAATAGTTTTTCTTTTCCCCCTCTTAAAAGGAGGGGGGAAATAAGGTAAATGAGCCACAAAAGTGGAAAAGTCTGACGAAAGAAGAAAGTAAAAGGGAAGAATAATATCTGTAGCATTTACAAAATCCAATGTACATATCAAACCTGTAAATGCCTATGTTTTTTTGTTGCTAAGTTCTTTTCAAGATTTTTGGTTGTTTCCATGGATAGAACTTTCATTTCTTGATGAGGCTTATAATTAAACTTTAGATGAGGTTCTTTAACTCAGGAACATGTTGATATTGCCATTAGAAAGATCAGGTAAGAAAAATAGATAAAGAATGAGGAGTTAATGGCATTGAGTAGCTAGTTCAAATAAGCAAACAACAAAAATTCTAAAATGAAAACAAACTAAATTAAGACTTAATTATATGCAACTCAACTGGGCACAGCGGCAAAATGACATAGATCAGACTGCTCCAAATCAAAGATCTTATCATTCATCCCTTCTTTCCTATAAGCCTGTATTAAAATCGTATAAGTCTCCTTATCAGGAGCACAACCCCTCTCCTTCATGCGGTTAAAGACCCTTTCCATCTCCAACAAATCACCAGCCTTTGCACATGCCGACATAACCGCATTGTGAAATGCCGTATTTGCATGTACTTCATTTTTCTCAGCAAATTGAATGGTGCTAACAACCTTGGGAAACAAACCCGCATTGCTATACCCGTTAATCAAGCAACAAAAGGTCTTGGTATCAGGCTTCATCCCCTCATCTCGCATCTGATTGAAGGAATACTCCATGTTCTTTGCATCCCCAACATCTGCAAATGCCTCTATTATATTGTTATATGTAGAGCTAGTCCACGGCACGTTTAGCTTTCGCATATATTCCATCACTGCCGACATTTTATCATACAATTTCTTTTTCCCGTAAGCACCAATTAATATGTTAAAGGTGCGCGTCTCTGGCTCAATACCGTAATTTCGGAACTTCTCATACCACTTCTCCATACTCTCGAGTTGACCCATGTTGCCAAATAGACTCAGTATTATGTTCATAGTCCACACATCCGGTTTACAATTGGTATTTTCAAGCATACCTGCCAGAATCCTCTCCATCTCATCAAACTTACCAGCTTTACCGTAGCCACTGAGTACTGTGTTCTGAGTGACAGTGTTCGGGGTAACGGAACGCTCAGCCATCTCCTGATAAATGGCATCAACCAAGTCAAAACGGGGAGCATCAACACATGCTTTGAGGAGGGTACTGTAGGTATAGACGTCGGGTTGGCAGAGAGGCAAGGTTTTCATGGTCTGAAGCACTTGAAACGCCTCATCAATGAGGTTATTTCTGCAGTAGGCAGCGAGCAGTGCGGTATACAGAGCAGGAGTAGGTTGCAAGCCTTCATGAAGCATTTCGTCGAACAGTTGGTGTGCCCAATTAGGGTGGCCAGATTTGCCAAGCAATAGGAAGAGTTTCATGTAGGTGCCTTCCCTTGGTTCATAGAAGGGCTGTTCTCGGAGATGGCGAAAGACTTGGAGAGCTCGGGGGCAGTCCTTGAGGCGGATGGAGTCGGAGAGGGCCTCAGTGACAGTGCAAACCCAGGCCTTGGCATTCTCCCGCTGCTCCAATTTCTTCTTTATGTTTTTTATGGGAGTTCTAACATTAATAGTACTGGTGCTATTCCTGTTAATATTCCCACGGGCCCCGATTTCTGAGAGGGACAAAGCAGGGAACTCGCCAGCCTTCCAGTGGCGCCTTCTCTCCTCCTGCTGCTTCTCCTTGTTGTCTTTGGGTTTGGGAGTAGTGATGATGGGGAAATTAGTTTTAGTTGGAGACCGTGGTGGTGGTGATTTCCCATAATTTCCAGGTCCAGATTTGTTGGGAAATCGTCGGGGTTGAGATTTGGAACGGGATTGGGAATTATGGGAATGTTGGGAACGGAATTGGGATTGGGATTGGGATTGGGGAAAGGCGTATGAGACGAGACAGACGCCTCTACGAGACGAAGACGGAGGAGGAGGAGGAGGAGAAGCCCATGGTTGCAATTGGGATTGGGATTGTGAAGGTGAAGGTGAAGGTGAAGATAAGGGGGCGAGAGACAAGGCACACGCCATCTCGCCTACTCTCTCAGTCTCAGTCTCAGTCTCAGTCTCAGTCTCTCAAGAGAAGAAAAGAGGAGAAGAGAAGGAATGGGAGAGTGAGAGCGAGAGCTGACTGCCTGAATCCCTTCGCTATGGATAATTACAAATTAGGATCACCTTATTCTTTTACTTCCTCTTACTTTTTTTTATTACAATAGCCGAGGCGAAGAGTACTAAAATGTATATTTGGCAAATAATATTCAAAGCTATACAATATCATTCAGAATAATATTCCGAAAACAATAGCAATTTTTTTTTAAGAAAGAGCATCTCCATTTTAACAAACATTTAGCAATTAAAATAGACAATTTAGCAATTAAAGAGACTCATAATTTCTATATCACTTCATCCCAGCTATTACAATTAAAGAGACTCATAAAGAATGTGAGCCAATCAATTCCCCACGCTGGCAATAAGCAAATGTTTGTTTTTAAAGAAAATTTGCTAATTTACAAACTATCTCACAACCCAGCAAACCAGAAAACAATAAGCTTGGAGATGCTCTAATATACGGAATTTTTTTTTTTTTACCACCGGCATAATTTGTTTTAAATTAAAAACCATCCGGAACTGATTTTGTAAAAAAATACCACCCCCACACAATGGTTTCGTGCACAAGTCAAGACGGGTCCGCACAAGCGTTTCGCGCACCCGGTCCGTGCAGGAATTTCACGAACCAAGGGGTCCGCACAAGGGTTTGGCGCACCAATAGGTGAGCATGGAAATTGACATACTTGCACGGATTTTAATGTACCTAACACGAATCTTGATGCAATCAGATGGTCCTTATAAAATTAGATTTTGAATAAAAAATTTGATGTGACAGGCACCCCAGCTTTTGACCGGCACAAATTGGATTCGCGTCCCAAGAAAGGTCAAAACGCGTTTTGACCGGCACTCCAATTTTATAACAACCATGTGATTGCATCAAGATCCGTGCTAAGTACATTAAAATCTGTGCAAGTATGTCAATTTCCGTGCTCACCTATTGGTGCGCCAAACTCTTGTGCGGACCCCTTGGTTTGCGAAATTCCTGCACGGACCGAGTGCGCGAAACGCTTGTACGGACCCATTTTGACTGGTGCGCGAAACCATTGTGCGGGGGTGGTATTTTTTTACAAATTCAGTCCCGGATGGTTTTTAATTTAAAACGAATTACGCCAGTGGTAAAAAAAAAAATTCGGTCTAATATATAAGCAAAATATAAGAGTGAGTCTATGGTACTATGCATATTACGGGTTGATTCATAATACGGGTCAATATTTCAGTTTTCAAAATCTTAATGGTCAATCCAAACTGTTCAACATGATTCCTATATGAATATCTACTTGCAGATCCAATTTTATATTTTTTTAAAGAAAATTACTTGATCTAAAAATTCTAGACCATCTAAAAACAGTGATTTTCTATGTACCTTAAAAAATAGTAAAGATATTGTATGAATCAACAAAAATAAAATGACATCCTTTTACATTTACAGTCTCGATTCTTTGCAAGGCTTCTCAGAGTCAGAGCTACACTATATATTTATATATTTCAATTTTCCACTGATCATTAACAAAACGGGGATGTAAACTATATAATATTTCTTTATACAATCAATATTATAACATCTCTTATAACGAAGCCACCAAATTATTCTTCATGTCTCAGTTCTAATGTTACCCATACCTACAAAACACATTCCAATGCCACCAAAAAAACACAACAAATTAATTAACCAACAAAAATATACACACTAATTCGTCAAGCTTTTTAATCACACCATACACCATATCTATTACTAATTCTCCAAACCTAAATACCTTATAAAATATTATATGTATATCACAGTCCAACAATGACAAAAAAAAAAAAACCCACAAGAACAAAAAAATCCAGATTATCAGGATTCTCCTGATCACTCCTTTTCCTCCATTTTTTTTTAATCGAAACCTAATATATATTTGAGCATCTAACTGTTTACGAACAAATTAAACAAGTCACAAATGAGTTGATTGAGTTATGATATCTCATGTATCATCGCCGACTGTTCCTAGTGCGGATAGGCTTTGAATCAGGATTATCACTTGTATCAGTGTCAGAGTTCTCTCTCTGCGCCTCAGGTCCTGCCATCTCAGCTCGATGCCGCCTATGCCTTCGGTCCTACAAGTCCCCCCAAACAAAAATAAAATTAAAAAAAGAAGTAAATAAGAGAAATTAAGTTTGGTCAGGGACCATTAAACTTAATGAAGCTTTAGACATCACTGGGCCACATTTTTGTTAGGGTAGCTCCATCTAATCTAGCAAGCATTCAAAACAAAATAATAATATAACACAAAAATGGGAACCTCGTGTAGGTTGGGCCCATCAGGCTCTAACATGCGTACAACCTGGCCCATGCGGGGCCGCTTGTTAGAATCTGGGTCAACGCATCTCAGAGCGGCAAGCAGGGCCTTTTTGAGCTCCCTTGTACTGGGCCTCGCCTCAATGGTGGGGTCCACCACTTCTTCTGATCGCCGGTTTGCTACCATCATCTTCAGCCAGTCTACAAGGTTTACCTACAGTTTGCCATTCCTCGGTTAATGCATTCCCTTTACATACACTTGGCAGGGTCATAATGGTAAAATCGTTGAAAAAAATATCTTAGAGGTGAAGGTACAATGTATATATGATGAGTTTTTGGTCTATGATGATAAAAAAATGATTTTCTACTTGTGGTGTGAAGGGCCGAAATTGGTACCTCATTTGGAGATCGACCATAGTCAACTGGGTCCCGCCCGGTAATTGCCTCAAGGAAAACAACTCCAAAACTGTATACGTCACTCTTTTCATTTAACAGTCCTGTGTTTGCATATTCCGGTGCTACATAACTGTGCCAGTAAATCAATTCAACAGATAATTTAGTAACTTCATTTGTTAAAGGCTAATATAAGCTGATGGTCACTAAGGAGCTTCACTGAGTTTAACCCCATCAAGTAAGCTTCAAAGAATGAACTTGAATCATTAGTCTTTGATCTACTTCCTGAGCCAAACGGTTACATTCCACATTTGCAATCATTTGAGTTTATTTTATATAAGATCAAGAGGTCGATACTTCAAAAAAAAGATCAAGAGGTTGAAACTTGTTGAAAAATAAACACCACCGAAACAATTTATTTTTTATATCCTGAACTCCTATTCAAATTGAACTCCAAAAATTAAAATTTTGGAATGTAGATGCTGGGCTGACATAATAGATCAGGATCAACAGTTTGAGTTTGTAGTTTGAAGCCGACTTGACAATTTTTGAGGTTTAAAATACATAAATTAGATGAGCTTAAGCTGAGATTAGCTTTACTACAATTTGTTTGGATTTTTTTTTTTTTACTCAGCGGCGAACACGAGAAATGTCAATTGATGCAAAACCTCATAAGATAATGTGCAATTTGCAAAAAAAAACATAAAAGAGCTCACAGAACTTGATTATGAAAAGAATACTTACCCAAAAGTACCCATAACTCTTGTATTAACGTGGCTTTTGCCAGCACCTAGAAGCTTGGCTAGGCCAAAGTCTGACACCTTTGCATCAAAATCATCATCGATTAGTATATTGCTCGATTTTATGTCACGATGCACCACTTTCGGTTCAATTGCCTCGTGCAAATATGCAAGTCTGTTCCACATGATTGAAAAATATGAAACATAAAAAAGCATATATCAGTAAATAATATACTACAATTAAGCAAAAGAAAGTTAACAAATCAAAACCTACTGATAAGTAGTAAAAACTTGAATGGCAAGAAAAATAATGAATGAAACAGATTTGCAATTCGCCAACAATTTATGGTATTTGGATACTGGGAAAATGACAACACAGTGTTCTGATTCCCTAGTTCCAACTAATACCCTACATGTTTTATATATTTGCAACTAAAAACCAGCTGGAACCATAAGTATATAAATATTGATTATTTTCACCAAATCTGCATGATATAATTCTTTTTCCACAAACAGCTTACCACAGGTTAACTAACTTCAATCAAGTTGCACAGAGGTATAACTGTATAGATGGGTTTCTAGTGTTCTTAAGTTTAAAGATTTCATTTTGGGTTAATTAAAAATATAGTTTTTTCAAACTTTTTTTACAGAAAGTTGCCATTTTCAAACTTGTTAATTGTGGATGAAAATAGTTGGTATTATTTGCAACAAAAAAAAATATTTGGTGTAATTTGGGAAAAAAAAAAGAAAGAAAAAAGATCATAAACTTACGCTTTTGCAGTGCCTAGAAGAATATTGATTCGTGCCTCCCAAGTGAGAGAACCCCTGTGTTGCATTGCACCATGAAGCCATTGTTCTAGGTTCCCATTGTTCACATACTCGTACACTAGCATCCTGATTACATTTATAAAACAAAACATCAGATTAATTTGCATATGGCTTCCTCCTTGATTAAAATTAACAAAAGACTCCTCCTTGTTCACCAATTTTAACTTGAGAAGAATGTTTGCTCTGATGATTTAAAGTCTTATCCTCAATGCCATGGAAAGCATAAGCCAAAATTTCGCAAGGATGTCGAAACCAGCATTTGCCAGTATTCTATTTATTTTGTTTTCTTTTATGTTGCCCCCCCCCCCCCCCCCCCCCCCCCCCCGGGCTCAATAGAATAATTGAGCAGCAAAAAGGAACCAAAAGAATTTAATAAAAATTATGGTTCACCTTTGAGTACCCTCAACACAGTACCCAAGGAGTCGCACTAAGTTTTTGTGACGCACATGACCTATTGCTTCCACCTCTACTCTAAATTCTTTCTCAGCTTGCCCCCTACAAATTAACAATATAAGACAAAACATAATCATGGTATAACAAACAAAATATCAAGAATATTATGGATAACCTAATACTGAAAAATAACATGCACACCTTCAGAAACGATATAAATTAAATGATTTCCATGCAATTGTCTAGATATATAAGATTTATTTTCTTCAATTTCTAGGAACATTAATGAAGTAATTATGGGTTTTTGTTAAATTTAAAAATGCAATTAAGACTTACAAATTGTTAAGCAGCTTTTTGACAGCAACAGGCTCACCATTGACTAATTGACCTCTATAAACAATCCCATAACCACCTTCTCCTATTATATTCTCCTTGGTGAAGCGATTTGTTGCCAATTCCAAGTCTCTTAATGTGAACCAGTGGCCCCAGCCCAGGTAAGAGAACTCCGGCAAACCTGCTAAAGGAGGAGTGCTGTCATGTACAGCAGCATCTGCCATCATGTAGCGGTACGAGTCTGAGCGGCCAGCACCGAGCTCGATTTTTGCAGTTTCAGATTCATTAATATGTTCGTTGATGTCATCAATTGAGGGCTCGAAGAGGTAGTTGGAGGTTACCTCCTTGATCTCCTTAGAGATGGTGGGTATCTGGGAGAGGGGAAGGGCAGAGGTCCACCGGTGCTTGGAAACGGAGCGGTGGCGCTGGTGCCGGTGCCGCAGGGAGATACAGGCTGCCAGCACGAGCAGCACACTGAAGATAGAGATGCCGACAGCAATGCCGATGACAGTCCATAGCTGAAGCCCCAACACAATTGTCTTTCGATTTAGGTGCTCTTCCAGTGTGGGGCTTGAGCTGTTCGACGACATTGCTAATTAACCCCAACCCAGATCAATTCTCCTCAGCTCCACTCCAGTTATATATATTGCTTGCCTTATATCCTACACAAAATTGAAGTAGCCAGATTTGTTTCATTTTCACCAGATCAACCAAAATTGGAACACATTTCAAATCCTTGGCTACGTTTGTAAATTGTGTTACTAGAAAATTAAGAATTTGAATTGAAGATCAAAATGAAAATATAAACCTGGAGAAAACAGATCTCAGGAAGGGAGGCACATGAGAGAGGAGAGAGAGGAGATTGAGTTGGTATTTGCGAAAATGAGGGCTTGAGTGTTGATGTGAAGTTAGAGTTAAGAATAAGACAGGAGAGGGGGAGAGAGAGAGGAGAAAGGGAGGTGTCAATGGTAGGTGTCCCGGCTCTGTCCTACTTATCTCATTTCCCTCAGCACTCAACAGAGAAAGAGAAAGAGATGCTTCTCTTCTCTAATCTCTAGTGCTCTTTCTCTCTTCTCCTCTCAGTAGAGTAAAAGCGAAGCACAGAAAGAAAGAAAGAGAGAGAGAGAGAGAGAGAGAGAGAGGGTGTGTCAATGTGTCAATGTGTCATGTGTGCGTGTGGTGTGTTAATTCGCATCCCCTGAGATATCTCAAACTTTACGTGACATTAGGGAAAATCTTAACCGTTTAAATAGTGTTGCACGAATCGTAAAGTAAAAATAATACTGGCCCCCCCCTACGCTATCCCCGAATAGGCACCGAACACGTCGGTCACGCCAAAAATTGAGATATGTGAGAGGATACGCAGTGGTGGTGTGCTGGGTGTGTCGCTTGGTTGGCTGGCTGTTGCAAAGACTCTTTCAAAGCTGGAATTTTCTTTTTTAAATATATTAGCTTTCAACTCCCGCATGCATAAATATATCTATCTTCTGTTGGAGACACTAGACATATCATCATCTTTACATTTCTTTCTAAATAGTTTATCCACCTTCTTAAAACACATAGCTATTTTACTAACGGAAAATTTTATAAATTGCTCTACTTTCAAAAAGTTTCAAACAAAATGTCTCTCTTTTAAAATAATTAACAAAATATTTTTGTGGAACCCTCATTTCTCCCTCTCTCTCTCCCTCCCATCTATTTACTCTTATTTATCATATTTTGACATCTCATTCTCTTTTATTGAACTTTAATGAGCGCATAACAAGTAACAAATTTTTTTATAGACATGCGACAAGTTTTTCATTTAGATAATATATATCTCAAATATATGTTTTTCAATTAGGCAACAATTTTTTTACTCAAGTTTTCCAAAGTTAAACATATACTCTAATGAGAGTCTGGAAAGCAGCATTGTATAAGTATAGATTATTATATTGAGATATATTTTAGTAACAAAACGTAAATACAAGCATATGGTCAGTGAAAATTTTAGTTTTTTTTTTCTTATTTCAGCTTACACATATGAATTTATATATATGGCCACAAATTACTTTGTGTGGTTTGCAGTGTCCTATATTACGTGCTGAAATTAATATATAACAATAGTTTAGCAGATAAAAAATATGCATTAAATATAGTATTAATAACATTACTTTTTTATGAAATAAGACACGGCTTTCATATATTTTATGACAATACTTCATATGAAATTAAAAAGCACTTTTTACATTTTATAATATTTTTATAAATAAAAAATTCTTGTACTTACGTTTTGTTACTAAAATATGTCTAAATATAATAATCTATGCTTATAGAATGATGTTTTCTAGACTCTCTCATAAGAGTACATGTTTAACTTTAGAAAACTTGAGAAAAAAAATATTGCCTAATTAAAAAATATATATTCAATACATATAGGACTTGCTAAAATTTCCCTTTTAGTAACTATCAAAACAAATTACGCACATATTTTACAATATCAATTTGTTCTTCGTAATGAATTTGCATTTTGGAATAATATTGATTGAAAAACACAAGTCAGTTGATGAGTGAAAATAATAAACTTAAATATTCCTTAAATTTACTTAATAAGTTGCTATGTGTTTTGTTGTCAATTAACGGTAACTAATTTAATTAACAGCCAATTAAATTAATCGGATTAATTGTTTCAAATTAAATATACATATAAAATAGTCAACACGGTAATATATCCATCAGAATATAGATAATTTAAATTAGTAAATTATTACAACAATTAAGCTATATGTCGGGGCAAAGCATGCAGTTAGGGGTGCATACAGATCGGACTTCATCTATCTAGACTCCGTATTTGAAAATTAAATACAGATATATGATATCTGAATATCCGTATAGATAAGGATCAAATATAGTTTTAAATTTTAGTTATCTGTATCTAAATTGTAAATATATATACTATAAAGTTTAATATATATTATGCAGAAAAATTATGTTATTTATCGTCATAATTAGATAAATATTATGAACTTTGATATTTTTTAATAATATTTTTATATTTTTTAATAAATAATAGTATTGAAAAATGGATATCTAATTTGTATCCATCTTATATTTGATTCGTATTCGTATATGAAAAATAAAAGTGGATACAGATATGGTCCCATTATCAGGTTTGTATACTATCCGTTTGCACCCTTAAAAGGGGGTACATATTTGATATATAAGTAGGGTTAAAATGTTTAGTTGTTTTCATGTCTCAATCATGCTTCACATTTTTATTTCATTTTCAAAGTCCAACAATTGATCCGAACCACTCAACATGATCTATATATTAAAATGTGAGTGGAGACTATTTCTATATATATATATATATATATATATTTTTTTTTAATTTTACACTATTTTTTAAATAGGTGCAATCACTATTTTTCACAAGATTGACAATCCAAAAACAATAATTTGTACCTATTTAAAAACAAATAGTAAAAGTTTGTTCTCTAAATATATTTTAATATGGAAATTATGTTGAACAGTTCATATCAAATATTTGAAATTTTAAAAATAGAGATTAAAAATGTAAAAATGATTAGCATGCGAAAATAATGAGATATTTTAACCTAAATCTGAAAATGTGTATATTACTAGTGGCCAAAATCTGGCCAAGTCGGCATAAACAATCAAGCAAATAAAGGTCGTACAACAAGATGATTTTATAGGCCCCACCTTTTAATTTGCATTAAAGAAACAAGATTAATTAAAATTAAATATTGACGTTCCAATCAAGCTAGTAATTTCAATAATGCATTAGGGACTTCTAGAGAATAATGAATTAATATTCACATTAAATCTCACATACAAACAAAATCTAAACAGGGGCACATTTTATTTTATTTGTACACACTACAATTACAACAAGAGAACATATATTCTCATCCAATCCGACAATTAAAGGAATGACACGTAATTATTCATAGCACCCTCAAACTAGAAAAAAGATTTACCAACTCCCTCCTAATTAATTTTAAAAACAAAGCCTAAAAATTAGTCCCTCAAAATAAAAAAGAGTACCATTTTTTCCCACTCTAAGCCTTCTTGGTAACATTTTATGACTCAAAAAGGGAACAAAACTATGAAGACTGTGATCCCTTCAAATTAAAAAGAAACAATTAAACAAAAAAAGGGGTTGCATGGAAGGGGAGAAACAAAACAAAACTTGAAAAAACGTCAAACTCCTCCATTAGGAACCCTAGAAAAAAAAAATGGGAAAAGAAGAAATAACTTGGGTCGATAGTTCAATCTCTACACAAAACATGATTGAATTACTCAATCATGCAAAAAGTTGAAGGGAAAACAAAAGAGGGATGTGTTTATATTTAAATCTCTCTGGAGAACATAATTTACTCAATCATGTAAAAAATGGTTAGAGAGAGAAGAACAGAACAAGAATTAATTGTTACAAAGTACAAACAAGAAGCAAAAAGTAGTGAAAATTGTGCTCTTTTGAGTTGGAGGGAACTATAGAAAAATAGAATACTAAAACAGTTTCCTTGGACTTTGTCAGATCAATTATATTACTTGAAAGCCTGGTTCAGCTTCTTCACAACATCTTTCACACTCATTGAAAACTCCTCCTCAACCTACATTAAATAAATCAACAATTAATTAATCGATCTCCAGTTAATTGACATTACACATCAACTTACCAAAGTCTACAGCTGATCATAAACAATAAAAGCTATGCATATCTGCCTGTTCAATGATGTAAGACTTTGTTAATAATATTTATTTTTTGTCTGGTGGAGAGTTGTTCATGTATTTTGTTCGCTTTGGTAGCAAATATATTTTTCAAAATGGCATACTTACGAAAATAAGCAATAATATGGGATACCTATAAAGACAAACTAAACAGACTAGTCCTTAATTTGTACCTGAGCCATAGCTGTGATGTTAAGAGACGAGCCGGCAAATGGCATCACATTTGTGCTGGTAACACTAAGCCCAAGCGCCTCTATCTCAGTCAAGACCTTCACCAAAGCTCCTTTACGGTTTTTACAGTGGATCTTAATCAGAACCGTTCTTTCTGTCATCTTTGCCTCGATTTCTGGCAAAGCATCCGATATGATCCCTTGGGTGGGGTTCTCTGTGCAAGAAGAGTTGTTGTCTGCATCTTCATCTTCATCTCTGTTGTCTGACAAAAGGTGAGATTTCTTTACTATGACGGCTGATTCAACAGTACTTTGTTTTGCGGATTGCGCCTCTAGATCTCGCACTTTGTTTTGCAGCTGGGTTAGGTACTTGATTGCATCTCCTAGCACCGTTGCCTTATCCATCTACACAAAAGGATTCATTTAATGAGATGTTTGAAATAATTGGTTAAGATGCAAGTGAAAGATAAGACTGTAAGAAAAGAAACCTTTTTTAGGCCAGGAACAATCTTAGACAAGGCAATGAACCTCTGGCACAATCTTTCCCTCCTCTTTCTCTCTGCCATTACATGCTCCTTGTTACTACTCCCAGTATGGTTACCAGTACCCTTTCTCGTTCCTTCTCCTCCCAGTCCCGGTCCCACCATTGCAATTGCATCATATCCCCTTTTGTTGTTATTACCAGGCAATGACAATGCCATTTCCACCTCCTCTTTGCCTTTGGACTGGTTCACACCTACAGGAACAGCCTCATAAAACCCTGCACTGGCCTTTGTTGTGACGTCGGGTGGCCCCACTCCAGCGCCAAAAGATAAGATTGTCGGCAAGGAACTTTTCTGAGTGACACCAGACTTAGAGTCCCAGCTGGTTGTCTTGGCCATCTTTTTAGGCCTCTCGGTTACATTTTCAATCTTGATGTTGCTCTTGCAAGAGATCGATTTATGCAATTCTTGGTTTTGGTTTTGGTTTTGGTTTTGGTTTTGGTTTTGGCCAAAAGCAACTGCTATTTCTTCCTCTGTGAATAGGTTGAAACAATCGCCTTCCCATTGAGGAAACGAACTGGGTTCTTCTATTTGCTGCACATATATATATTTAATCAAGGAGAGAATATACGAGACAAGAATGAGATGTTGCTATATTATTAATTAGTTCTTACCAAATCAGAGAACAAGTGTGCAGCCATGAGAAGAAATCCTTGTAGCAAATCCCTTTTCTGATCTGAGGAGAAATTTGGTTGGAAATGGTTGAGAATTGAATAATTGATATAAATAGTTGAGGTAATAAGTTTATTACATATGATACAAGTGTCATAATATGTGAGGTAAGGTAACAATTAACAAAAGTGGACTTGTTCAAATAATAATAAATTAAAAAGGGTGTTGGTCTGTTAGAGGCGGAGAGAGAAGCAAATACTAAATTCCAGAATGGGCCTAGAAATAGGCCCAGAAAGGCCCAATGTCTTATTTCTCCGTCTCTCCCATACCATCCCATCCCATCCGGTTGGTTTTCCCTTTTCCAAAACACCATGAAAATAAGTAAATAACGAGGTCAGATCTACATCTACAATCTACTTTTTTTTTGTTGTGATTTTTGTTGAAAAATGGGCGGATTCTTCCGAGTTCCGACTTATATAGTATCTCTAATCCCTAATCGAAAAATCCCGGAGGTTGAGGTAGTGGTAGAAGATTGATTGATTGATTGATTAAGACATGGTTTTCAGTTAAGCTCAAGTTATGATGAATCAATGCAATGCAATCCTAATTAAGCCATGCTTTTCATGTACAAGTAGAAAACAAATTCTATTTATTTTGAAAAAGAAGAGAGAAAGAGAGAGAGAACCTTAATTGGTGATCGGTGGTGTACAGTATAGGAAGAAATGCGATGCGAGAAACAGAAAAAGGTTGGAATAAAGCACTAAAGCAGGAGAGGTACAACAGTGCGTGTCTTTCTCTACATCCGATACATATATATATATACCCTAGGGAGTGTATATCTTGTTTCTCATCAAAAAAATGAGATAGGAGTAGGTCCGATGGGCGGTTCAATTAGCTCTAACACCTACGATTAGC
Organism: Carex arenaria; assembly: GCA_964058825.1. Classification (NCBI taxonomy): domain Eukaryota; kingdom Viridiplantae; phylum Streptophyta; class Magnoliopsida; order Poales; family Cyperaceae; genus Carex; species Carex arenaria. The sequence goes on from CAXKVW010000781.1 coordinate 183,809, forward strand.
ATCAAGATTCGTGCGCACGGAAATTGAAACAGAACTGCACGGATTTTAATGTTCTTAGAACGGATCTTTATGCAATCGAATGGTCAACAGACCTACTCTGAATTCCAAATAACATTTCTTTTTTCTCATAAAAAAAAAAAAGTGTACATCTTGTAGGAATAATATAATATTATATATTTATTACACAAGACAAGGAAGTAAGGAGCGAGTGCGTATCCTCTGAGATTTATCTCATATTTTGCATGACTGACGTGTCCGGATCTTATTCGGGGATAGCGCAGGGGCCAGTATTATTTGAGCTTTAAGATTCGTGTAGAACCTATTTGAACGGTTGAGATATACTAAGACAACACGCAAAATATGAGAGATATCTCAGAGACTCAGACAGAGGATGCGAATTCGGCCCTCTTTTCTCTCTCTGTAAGGACTGTGTGCGCCGTGCGCGTTATTATTTGGTATTTAGTTTGTGTGAACTTTGACTCGGCCGAGTTATTTGGAGGCGCGCTCTGCCTCTCTCATCAGTCATCACAATGTTTTACTCAATCATATTGAACAACAAAAAACAAAAACATTGTGCTGAGTTGAGTTGACTTGACTTGATGCTCCCGTCAGCGTATCGTATTCGTATCAGGCTGAGTCCATTGGAGGCCTTTTAACTAATTATTTATTATTCATTTCAATGTTGTTGGCACTTGGCAGGTGATCAAGATGATACAACCAATTAATATATATATATATATAATATATATATATATATATATATATATATATATATTAAGCAACGCCTTCATCTACCAATTAATTAATGAACACAAATTCAACCTTTCAATCAGAAACTCACAAGTCGACCATCATGTGTCTGAACCAAGATTCTAAATAGCGTTTATCTCGTCATCGCGAGAAGACTACAAAAAAAGCTATAGCGAATAGCGTAGCTATAGCGGAAACTATGCCACATAGCGTTTTTTCTTTTACAAAAAATATATTATATATTTGTACTAAATATCAACATTATCTAAAGTCTCATTTAACAGTAATTAACACCAAATTGATTAAAAAAATATAATATTCATATTGAACCAGTACAAAGTTCAAATTACGGTTCAAAATATCCATTGTAATATCATAAACTATCGATTTTTTTAATTTACTAATGAGTACAGTACGTTAATTGCTCCAAAAAACTCACGGTTAAAGTCCAATTGAGTTTTTTTATTTATTTAAAACCCATATAAAAATGCACAAAAAAGCCCATATTTCATAGCGCGCGCTATTTGCGCTACACGCTATGCGCTATAGCGGACCGCTATTACCGCTATAGCGGCGGTAGCTCAATTAGCGTATTTTGATGCCATAGCTTAGCGTTTAGAGTCCAAAAACGCTATAGCGCGCTATTTAGAACACTAGTCTGAACAGAGCAACAACAACAGCAACAGCAACAGCTAGCTAGTTACTCCAATAGTCAAATGTAATAGGATCGATCATTGACAATTAATACGAACACTTACTATACTATATAGATGATTATTGATTAGGCTCAAATAATATATATATATATATATATATATATATATTACTATCATAATTAATTAAATATATCAACATCATCCCAACTTAATTAATTTCCTGTGTAATTCAACTTTCCCTTTCATTAATTGCCTTTGATTGATTAGTTTCATCTTTTCATCAATGACTCACACCTTAATAGTAATAATTAAATACCCCCAATGCAATCATTTGCACCACCATATGCAAAAGTATATAGAATATATATATATATATATGCATGCACTTTTGTTTTTGTTTATGCCAAATAATAATTTGGATTTGCAAAATTAATAAATGTGAATAAAAAAATGCGTCTGGTTGGTTGGTGTTATGGTGTATGCCCACCATTATATATATATATATATATACTATATATATAGTTGCTTTGCTGTAGACTTTTAATTATGCACATGGCAATAGACGACATAATTAATTACAACTCTCTTTAATTATTTTTATCTTCAAAATTAAACAGCTAGCTCTTAATTATTTCTATATATATATATATATATAAAATCCGTACCTTCATTATCGTTGAATGTGTTCACAGAATTAAGACAGCTTTTTATTTTAATTCTCCTTCACAATGATCGATCCAATTAATTAATTCCCAACCTTCTATATAATTAAAGATAATGGTTCAAAGTATAGCTGGTTTAGAAAATGGGATATATATATTCCAAACTTAAATTCAACTGTTGCAATATGGAGCTCGATCGATCTCAAATTTTGTAACTTTTAATTATAATTATAATTAGTCTGGATAGTTTATAAATTTTGAAGATTGTTTGTCGGACGGCAAATCTTATCAACACAATATATATATATATATAATTTAATTAATATATATTTAAGTTTAACTAACCAACACTTTGTAAATGGGGGCCACAAACTACGCCGGAATTCCTGATGAATGATGCATGATAGATTGATAGTGATACACCAATTGATTTCGATTTGCTGTGCTCAAATTAATTTGTTGTTAACATATATGTGTTGTGCTGTTATATAATGACAAATGAATCATTCAGATTCAGTTCGACCGAGTCAAAAGTTCGTGATTCAAAAATAATTCGGACAAAAAATCTCAGTTCCGGCCCAACACAAAATTGTGACTATGCTGCGGTGTTGGTCACTGACATGTAAAGTTTCAAACTTGTACTTGTTGTTATAAAGTTACAGTTACGGACTTACGGGAACATATAAGTAGGTACCTAGCTCCTTGTAGTCCAAAAATTATAAAATTTATGTATTTAAGATTTTGTTATATTTAATACAATTTTATAATTTGTTTCTTTATTAATATAATATGAGTATGATTAAAATATCTTATTGGTTTTGTGCCTCATCATGTTCCAATATTATTAATTGTTCCGAACCGTTTAATATGATCTTCATATTAAAATGTGTATGAAATGAGCTTGGATAACCAATTTTAGAATTTTTAGAATTTTTTTTACTAATTTTTTTTAGAGATACAAAATCACTATTTTTGAATGGTTCGGAATGTACCTATCTTAAAAATAACAAAAAAAAAAGTTCCAAAAAAATATAAAATTTTATAACCAAGCATATTTTAATACAAATATCATATTAAACAATTTAAATTAACTATTTAAACTTTAAAATAGAGATAATAATGTTGGAACCCATCCAATGGGTATTTTAACTCTACTCATATATATAATATTTGTTTAATAAATATGTGTCGCTGTAAATATATTTTGTTGAATATTATGTTTTATGAAATTTAGTCAATTGCGTCACCTTTAAAAATGCCATGTTACCGCTATTTCGTCTTCTTCCCCAACTTTAATTTTTTTGTTTGTTAAAGAAAATAAGAATAATTAGGTAGTCAATAAAAAAATGTTAGTGAGATCTCCGAGAATCCGGCAAATTAAACAAATTAATTAAAATCCAAACACAAACACACACATCAATTAATGTAAAAGGATAGTTCAGCTAGACAATCACATAATTAAATTAAATGAAAGATCGATCGATCGATCGATGCATCTAAGAATTCTTTATTAATTAGATACGCATCTTAATTATCACAAGATCATTAATTGCCCAGTTTCAAGTACATAATTAGCTTTCGTTGGGTTGAAAAAGCCCAATTGATTAATAGGGGACATTAAATGATTATTAATTATTTATTAGATATGCATGATATTCTTGTTCGGAAGGCGGGATCATGAGGTACGTACAACAATTCATTTCAAATCTATTATTGTATACTGAGATTCTTTTCATAAATCAGTATACAATATATAGAATGTACTTAAGAGAGTAGAACTAGGGTGGTCTTAAGCTCACCAAATTTCTTTGTGAGTTTAACTCAAAAATCAATCGGATTCGCTTCAAACAACACATCTAAACCATTGAAACCGATCTACTTCACGAGTGATGCGTTTACATGTCAAATTTGTAATTTTTCCAACTAGTTTAGTATAAACTCAAGCAGTTAAAAAATAATGAAATCTTATAAATCATTTATTTTACCGCTTGACTTCATATTAAATTAGCTCCATAATTTAAAAATTTTAACATATAAACGCATCACTCATGAATTAGATCGGTTTCAACGATTTGAATGTGTCATTTGAAGTCAATCCGCTAGATCTTTGAGTTAAACTCACAAAAGAGGGGTGAGCTTAAGAACACCTTAGTTCTACTCAAATTACTAAGCATTTGTACTTCATTGTGTTTTTAACAAATACACAAAATATAATACATGAACTAAGCACACCATTGTGCAGTCGAACACGCCTTTAGTTGTATTAATTAAATGAACAATAATTAATTTGAAGTGCTTTCTTGGTGGGTTCCATCACTACAAAAATAAAAAACCGGATATTAACTTGATTACAAATTTGTTAGAAAAATATTTATCAAAATTGAAGTTCGGTATGCATTGCTGCACAAATGGTTACACAAATCCTACATGTTCTAACTAATAAAAAAGTAAAAAAAAAAAAAAAAAAAAAAAAAACAAATTGAAGTCGAAATTCGGTTTTCATTTTTCTTTTATTGAATTGGTTATGACAGTGGTCCCCACGCAATTCTCTCTCCACTGAATTTGAAATTTTGAAGTCGGATTTGAGAAATTTGATTTTCTGTGGCAGCCGCTGCTCCCTCCAGTATATAACCGGGTAAAAGTTCATACCAAAAGTGAATTTCGGAATCCAAAATTGAAGTTCGGTAAAGATGGCTTTTTCTGAAAAAAGTTTGTTGGTTTCGGATATTTTTATTTTTTTTTGTGATGGTTTTTAAAATAATTTCTCTTGGTTCTCTCTGCTAGTAGAAGTCTTACAAATAGCTAAACAAATTTGTAATCAACTTGTTTTCTTACATATACATATATTTCTGAGTAAGAAAACAAGTTTTTAATGTCCTAATTAACCGAGTTGAATTAATTAATTACAAGTTTTCACAGAGAAATTGTTCCCGTATTTTAAGAGAGATCGATGCATGCCTGAGATTTTGGACATTTAAAAAAAAAAAAAAAAAAAGACAACACAAATTAATTATCATTTTAATTATGCCTGAGATTTTGGAGATCCTTGTAAGCATTATTTAATCATAAACTACTTAAAACCATTTTGGCTCTCTCTCTCTAATCTATATATATACTACTTAATTATGTTGATCATATATAGTTCCATTTTGTCAAAATTTCACACCGCTAGCTACTATCATCTAACGAACCATTTATGTGTTCATATAATTATTGAAGAATTATATATATGCACACAGTTTTGATTTCATACTATATATCTTCAATAATTCTAATGTGCGCATATAATTTATAGCTAATTTCATACCGCTAGTACTATTATATTATTACAATCATTTTCATTCTCGATCGTAGGAATCTAGATTGATTATAACTTTTTTAATTTTGATTTTTATATACCACAATTGTCTCTATATACTACTTAATAGTTAACGAAAAGATACAATACATTTTAATAAATTATTAATTAGCATTATTTTGTAAAATTAATAATTGTTATGGAACTTTATAATTGAGGTTACAATTCTCATTTAATTGGGTGCGGATTTTAGCAACGCAGTTTTGGGTCGCACAATTATGCCATAAACGACAAAATGATTGTCAACAAATTTATTCTCAAGTGTACAAACTACAAAATAAAGAAACTGTAAAATTAGCACTGTAAATAAAAAAAAAAATAAGAATTATGTTTCTTGTTCGAATGGAATTACCGGCTCATTGATATTCATCTATTAAATAAAGAATATATAATTAAATAACACAAAAACTAAATAACAGAAAATTGGTTGGGAATCACAAAATTTAGTGCAGTAGCATGATTTCTCGTCTCTTTATTGGAACACTTTAGTAAAAAAAATATATATATATTTGGCTTTAATAGTGATCGATATAAACCATTTTCAAATATAAAAACTTGTGTTCCTTAACGTTAATGCCATATTATAATTATATAATCAAATGACTAAGTTTATTTTTTCAAGAAAAATATCTAAAAAGGTAGATAGCAAAATAAATTTTAATTCAACACATTTGAGTTATCTACTAATTTCTAACAACATAAAATACTGTAGAAAAAAAATATAATTTCATTTAGTCTAGTCAATCTAATAAAATAAAGTAATTAAAGTTTTTTATTTGAATCAAAAGCTAATATTGCAAATTTATTAGCGTAGATTATAATTTTGTCAATGTAATTTTGTATCCTGTGTAAATATAGTTAACAAAATAATTTATGCTTGGATGCAGTATAGTGTTGGACCATCAAACAAAAAATAATAATTAAATTTGTTGATATAAATTTAATAAAGCAAAGCTTTTAAAGTTTAAACTGTTTGCAAAATAAAATCAATTAAAAAAAAAATTCAATTATCTTTGTGAAGTTTGAATATGAAAATTTAAAAATAGAGCTCGAAGTTCAAATCAGTATTTTTACCAGTTCGACAATGATAACATTTTCAATTTTGAAGATTTATAATTATAATGCAGTTTTATCGGTTTCCTTTTCTATAACCGAAAAACTTTTAAATATCATGAGGAAGCACCGAAATAGAAACTAAAGATAATTATATATAAATGTATATGTGAAAATGTAGCTGACAGGTTGAGAATCAAATTAAATTATATCTTGTTCCCCTAATTATGAGCCCAGAGTACTCTGTATTATTAAGCACATATTATATTATATTCCCCCCCCCCCCCCCCCCCTCTCCAACCCCCCAATTAAATTGTTATTAAGAATATAGGTATTGCAGCTACATAATGTTCCGAAACTTTTTTTTTTTTTTTTTTTTTTTCTGAAACCCTCAAAATTCATTATTAAATCAATGATATCCGGTGTCATTTTTCTCACTCCCGCGAAACCAATTCGCGCACCAAAAAATTCGGATCCACGAAATGAATTGGTGCACCAACGGATACACGAAATGGTGTGGCGAACCGGACGCGCGGATCCATTTGGTATCATAAAAATGAATCTTTTACACTAAAAGAACAGTCCAGATTACTCCTGACCGTTTGCTTTTCAGGGATAGCGTAGGAGGACTAGCATTATTTGTGCTTTGAGATCCGTGCAAAGTTAAAAGAACAGTCCGGATCCACTAATTGTAAAAGATTTTTTTTTAGGGTACCAGAGATGATCCGAATTCCACTCTTCGAAGAGAGGTTGAATATGTGAATATGTTCTGTGTTTCACTGTTCAATACGCGTCACAGGGATCCATGCACTTGGTTCGCCACACCATTTCGTGCACCCGTTGGTGCACCAATTCATCTTGCGGATCCGAATTTTTTGGTGCGTGAATTGGTTTCGCGGGAGTGTCATTTTTTGAGAAAAATGTCATTTTTTGAGAAAAATGACATCGGGTGTCATTAATTTAATAACGAATTTTGAGGGTGTTAGAAAAAAAAATCGGCATAATGTTATTTTGGGTATATATGGTTAAATTGTAGGCTTTTGCTTTGGTTGGATTTCATTTTAAAATTTTGCCTGATTTCTACAGATGGGGGACTATTCATTTCCTGTTTTGGTGGAACTAGACAAAGAGGTGCCAAACCAATTTTTCCTAATTTGAAGTGCCCATATATATGTTTTCATTAGTTCAACTTTGAAGCTGTGCTCACCTCCATCATTGCAATCACTAAAATAGTAGAACTACATCATAAGGTGCATATGTAAATGCTCCTTTTGTTCTAAGAACCTTAGACTAGATCTGAGTCTAGGTCATATCCTGAAGTATAATACATGCAACCCATTTTATTTCTTCTTCTTCTTCTTTTTAAATTTTTTTTTTTTTTTGTGGTATTTGTAGTAACTAGGAATTAATTGGGACAAGGGGTAGATAATTCATGTCATGATATCATCACTGAGTCTTATCTTATGAGTTGTTCTCAATATTATACTTTTGTTGCCGACAACCTCCAAAAAAAAATTTATTATACTTTTGAGTAAAGCTTATGCTTTTATTCCTTTGTCATTTTTTTTTTTTTTTTTTGAATAAAGTTTGTAAATGGGACCATTTTGTCAGCTGTCAATTGGTAATTACTATACCAGTCCTCCCATTTGAATTGCAAATGAATATATATATCCTTTCTCAGTAAAAGTGAGTTAGGGATTGTGCTATTGGGAACTCTGATTTGGACATGTCAAGATGAAAAGGAGACATTTTTCATAATATCAGCAAATATAGGTTGGAAAACCTATAATATAAATCTAGAATAATATTGTCATCTGGAACTAATAGTGGCCTGATTGAACACAACAAGAAAGTTCACAGGCTTCTAATTTGGTTATTTATGCCCTCCTATTTGTATAAATGCCTATTTGTACAGGACTACAGGCTTAAGCATTAGGAATATGAATTGAACTTAAAAATTGTTCTCAATAAAATAGCTTATTTTAGCTCATTATTCAATTGGTTGTGTTTATCTTAGCTTCACTTTTTTTCATTATGGTTGTATCGTTATTTATTTTTTCTACTTTGAAAATAATTATAGATGGTGTGAGTTGAAGCAAATGTTGGGATTTTGTTTGGAACAAACATCAGACAAGTGTCGTTTTGGGTTTACCATTAATTACTAATAATCAATACATATATATAATCAGGAGTCTGGCTAATTTGCTGCTAGCAGCATTTCAGTAAGCTGCTGCCAGGTCCGTAAGCCGTCAGATTTGATTTCAGATTCGTGCTTGAAGAGGCACTGATTTGATTTTGACGGAACGAAAAATTTGAAAAATGAAAGGCTCCGTTAAGTAGGGATGAGTTTTGAAATTCTCTTCTTCTCCCTCAGCGCCGCTCACTCTCATCCTCTCCTCAAAATCTCTTTCCTATACGACTTGTTCAAGCTGACAAGTCTTTCGCCCTTCGCGACGCTCCGATCGCTCTCCATTGCTCCGCTGGTTACTCTCGTGCTTATCTCAACGGATTTCGCATCCTCCCCTCCGTCTCTCTCTATCCTCCTCGGAGACTCCACTGTTGGGCCGCACCTTACCGCTTCTCTCCTGGTTAGTGCCTGTCTCTCTCTCTCACACACACACTCTATCTCAATCTCTCTCAGCAATTAATCAAAACTTATGAAAAACCTAGATGCAGTTTTCCTCTTTAGTTCAATTTCAAACCAAATTAGTTGAAATTAGTAGGAAATATTTGGATAATCGGGAGAAATTGTTGCATTAAAACCTATATGGTCTGTACTGGCCCAAAATGGTACGCATCTAACAGCTAGATTAAGAATATGTTGGTCTCTACCTCATTTCCTTGTTCTTTGCTTAATTAGTTGGACTCTAGGGGCCTAACATATTGTTGCAAAATTAAGAGCTCTGTTTTGGTCTTTCTATTTCAGACTATTGTTGCATGACATATTTGTACATTGGTTAGCCTCTCTTTCTCTCTGCCAATTTTTTGGACATATGGAGGAGGGGTATTGACACATATGTTGCTATGTACTATTGTATAAGGTTATCGTACCAGCCGGTATATCTCCTTTCAGTTCATTTTTAACAACACTAAACTCAATTACCATTTTAGAGCTTCAAAAAAAGATTGACTGTAATTAATAGGTACAGGTTTGATATTGTCCAGTTATGTTTGAATTTTGTAATTAATAGGTGTGCAGCTTGATAATTATTGACTCTAGCATGCCCTTGATACATAACATCACAGCTTAACTGTTAATTGGTTGATTATTTAATTGATTAATTTTATCTCAATTTTCAATTGTGCAGAATCAGCGATGGAGTTTCAAGCAAAGATTGAGTGTGAGTTTCTATAGTTTATGATGACAAAGAGGACATTGATTTTGAGAATGAAGATGACAGCATATTTTGAATTTATATATGTACCAGTTTTGGCAAATATGAACTAGGGTTGTAATTTTCTTTTTTGAGTGACAATATGAACTAGGTTTGTAAAGAAATATATTAGCATATTATTGATTAAAAAAATAAATATGAAATTGTAAAGCATATGCTGTAAATTGTATGTACTTAGTTGCTTAAATTCATACTTCTTGTGTTACTTTAGTCTATTTAATTTCCATGTTAAATACCATCTGCTTATGTTGTGTTTTAGAAAATTACAGTGATAATACTAGTGAGGTTGTGTTAATTTTGTTTGAAACTATGATAAAATAAGGAAACAAGCTCCAGTAACAAAATAAGGAAAATTATAAGATAAAAAAAAAAATGCAAATAGTTCATCTTGTCAGATAGCAAATATGTAGCAATCACACTTTGGTTAATCAAATTATTTACGAAAAAGAACATTCTGACAAGCTTGTAATTATAATATCATAATCTAAATTATAATATAATAAAAAGTGTTAAAGAACTTTTCACACAAAAAATAAAAACTAACCTACCTATGTTGCCTACAAACAAGAGTTTACCAGTAAAAGAAGAAAAACATAGGCAATAAAACAAACAACTAACCTAGGTTTCCTACAAACAAGATTTTACCAGTATGTAAGTTTAAAAAAATCTTACTGCTGCCATTGAAAAAAGAAATACATTGGTGAAACTACAAAAATACATTGATAAAAATTCTAAGCAAATAACAAAGAGCATTAATAAAATCATGTAAGCAGGTCCCTATAACTCAGTTTGGCACGCTCGGTACACCTTCGTGACTGATTTGTAGGCCTTTAAATAGAAAATTGGATCTGTTCATACGAGTTCCCCCGACTTATCATACCCCCACCCCTTCCATTCTAAGAAGTCCCTTTCCCAGCTGCACTATGTATTATGAATATAGCACAATCCAGCTGTCCTTCCATACTGTTTTCTGTCATGCTCAAATCACTTGGCTGGCTCCACGCATTCTTCTTGTGCATTAAAGCTCAAATTCGAAAAGTAAGATTGATTATAAGCAAGTCCAATAGGATTCTCTTCTCCATTGGCTTGATTCATTATTTAAGTTGGATTAAGTGTCTATATTCTCCAAATATGATATTCTCAATGTCTGCATAAAAATAAAGTCAAAATAGAAAATGTAGATATATTGTTGAGAATAAGAAAAAAATACGAAGTACCTTTGTTCCTCCAGTATATAAGTAGTTCCCATCTTTAGAAAAAGAACCTGACAACTCAAAACATCAACAAGGCTAGTGCAAACATAATGCTCTGAGCATAAGCAAGAGAAAAGCAGATTGATGACACAGTGGCGCCATATCATACTGGTACAGTGGTACCATTACCATACCATACTGGTACAGAGGTACCATCACCATATCATATTGTGTGAAACTTTGAAATGCACACTTAAATTTTGAAAAATACAAATTTTCAATTCTAGTCCAGATTTTAATCAGAAGCAATGGGATCAATTATTCAGAAGCATGGAGACGTGGAAAGAGAGAGAGAGACTTACATGGTTCTCTTTCGATTCCTTGCAATGCGGAGGATAGAGATTCACTAGAGTCAGAGAAGAGATGACAGAGGGAGCAGAGCTGACAGGAAGAGGGCCTCCCAACACATATATATAAACTTCACACGATTTAGCACCCGTGTAATTTAAGTCTCTATAATCTTCCAGCCTCCAGAAATCTACAATAAGAAGCTTTCCAGTCCAGGGCATCAATTTTCATTAAAAATAGATAGCGCATCTCAATTTTCAAATATGATTTTCAAAATTGGACAAGGAATTTTTGAACGGTATTTTTTTTTCAATATATTGACAGTAGGTAGTGTAATTTTTTTATGAAACTTGTCAATAGCAATTGGTATCCAGAAAAATCAGAAGCAAGCAAGTTTCCAGAGGGCCTCCCAACGCTGGAAATTTGAGGGCAACGTCAGCTGGGGAGAGAGAGAGAGAGAGAGAGAGAGACTCACGAATTCCTGGCGCAAGCTCGAGATCAATAGAAGGTGAGTCCGAAAGCTCCTCAGAAGGGAACGAAGCGGACTGAGCGAGGGCAATAGGAAGAGAGAGGGAGAAAAACTAGCATCTCAGGAGCGAGAGGCTACACTGGCGAAGCGAGAGAACGGTTTTGTTCTTTTTCTGCTAGCTTTAGGCTTTAGCTTTTGAATAGTGCTTAGGCTAACGGAGATCCCTTTAATTAATTATGTCTCCGTTTCTCTCAACTAGCGACACATCAGCATGAATCTAAATAAAAATTGAACGGTTGATAACGTTGGCAGCATTTTGCTGAAATGCTGCTGGCAGCAAATTAGCCAGACTCTATAATCAGTTGAAGTTTCTTTGAATAAGGCAAGTCTGAAAGTATATCTATTAATTTGCTAACAAGCACAAGTGGTACATATACTTATCACACACTCACAAAAATATCACACATTCACCAAAAAAATTTAAACCCATTACATGGAAATCCACATACATATCAAAATATCACACAGTTGATGCTGTAGTCTCCAACACTTGTGCTGTTTACAGAGACCTCTGAAACTTGGCAAGAGAAAAGGAAAGACATATATAACACATTAAGTTGGATTAAGATTGTGGGTGGCTCTGAAGCCATTCATGAATAGCAGAACGAAGCACACGATTTGGAATCAGATCGTGATGTGCAAGTGACAAGTTGGTCATTGGAGATGTGTGATGGCCTGTACTGAGCCATTGTTTTATTGCCTCTGAATCATATGTGAACCCATCTGCTGCAATACAAGGATCCTTCATCACTTCCTGATATATTGGACAGATAAAGTGCGATGGTATGCTCTCTTCTGCTAATTCCACGTAAGTACAAGCAGCCTTCATCAAGGGTTCAACCACTACCCACACATCATTAACAAGATCAGGCCGTTGGCTTCTAGATATCTCGGCACATCTTAGTGCTATCTTTGCTAGCTCCTTAGCTTGCTCAAACGGCCATGCCCCAGCTGACTCATCAATCACTGACGACAAAAGCATCTCGTTACTCATTGCATCTTGCACTTGTCTTGCTATGTTCATTGGAGGCTTTCCTGTTAAGAGACGAAGGATAATGATGCCCAACGAGTAGATGTCTGATTTTGGTGTCAGAATCCCAGTTGAATAATACTCAGGGTCATTGTATGATAATGTTCCTGTTGGACGACTTGTTTTGTGGAAAGCAGTTGAGTTGGTGTCAGGTTGTTTCAGGAGGCGTGAAATGCCAAAGTCACTGAGTTTACTCACCAAATTGGTGTCAAGGAGAATGTTTCCAGGCTTGAGATCTCCATGGACTACAAGTTGGGGCTTGTTTGAGTGGAGGAAAATGAGAGCGAGGCAGATCTCACCGATGATGCGGGTGCGTGCTTGCCATGTCAGAGGTGGGGTGTTGTTGGCACAGGTCAGACGATCCTCAAGGCTGCCATTAGATAAGTACTCATATACAAGTGCTGATACTTCTGAGCAAGCTCCTATGAGGTTTACTAGATTTGGGTGCCTCACTTTAGTCAGGATGGTAATCTGTATTTAAGAAAGGAAAATATCTTACAAATATTTGAACAAAAATTTAACAATGTTATATATGATTTAATATAGGGTATAAAAAAATTAGGGTATATCAAAGACCACCACTGTAGATGCTAATTTAGAATGCATCCCTTAAAGTGGATAGCTTAATTCTATTTCCGTGCATAAAATTCATTACCTCTTGTTGGAATTGTGATAATCCCTGCATGCTCTGGGAACGCAACAACTTAATTGCTACTGTGGTTCGACGAAGAGAACCTTTGTAAACGGGTCCAAATGCACCTTCTCCAATCTTCAGTGATTCACTAAAATTCTCAGTTGCTTGCTGTAGTTCTTGCAAGGAAAACTCTGAGTTCAATGCTGTAGAGGAGCCATAATGCATCTTTTCTTTTTGCATGCATAACTCATTGACAAGGAATTCCAAATCAGAAACTTGTTCTTCCAAGGCAAGCCTCCTCTCATGTGCCACTTGAAGCTGGTTGAAATCTTCGTCCCTTTGGATTCTGAGGAGGTCAATCTCTTTAGTGATTTGTTCAATTTCTTCTATTTTCTTATGCTCGTTCTCTTCAATATCTCGTCTTAATTGATCCTTTTCTTGCTTTTCCCTCTCTAAATTTTCCTTGAGATCTCTAATTTCTTGGTCTTTTTGCTGTGAATCCTTTGCTAGCTTGCTCTGCAATTTTAAGTCACAAATTAAGCAGTAATATACAACTACAGGAAAAATGTATTTATATTGTAAGAATAAGAATATATTATTATTTTAATAAGCAATATTAGGAGAAAAGTCTTGAACTCATTACTACTAGGTGAGCCATTTTCTTGTGGGCCCCAAAAAATTCTTCAACCATCTTTTCCAAGCTGTCAGCTTCTATGGATGTCTCATGAAGCATCAAAATTAAAGAAGCATCTACATCAATATCTCCCTAGGAAAAAAAAAACTCAATCAAATAATAAAAAAGTGTCTTAATGAGACGGAAACATACAGAAAGCTCAGATTTCTTTCAGTCCATTCAATGCTCAGTGTGAAACTCAAGCAGGGAACCATGTTTGTCAGCTTGTGATCTTATTGTCAACTCTTTAATGTCCATATTTACATAAAACACAGAAAAAAAAAGGTTCCCTTTTATGGTCTCAAAATAATGTTACAGTTGAATTGCAAAGGTGAAACCTAATTAAAGTGAACCAACAAACATTTTCTATAAAAATGAGTTATATGAAATATAAAAAAATGACAGTATCACCTCTTCTATTGTGGACTCACTATTTGATCTGGCAGATGTGCTTGATGATGCCTCAGTTGGTTGTACATTCATATTGGACCTCACTTCAGATGTTGGACCTGGTGTCAAGTTCACCTCCCTATAAGAAAGGTCATTCAAAATTCAAAGCTAAACAAATTTACTCTTTAAAAAAAAGTATGAAGAACATAACTAAATGATTAACAAAACAAGTTATACCATACCACCCATATATTTGTATATATTGGCCGAAATAATATACATAGATGCTGGATGAAACTAGTGCCAGTTCAAAGCTCAGACAATTTTGAATGGTTGTATTGATGAACTTGTCATGATATGAATGATGGTGATTTTTATTTTATCCTGGCTAGGAGAAATAATTAAGAACCCATCACAAAACGGATCCAAATCGGCTGAAATTCCGAATCCGGTGAACAGTACTCTGAAATGCCTATAATCCCGAATCCAGCCGTCGAAATGCTTCGAGATACGTGTACGGAAAAACCAGCTGTTTCGAGATGTGTTCTCGAAAAAAGTTTGATGGCTGGATTCGGGATTGCAGGAATTTCAGGGTACTGTTCACTGGATTCGGGATTTCAGCAGATTTATTTTCTGACAAAACATATAATCCATCCTCATAATTAGTCTCAGGCAATGCAACAAACACCTTATCTGCATTATTTTAATTATTATTATTATTATTATTATTCTGTGGTGCCATCAAAACTCAACTCAATTCAACTAAGAGAGAGTAAGAGAGACCTGATCAGCAGTATAGAAAAAGATTAGAAATTTGTCAAAGTTAATAAAAAAGTCGATTTAATTTCTATAACAAGAGAGAGAGAGATAGAGGTGAATCTAAAGAGATTGAAGAAATTCAGTAAACGAACTGACCTTAATTAATTTCTATAACATGCATTTCTGTCTCTAGGTGGTCAACGGAATATCGATCTGGTGAGCTCAACATATGGATAGTCATAGTATAGTAGTGATCTCTAGGGTTTTTTATTTAGTAAAGAAGGAGAAACAAAGAGCGAGATTTTAGAAGAAAGAGGGTTTACTGGTTTAGTCTTGCAGAATCTTCTTTTTCCCCCTTTTCTTCTCTCCGACATCTCAACCCTTTCTATCAGAATCTTTCAAATTTACAAAATAGTCATTACTTTTGTAAAATTACACAACTATCCTATAAAATATACATGAAGGAACAATAACTCTATTTCTCGGGAACCCATTTTTACAGAGTAGTTTTTAGTGAGTACAGAGTTTGAATTTTTTATGGACCAAAATATCCCTGATCATCAGCGTTCGAATTTTACAGAGTAAATCTTCTGCCTTTGATGTAGGGATATTTTGGTCCATCAAAAATTCGAACTCTGTACGCACTAAAAACTGCTCTGTAAAAATGGGTTCCCTATTTCTCAGGTCTCAGCACTCTTAACAGATAGTCATATATGTACTCCTCTTATATAATAATAATAGCTATCAGACCTTGACAAACCTCACGAAATTTTTTTAGTTACCATCTTAATATTTTAAAATTATATTATGACCTTAACTTAACGTGGATACCTGAAAAATTAAAAACATACTATTTACGCATATCAGAGGTGCACATGACCAAAAGTTTCAGTCTCCACCAAACTTATATTTAAATGATAATATGAAGATTATTTTATTTCAAACAATGATTTTGTCCCGTGCTTTTTATTCATGCTCACTCAGCAAATCCAAATTCTATTAAAACTACCCAAACCGGCTATTTAATAGCCGGTTTTAATAAAAATTAGGAACCGGCTATTGGTTGCTATTTTTTTTTTTTTTGAAAAAAGTTATTATTTTTTAATTTTTTTTTTATTAAAGTTTTAGAAATTTTTGATATGTTTCTTTGAAATTGGATAGAAAAATATATAATTTCGTTTATTAGAAGAATTGAAACAAATAACCCGGATCAATATTTTTCAGATCGGGTTTTTCGCGGCTGTAAGAAAAATTAAAATATTTTATTGTGTGTTATTGGAAAAAAATAAAAATTCTTTGAATCTGAATTATTTATCCCGGTTCAAAAGTCACTTCTAAGTAAATACAAAAAATATTATGGTATTTCTATTTTTGAAAAAATTAAAATTTCAGAAAAATATTGGGCAACTTTGTAATCATTACTCAATCAATCAGTGTTGAATCTGAGTCGTTCGTTGTTTTAATCTGATATAAATCTCGCATCAAAAAGTGTGCATTCTGCATCAAAAATCGTGCATAATATATAAAATCATTTAAGAAAAGTTGCCGCAACATTTTTTGATGCATGGTTTTTGATGCATAATATTATGCACGATTTTTTTATGCAGAATGCACACTTTTTGATGCGAGAATTATATCAGATTAAAATAACGAACGACTCAAATTTAACCCTGTTTGAGTAATAACAATTTTTCTTAAATAATTTTATATATTATGCATAATTTTTTATGCATAATGCACACTTTTTGATGCGAGAATTATATCAGATTAAAACAACAAACGACTCAGATTCAACACTGTTTGAGTAATGATTACAAAGTTGCGTAACATTTTTCTAAAAATTTTATTTTTTAAAAAATAGAAATACCATAATATTTTTTGTATTTACCTAGAAGTGACTTTTGAACCGGGATCACTAATTCAGATTGAAAGAATTTTTATTTTTTTCCAATAACACACAATAAAATATTTTAATTTTTCTTACAGCCGCGAAAAATTCGATCTGAAAAATATTGATCTGGGTTATTTGTTTCAGTCCTTCTAATAAACTAAATTATATATTTTTTCTATCTAATTTCAAAGAAACATATCAAAAATTTCTAAAAATTTAATAAAAAAATAAAAAATTCACAACTTTTTCCAAAAAAAAAAAAAATAGGGACCGGCCATTTAATAGCCGGTTCCTAATAAAAATTAGGAACCAGCTATTAAATAACCGGTTTAGGTAGTTTTAATAGAATTTGATTTTGGTGGGCATAGTTGGCGAATTTCAGTGAATGGTGGGCATGAATAAAAAATCACGGGATTTTGTTAGCGCAGAGCAGACAGAGAATTTTAGATTTTTTATTTTATTATTTTTTCTCGTAAAGAGAACAAAGCAAAACTAACAAAATTCGATGTGTCATAAAACTTGATGTGCCATTACACATGTGCAATGGACCCACTGTTATATATATGTGTGTGTGTGTGAAATGGGAACAAATCTGCTGTGAGTCCTGCTATTTTAATCTCAATCATTTATTTATTAAAATGCAGTAATTTAAAAAAGGAAAAATTTCCAGTGTACCCATGTAAAAGTTTAAAATAGCCAATTTCTCCATAGAAACACCATAATATCCAATATATCCATTAAAACTTAACTTTCTTTCTTTTATATCCTTTTATTCATTAAACCTATTATTTAGTTATTTTAAAATTTAAATTGACAAATATACCCTCCATTAAATGGAGGTGTCCATTAAATTCCATTAGATTGAATAAGAGCTTCATTGAAGGAGACGCTACATCTTCTTCTGACTTAGCTCAAGTATATTTCCATCGAAAATTTTGATTCGTAACGCTCGTGCCCTCTCATCCTTCTCTCACTGCATGTGCGGACCTTTTTTTTGTTTGCTAGGAATTATGAGCCTTGATTTTACAAAATTCCTAAACCTTGAGATATGATGAATTATTGGTTGAGTTCATATCTTCATCCTAATATTATAAGAAACACTGTTGGCATGCAAAATTAAAGACATGAAATTTCTATTAAGAAAAAAGAACAAAGCAATCAAAGCACAAATAAGGTATTATGTCGTATTTGTAGTTTTGTACCTTAAATTTTTTTACTGAACACCTTAATTTTTTTTTTGGGAGTAGAAGCACATAGGCAACCTTAGAAATTAAAGGAGAAGGTTTTATGTAGAGAAGATAACTCTCGAGTTTTTTTTTTTCACTTTTGTCCTTTTCTGACAAATGGCATATCTAATGTAGATCTGCGACAAATTCAGATAATTTGTGTATAATTTTGAAATATTATGTTATTTGATATCACAAAAATAAGAGTGCTACTACTGAAGAACAATACCAACAACTATTATAGCGAGCCACGCTTAATAGAATCGACCAATTATTTTGGAAATTTAATGATTTTCTCTAATTGTTTTATTATATATTAGTCGTTAAAGAAGCAGGTTCCAACAAAGGTTGATATTAGTATATCGTATATACCACTGGCACTTGGTATTGACAACAAACAACCATAGGCTGAGCCAGAAGATGGAGCGCCTCCTTCAATGAAGCTCTTATTTGATCTGATTAAATTTAATGGACACCTCCATTTTAATAAAGGGTATATTTGTCAATATGATTTTTAAAATAACTAATTAATAGGTGTAATGAATAAATGTCAAATAAGCATAGAAGAAAGAAAATTAAGTTTTTATGGACATATTGGATATTGTAGTATTTCTATGAGAAAATTGGTTATTTTAAATTTTTACATGGATACACTGGAAATTTTTCCTTTAAAAAAAAAAGTTAATTTTTATACACGAATCTCAAAATATATGAATTTCAATCCCACGAGCTTGCAGTCCTTTGAAATTGCAGCGGATTTATTTTCACGTAATAGCTGGAGCAAGAGGGGCGGGGCCAACAAGAAAAGGTCATATTGCCATTGGCTATTTGGGGAATGTCATGCGATGCCAATTATATTTTCACCAAAACTTTTAACGATATTCATATGACCTCCAAACTTCATTTCTCAAAAGTATATGAACACATAAATAAATGGTTCGTTAGATGGAACATGTATGGAAGCAGCGGTATGAAATTTTGTCAGATGGAACCACGTCTATAAGTTAACATAATTTATTTAGTATATACAGAGACAAACTGCTTTAATTAATTAGTTTATTATTAATATCAGCCATCTCTCCTAAAAATCTAAAATACGGGAATACTTTTTTCCGCCGCACACCCTCAACTTAAAAAAAAAAAAAAAATCTTTTTGTTAAAATATCACTTTGTAATTTATCAATAAATCATTCCGTTAGGACATTAAATGCATAACAAAATAACTCTCAAGTTCAATTTTCTTCTTTCAATTTTGTGTAATTGAATACTAAAAAACTTGTGTTTTCTCACTCAAGAATATGTTAATAGTTTAGCGATTTGTAAGACTTTTATTTGGCAGAGAGAAATTAACTTGTCTCACTAACTATTAACATATATATTTGGATTATCAGTAATTTTCGATTACAGGATTCATAACTTGTTGGAAAAAGTTTAGTACAGAGTAGGGTTGCAAACGAATAAAACCAAATCAAACCTGGATAGGTTCGAATTCAAGTTCGTTCAAATT
Source organism: Carex arenaria (assembly GCA_964058825.1). Lineage (NCBI taxonomy): Eukaryota > Viridiplantae > Streptophyta > Magnoliopsida > Poales > Cyperaceae > Carex > Carex arenaria. Next base: position 203,863 of record CAXKVW010000781.1, read on the forward strand.
CAAATCGAACTAGTTCGAAATGAAGACTCAGTTTCGAAATGAAGACTCAGTTTCGAATTGAAAACGCAGGTTAGAATTCGATTTGGTTCAATTCGAACTAGATTCGATTCGATTCGTTAAGGTTCGAAATTGAGGCAGAGGAGAGACGGCCGGAGAAGCGGAGGTGACAGGCGGAGGAGACATTCAAATGAGTCAGGCGGAGGAGCGGTGGCCAGAGCGGCAGAGAGGAGAGTGACGAGGCAAGGAGGAGGCACGAGCAAGAGCGAGACTTTTTGGTCACTAGAGCTTTGCATCCATGGTGTAAGAGCTTAAAGAGAGAGACAGAAAGAAAGAGATGATCAAAATAAAACAGAGGGAGAGAGGGTCAAATACGCATCTTTGACATATCTCAAACTTTGCGCGTGACTTTTTGGAATTCTCAATCATTCAAATGAGTTCTCCACCGCTCCACGGATCTCAAAGTTCAAATAATGCTGGCTCACGAATCTCAAAGCTCAAAAATAAAATAACGACGTGAACCCACGAACCCATTTCGAATGAACCTGCCTGGGTTCGAATTCAGTTCGTTCCAGTTCGAATCGAACCCAATTTCGAATCGAATTTTTTCGAATCAAACTCGAATCGAATTACGAACCACGAATATTTTGTGCATCCCTAGTACGGAGGATATAGAATTATATATATTTCAATTTGATAGTGATGTGCATTGATATATATATATATATAGAGTGTGGCTAATACATCCAACTCCTTTTTCGATTTTCGAAGTCCAAAATGTCGATCCAAACCGTTAGATGTGTTCTCTATATTAAAATGTGCTTGGAGACCAAATTTTACATTTTTTGAAATTTTTTTACTATTTATTAAGTCACTTTGAAAATCGCTGATCCAACGGTTTCACTGTTGGGTTAAGCCACCGTTAGATCAACGATTTTCAAAGTAACTTAATAAATAGTAAAAAATTTCCAAAAAATATAAAATTTGGTCTCCAAGCACATTTTAATATAGAGAACACATCTAACGGTTTGGATCGACATTTTGGACTTCAAAAATTGAAAAAGGAGTTGGATGTATTTCGGTGTTTATGCTACCGAAAGCATATTAGCCACACTCTATATATATATATATATATATATACACACACACACACACACACACACTAGTATTTTGCCTGTGCGTTGCAACGAAAATATATTATAAAATATTATAAAATTGAATATAATATGAAGATATCTTTTTGTTCGACATTCACACACAATCAAGAAAAAAATATTAAATGAAAATAAAAAGCACACACGAAAAAAACAGAAATTCCAATAATAAATAACAATAAAAGAAACAACAAATGGAAAAAAATAGATCAAAAATAACACGAAAAAAGTTCTTGAAGTATCATTGTCAGTGTGATCCTCTTTGATATAGTGTAACATTTATGAAAATGAACAAATAAATATGAAAAGTATATTAATTAAAAATTAAAAAATGAACAATATTTATGAAAATGCACACATTAAAACAGTGAGCATAGAGTATTTTCTAACTTTTAACCAACCAAAGAATGATAGCCTCTGTCTTTAAAAAAAAATATACCAAAGAATTATGTTGTTGGAATATTACTCAAATCATATAATAACTGAAGAAGGAAATAATTCGATAAAAAGTTGATAATCTTTATTTAAAATAATAAATGAATTTAGTTAACTTGCTAAAAAAATAATTAATTAAGCTTCATTTTTTCTAAGCTAGAAGGTCGATATTTCATATATCATCTTAACTAATAATAAAAAGATACAATATTTCCTATATCCATATTTATGAACACTCTACTATATGCATGTTTCATAAAATCATATATATTTTTTCTTGAAAATTTTCATTATCTGTAGTCTGTACAATATTTTTAGAACTTGCAGGTTCAATGAATCCATTTATTTAATAAGATATGCTATAAATGCATGAATAAGAGAAAATGAAGAAATAAGGAAATAATTTAATTACATGAATCAAAAATAGATTTAAGAAGGAATAAGGAAACATATTGCTAGAGATTCATTCTTAATTGTGACAAACTATATAGCAGTATGTGTGGCGAGTATATTTTTTTAACTAAATTTAGACTTCTACACATAAAATAGATGTATTTAATAAAAAAAAGACATATTATGTGATTGTAGGACTGATATTAAATCTGAAAATTCATCTTTCAATCTTAGCCATTGGCAGATTATGACAACTACCTACATTATATATATAATGGAAACATATAAGCAAATATCTGGAGCAACTTTATACAGAAGGAATCTTATTATCTTAATCAATAATATATTCTCATCAAAAAAATAAATTCAATAATATATTGAAAAACCAACCGATGGAGATAGTTGTCTTTAAATCTCTACTTGATATATCATAGATACACACACACACACACCAAGGGAGCACTTCAAATAAGAAATAAAAAATTCGCAAAGAATGTGAGATGATTAGCCGAAATTTTTTTTTTTGACACCCGAATTTAAGTTTGTCTAAAAATAACTGATACACACACTCAGATTAAAATAAATGACATCCGGATCTAAGTTTGTTTAAAAATAACACTTCCGCACAAGAATTTCACGCACCAACCAATCCAGGCTCTCACAAGGGTTTGGCGCACTACTTGGTGTGCGAGTTCACGTGGCGCACCAGGTTCGCACAACTATTTGGCGTACCAAACGGGCTCGCACAACCCTTTTGCGCACCAGACTTTGAATTTCAAATTTGGGTCACTGCGCACTCTTTGACTTTTTCAGCACTTGTAAGGACCATTCGATTGCATCAAGATCTGTCCTAAGTACATTAAAATCCATGCAAGTATGTTTCAATTTCCGTGCGCAAACTGAACCCAGCACACACCTTTGACTTTTTATGCATTCCAAAAGCTCACAATTCAATACTTGTAAGGACCGTTCAATTGCATCAAGATTCGTGCTAAGTACATTAAAATCCGTGCAAGTATGTTTCAATTTTCGTGCACAAAACTTGGTGCACCAAACCCTTGTACGAGCCTGTTTGGTGCGCCAAATTGTTGTACGAACCTGGTGCGCCACGTGAACTCGCGTACCAAGTGGTGCGCCAAACCCTTGTGCGAGCCTGGATTGGTTAGTCGCGAAATTCTTGTGCGTGAATGTCATTTTTAGACAAACTTAGACCCAGGTGTCATTTATTTTAATATGATTTTTTCGGGTGTCACAAAAAAAAATTTCGGGATGATTAGAAGCAAATTGTTTCTATGACAGGCGGGCCACCTGCAACAATAATCATGTTTGCTCATTATATTTTTCAAAGCAAACGAAGAGTAAGGGTTTATACGGAAGAGAGCGGAGTAAGTCTGATAGGCACTGCAATTGTCCGATGTACTTTAAAATCCGTACGCACGAAGCTCAGAGTGGTAATGTACAGATTTTAAAGCGAATCAGACGGCTCCGGTATTCATCTAACCCAAGATAGGTCCAAAATCCATCTGACCTACACTTACATATAAGCCCAATCCCATACTTGATTTGTGGGCCCATTTACAATGGAATCTGTCTATTCATTTCCTGGCCTGGCCTGGCCCTCACAATGCCACATTGGATTCTATTTTTAGACATGACTGACTCTTCTAGAAACGCTGAAGTAGCACCCAGAGGAAATTGAGAGTACAAGCCATTCATTCCATGATCAACATTTAATTTCGTGTACGTACGTACTACTTGATTGATATTTCATCATGTATATATATGTCACTTTTATTTCACTTGAATTACACATCTCCACCTTTTCTTTTCTTTTACCAAGTGCACTCCTCCCTCAACTTTTGGTCTTTCTCATTCAACCCTGACCCACCTTTTCTTTTCTTTTCTTTTGTTTTTTCTTCACTTTACTTTTTCTTGATTCTCTGTCTGACTGTCTACCCCCTACCCTTCTTATGTTCTATTGATTGAATATTAATTGTGTTACTGGTACTGACTGAGAAAATCTTACTTCAATTAATGGCCATGATCAAATTACCTGACTACTTATTCCTCCTATTTCTATTGCTGCTCTCTCTTCTCTCTCTCCTTTTTTGTTCTTCTTCAGGGACAGGTAGCCGCTCGCTTGCTGACTTCGAATGAAATGAAACTCTTTAAGAAAAATTATGTTTTGGGTTTGGGTTTCAAGATTACTTACTATTTATATATATATGTGTAACAATTAATTATGTGATTATGATTTCAGTTTCTTTTTCTTTTTCTGACACAACAACAGTAACACTTCATTTCAATTTTAGGAGACAGCCTCTCACTCATGCACCAGCATCATGATCCAATTCCAAGGGATTTCAGACTCTTTCTCACAAGCTGGTTTTTCTTGTTGGAAAACCCGAAGCCCGAAGACCGTGGTGACACTACCAAACAAACATCCACTGCAAGTCCACTGAGGAAGCTTCTTCACAGCGTCCGAAAACCTGATTCAATAACCAACAAAACCATTCCTATAACTACTGTACCGGCTTCAACTAATCAGGTCTCATACAAAGTCCCGCCTACTAGTACTGTCTTAGGTCAGACTTGGTGTGTAGCTAGACCAGATGTGTCAGAAACCGCACTGCAAGATGCACTGGACTTTGCATGTGGTATTGGCGGTGCAGATTGTGCTGCACTTCAATTTATGAACAGGTGTTACAATCCAAACACGCTTCGAGCCCATGCTTCCTATGCATTTAATACTTATTACCACAGAAACCCAGTTCCATCTAGTTGCAATTTCAGTGCAACAGCTATGCTAGTAAATGTTAATCCAAGTAAGAACTTAATTAAATCTACCTTCAATTTCTGTTGCTCATCAATGTTCCTTCAATTATCTTAGAAACCATATATTGATGTCCTTTTCAGGTTCACTGAATTGCAGTTATCCATCGAGGTACGTACCTATTTTCTCCAGAAAATTAGTCAATTACAAAATTTAATTAGATTACAAAGAATAAAAAATATAATATTGTCATATCCATTGTATCTGTGTTTTAGCTCGGTTTCAAGTTACAATCCCATGGAAAGGGGTGCTGGTTCAGATAACGAGTTGCCAGAGTTAAATGCTGACGACTCTGGCTCAAGTGCAGTTGGATCTGATATGCCAGTAACGAGTTGTAGCAATTTTAGTGCAAATCCGGCTGCTATTGCACCCTTCATCTTTTTTGTCACCGTAGTTCACATTCGGAGTCACATCTAAGAATTCATGGAGTGAATTGTACCAGTGAGGCCTAGTAATATTCATACAGGGAAATCACACACAATATGTACTGGTACCAGACAGCAAAATTGCATATAATTTAAGATGTCAAATTATTTGTGAGGAATATATTGTTAACTTTATGAGTCTGTGATGTTTTGGATTGAGAGATGGATATTGAAACAGAATTAATAGAGGTTTCAATTCATGCTTCTTTTATTTCTTCTTCCGTTTTGTCTGTCATGCTTATATTATATATAGAACCTACAACCTTCAAAATTCAAATTCAACGGATTGTTTTTAGACATGGATATTTACCAATAATTGAATTTTTTTATTAAAGGTCCCCATCACACCACGCATCTTTTAGGTATTTTTCGTGCCACTGCGCTAAGCTGCGGTTAGCCAATAATTAAATATAAAAAAAAAACTTTTGTTCCAACATTAAACATATAAATATAAGGGTGATTCAAAACCAAATATTTTTATACTATATAACACAAATGGAACAAAAGGATGATTTGTAAAATATATACAACAACAAACCACTGTTTCGCTCTAAAATGTTGGGGTTTAGCACCTATTTTTAATATGAATACACAGACTCTACAGCTATATATATTAAATGCTCAAAATAGAAATGCCTCTCTAAACAGAAACTATATATTGCACAAAATTAGTTGACAGCAATAGCCTTTTGAATTAGTAGTGTATATGCTGAGACGCGGGAAGATGAGAGAGGAGCGGTTGAGCGAGGGTTGCGGGGCCCAGGTGTCAGCAGATTTACTAATTAAGGCATTATTTTCTGTACTCCACTCTGTTTCTCGCCTAGTTCTCCCTGACCCCTAATTTTGGCATGTGTTTGAGGCTCTGTGCATTTTCGCTGAGCTATCTCTCTTTCTCCATTTTTTCTCTTCCCTTTGCCCCTTTCGTTTCTCTCTTTTGCACTTCAGTCCTTACCATTTTACAAGGTGAGAAACAGAGGGCATTGCTTTTTTACCTTTTGCACCGACCAACCTACCTGGTACGCATGCAACTTATATGCATTTTGTGGGATTTTGAGTTCCTGGAAAATTATGCAACTTGACAATTTTTCTGTTTTTCTTTCTTTCTTTCTTTAACATGGTTTCAGAGGGAGAGAAGGGGTTGCAGAGAGAGAGAGAGAGAGAGAGAGCATTTCAATTTCAGTCTTTTCAAAAAACAAGTGCATGCCTCCTTTAGTGATATACATGTTGATTTAATATAGATAGATTCACATGGAAAGACTGCATAATGACAATTTGCCGGAGGATTCCCGTCATGACTCCAAATTTTCCTCTTCCTCCTCTACTTCCTCAGCAAGTTCTGAGGAACAAGATCTCTTCCAACTGGATCACAAAGAATCGCCTCTCTCCCCTGAATTGACAGAAGAAACAAAAAAACCGCCAGATGTCAGACTGCCCCCGAGAGCACCATCATTGCTGTCTCCCTCCCCAAGCACCCCCAAGTCACCAATGATGAACGGGTATGACCCGAACCGCATCCCAGCAGAGGTTTTCAACCATGCAAAGTCTGGTAGCCCGGTTGACTGGAGCGTGGCCTCGAATGAGTCTCTTTTCAGTATCCACATGGGAAAGTCTCAGGAATTGACAGCCTACTACCAAGCATATGCCGATTATGCACATTTTCCACCCCTTGACTCAAAGGAGAAGGAGAAGGAGAAGGATGAGTGCACAACTGTAGGGGATGTGAAACAGCCCCCTCCCCCTGTGAAGGGATTGGGAGAAGAAGACTTGAGAAATAGCATTTCAGGCCATTCGACCGATGGCAGCATTGCCAGTCACCAGTCCTTTGCCTTTCCCATGTATGCATTCCGCTCTCTTTTCTCTCTCACATTATCATATGCACGAATGCATGTATCAGAATTGGTTGTCTTGCCTTTAATAAACCAAGGTTACAACCACTTTGAACTGGTACATACCAAGCTAGAAGTAGCCATACTGGTTGTATCTGGTACCACTAAATACCATGAGAAAAGAATAGCATACATATTATTTAATAAAAAAAGGGGGCTAAAGTTACAATCATGCCAGATAGCTGCAATGGGTTGGGAACATTGTATCTGATTAGTTACACATTTAAATAACTCTCATCCCATACTGTCATGACATAATACAAATTTTGCAACTTTGAATTAACAGACTGACGAATGATGCAAAGAATGGGTCATTAAAAAACGAGTTGGTGCGGCATCAGACACCAACTGTTGAACAGATGCAACCACTGGTGCCACCGAAGTCAGAGGCTCCAAAGGAAAAGGCAGAGCCAGCAGCAGCAGCGGCAGAGAATAATAAAAGCAGTGGTGGTTGTTTTAGCTGCTTGCCTAGCTTTCCCTCATGCTGCTGCTGGGGTAGTAGTTCAAGCTAATCACTATGCAAATTAAATCTTGTACTTAATTCTGTGTTTCTCTCTCTCTATATAGGCCTATACAATGAGATTCAACACTTGTAAAGCATTTTACTCGTTTCTTCCTTAGTATTATAGGATTCTGTGTAAAATTGAGAGTAATTTTCTAGTGTTTTTACTTGCAGCCTCTTGCAGTTGCTTCATAAACAACGTACTTGTATCCGACACTAGAGTTGACTTGCATCTTAGCACTTAATGAAATTTGGTCGAAATTTTTTTTCCATTAGCTCTGGCTATTTTGGGAAATCTCAGATATTTGGTACTACCTTGGGTAGGTTCCCCCCCCAGCTGATGTGGCAAACCAACCACTGATCCAGGCTTGAACAATCTCTCATTACCTTCCCATGGGTTGCTACTCAATCAATCATAGTAGTTAGGTTTTAACTGTTCAAATTAAAGACGGGTGCATAAGATAGCATCCATGGAACTGTCACCTAGGATAACTGTAACATACAATGCATATACCATTCATTAATTCCTACAGCATGCACAGGTATCAAAGTATCAGGTGCCAGTACACAAACTCTATCCAGTTCACCAACTACAGTTGTCAGCTAACCTTACTAAGCCAGAAAACAAAGATCACAGAGCTAAATTTAAAAAGTTTACGCATCCAACAAACTTTAATTGACAACTAAAATTCAGAGGAATAGGGCAAACAAAAAAAATTCAAAGCAGGCCACGACGCCTCTTGTAATCACTGACAGAGAGAGTGAGGGGGTGGCGCTTGCCGTCAGACTCTGGCACCTTGCGGCCGATAGTTATCTCCTGCCTCTGCCTCCTCAGCAGCCGGCCATTGAAGACACGGTCAGCCGGGGTGCTGCCTAGCTGCTGCAGCTTCGTCAGATCAATGCGCACTTCAAAGTTGTGCATCTGGTACATTGCCGTCCCCGGGTCCACTGGCGCTTTTGTATCCACCAACTTCCCCTCCCCCGCAGCTGCCTCCTGTGCTGCTGCTGTCTCTGCCATTCCCTTAACACCGCCATCTGTCTCGACATTAACACTCGACCCCTCCCCATCTTTCTTTGACATGTAATAATTCGTAGACCGGGTCCACCTCCGCGAGAATGGGTCGTACCCGGCCTCTCCTGCCTTAAGACCTGTGTTCACCGGCTTCATCTCTGATGCATTCTTGAAGTTCTCTGCACGGTTCCGACGGTTCATCTCTGCCAGCCTGGCAGCCTTCGAGTCAACCTGCTTTGGCTGCATCTGCCCCAAGTTCAAACAGAAAAAAAAAAAATGTGAGCAAAAATAACAAAATTGGGCTTTCAAAATCTTCACTGTAATAGTTCACAACTGAAACATTCTTAACCGTTGAACAAAGACAGAACTCATCTGTAAAGCAACATTAACAAAATCACCCTCACAAAGATCAGAAAATATTAGTTAAGACTGGTTAAAACTTGGAAAACCTGCAACATAGTTTACGATTTCACTTTTTTGGACAATCCAACGCAGGAAAGAAGAAAGGATTGGTAGGAAGATGGGATAAAACAGTCAACACATTGAAGCAATGCCAGCCATTACAGTGAATCCAACAGCTTGGACTAGTCCGTCTTCCCTATATCTTAGTCTCGTCCTGTCTAATAATTACCTACTTCGATATCAAGATAATGTAGTACTGGTTTGCAATAACATTGAATCTATGCCAATCATGCCCCTGATGATAACAGCAGGGTTTCCTATAATTTCTTTTGAGTGCACCATGTGTTTTATTGTGCAGTAGGCTTCTCAGTACCATAAAGTAATATCAGAAAGAATCTAAAAGCAAAGAGAAAATAGTAACAGAAAAGAAACATCAAATGTTGCTTCAAATCCACCAAATTGCACTAATTAAATTTGTTTTGGATTTTCTTTGATTTTTACATTCGAGCTATGTAGTTTATAAGTTCTAAAATTGCCAGAAGGGTTTATTAACATATTTCCAAGGATTACAAGTATTTGCTTGAAACAAATTTGCATAAGAATGTGAATTTTGATTTCAGTCAACACAATGAATTTTATTCAATTTTGACACAGCTGAACTAATCAAGTCATATTTCCTTATTTATTGATCTAAAGATTCTGGAAAAATCAGATTAAATGCATTTAAGTATTGTTTATATGTTCTAGGAAAGTCAAGTCAAAATTCAAGAGGACCTGAGAATTAATAAATTAATTTCTAAATTGGACATATTTTTGCAGTTTTCCTTTGATTTTTGCAAACACGTTACGCCTTATGTTACACAGTATACTTACTGATACCATGAATCAATATTAGAGGAAGATTAGAGAAAATTACATACAGCTAACAACACAAAAGTATGACTATTTTCAAAAGGCGTTACATCAACCGTAAACAATTTTTTATATAAATATGACAAAAGTACAAGGTTATTCACAAAATATAGAGCCACACGATTAATAAGTAGAGTATATTGCTACAGTCGGGAAACTGTTTTTTTAAGCTTGCAATTCATTGAATTAGAGACATCATCTTTATAACCCATTCAAAATTTATTTACCTTGAAGGAAGATAGGAAATTTAGTTGAGTCGAATCAGGGTTCAAACCATACATGTGATTTACACAGTCGGAGTCACTATCAAATACATGTTTAATGGACAGGTAGGTTGTATCCCTCTATGCGGCACCCTGACAATCTGATCTATGTTCTGTACTGGTGTTCATACATACTCTCTAGACTGGCTTCTTGATCAATTTATTGTCCCTCCGAAAAGCAAAGTGAGCAAATAAGTGACTCATGATTTTGATGCAATTATTACTTTTGAGAGGAAATTTGCAAATTGCGCCAGGAAACAACACTGAAATTGGTTTTGATTTCTACAGAGATAAAAGAAAAGTAGAACAATGTTGAAGGCTCCAAATTGAAATGGTTCAAAATCTCTTTGGAGCTAGTTTAACTGAAGCCAGCGCAAAGAAGTCAAGAAGATAGAAGAAATAATTATTGCTAGTCATGTCTAGATCAAAATTGAACAAGTGAAAATAGCAATTACAGCAACCTTTGTCATACTGCTCAGCCACATAGAACGTGAGAAGAAGGATGGATTACCTGTTCAAGCTGGCGGAGGCGGGTGACAATACGATCAGCTTCAGCATCGTCATGGCGGGCCCGTGCAACCTCAAGCTCCTTTCTTAGGCGATCCTTCTCAGCAGCAACGTTCGCCGGCCGCAGGGTTGCTAACTTCTTCTCCTGTAGCAGCTGCTTCACAGTTTCCGCTGAGTACACAAAGTTCATTGCCCTCTGGATGGCTTCCTTCTTCTCCACCAATTCCTGACGACTTGGGATCCTCATTCCATTATTCTCAGCAAGCTGCCCAGATTCATAAACCAAATTCAGCCCACAATTCATAAATCAAATTCTTCAATTCGTAAATAAAGTTTTTTTACCTGAAGCCACTCTTGGAACTCATTCTCAAGAGGGGGAGAATCAGACACCTCAGCCATCTTGCACTTGTCTATTGATGTTTCGGTGCGGGTGACCAGAATGAGATACTTGTAGGTGGTGTAGTGCTCGAATTTATAGGTCTTGTCAGGGTCACTGGCATCGACGCTCCTGACCATGTATAGCCTGTACTTGCGCCGTCCATCCTTGTGCTGGTGGATACCCACCCTGACAAAGCAACCCGGCAGAAGATCCTCGAAAAACGGGTCCATAAACCACTTGAGGAGCCTAGATCTGAGGATGGTGATGTCCTTGATGTCCTCAAACTTGATAGGTTGCATGGGGCGTGTTGGGGAGTCTTCTGGAAGCTCATCGTCCTTGCGGTCCTCGCTGTCGCTCTTGCCGCCGTCACTCGGTGGAGTCCCTGGGCGCCGCCGTAGCGGGGGAGGAGACCTGCCAAGTTAAAAAAAAGAACCCTCAATTTAGTTTCGTAAATCATAGCAATAGCTGACGATATTAATACCTCCTTATTGTTTACATGCCGCATGTGACCACAACACTGATCTCATCTCCTAGGTTTTGTCCCATCTTGATTTATGTGCTTTTGGCTGTGAGTTTGTAGAGGGGAGTGATTTAAGGGAATGCGGGATATGCGGGATACGCGGGATGCGTCAAAATGTCTCAAATATAATATCAAAAGCATATTATATTTTGGAAAAACCCGGTGTGATTTAAATGCTGAGGAACTTTCTAGAAATAATTACAAAATGAAATCGAAAAGGCCAGCAAAGCATTTGGTTTGTACTGAAGCTGCCTTGTTTGGCATCTGAACCAATTACATGACAGCTGGGAGCTTACTTTGGTAACAAATGAAATGAAATGAAATGAATATTAAGAAGTAAAGCATAAGAGAGAAAGGAAGGTACCTGTCATGGTTGGAAAGACTGTCTCCACCGAGATTCCTGAGGCGGTTACGGTATCCCTCTGAATCTTGCTTGCGCTTGCGGCGGGCCAGCAACTCGTCAAGAGCAACCCTTGCAGCCGCTGACTTCTCAGCTCCCCTCACTGATGTTCTCCCAGCACTGCCTCTCCCAGCTGTTGTTGTAGGTGGCGGTGGGGGGGAGCTGTCCCTGTCCCTCCTTCTGCCGCTGCCTCCCCTTTCCCTTTCCCTTCCCCCCTTGCCTTCCTGTGCTCTGGCCATGGCCAACTCCTTGAGTTTGCGGTCATCGCGTTTAGTGCTCCTCTCAGCCAGGATCATCTCCCGCTCCAGCTCAGTCATACCCTCCAATTTCTCCTTGTCATCCTCATCCTTATACAGGTCTGACCCCACTGATGGTGCACTGTCAGAGTCAGAGTTACCCCCGTCTGATGAATACTCCTGGTGCCGCTTTTTCAGAGGCACTTGAGAGCTCGAAGGAAGAGGCTTCTTTTTGTTGTATCTTGAGGCTTCTTCATCAGAGTCGCTGGACCTATCGGAGTAGGAGTCCTGGTGTCTCCTTCCATGCGAATGCGGTCGGCCAGAGGAGGACCCACCGGTCCGCCCTGCAGCTTGCAACAGTAGGTTTTCCAAATCGTTCTTCATTATTCAAAGGAGCCCCCTTTCTGCAACTGTTAATGAACAGATTTCCATTAGAAATGGCTAAGCCTATAGACTTGATCGATGCAACAAACCTCGATCAAAAACAAAAAACAAAAAAACTAAGGATTATCCTGCAGTTCGGCACCATATTTTTACATACTTCACTGAGAAATCTATTTGGTACTGTTTGCTGAAATAAACCAGAAAGCATAAAAATACAGTTAATTGAAAAAAAAAATGCTGCTGGGCTGCTTATTTCCATTAGAAATAGAAACATACAAAGTCTAAACCACTACTATAACATACTACTTTAGTACCTCTTTGAACCCAAATCAAATGCATATTTGATTTTTGCAAAACTAATTTCATTTTCTAGTTCTTTGCAACAACTAACTTCATATACAGAATCAGAGAGAGGGAGGAAGGGAGGGAAAGCTTACTAACAATGGAGATGATCGTCGGGGAGAAGGCTCGAACGCCACAACTCTGGTGCTTCAATTTGAGAGAAGTATAACAAGGGTTTTATCTCTCACACAGTGAGGGATGGAGAGCGATCGCACGATCCGAGAGAGAGCGCCTCAACGAATCGAAGAGAATTGAAAGATGCTACTAACAAGTGGGTCCATTATGTAAGTACAGATTTATTCAACAATGCCTCCTCTGATTCTGATCCAATTTATTAATGGGCTGTATTTATGGGTTGGTGTTGGGCTGAGATGAATTGGGCTTCAAACAGTGATGAAGAAGGGAAGTTAACCCTGTAAATAATAGTTTTTGGCAGTCCAATCGAAAAGGGGCAATTAATTTGATACTCTGAATTGCAAAAGGTTAGAAATAGGAAAAAGGGAATATTCTCATATGCCATTTGAGTTTATCAAGGGCATAAATAATGAACCATAATGGTAAGAGATAAGGCTCAGATTTGTGCCAGCTCCATTCACCGAGAAAGAGAGACATAGAGATATGGAGCATTAATTAATTAATTCATTAATTAATGCGCTAATGACAAGTCAACAGTCAGCACTCCGCCTCCCCATTACTGCTACTGCCCACCAAACCTTTTTTTTTTTTAAAATTTAAAATACATCCACAAACTAACTCAATATATATAAATATATATATATATATATATATAGAGGTTGGCTAATATCAAATCAGTTGTTCCTGAGTTCCCATGCAACTAAGTTGTTTTTCAATTTTTGAAGTCCAAAACATCGATCTAAACCATTAGATGTGATCTCTATATTAAAATGTGCTTGGAGACCAAATTTTACATTTTTTGAAACTTTTTTACTATTTATTAAGTCATTTTGAAAATCGCTGATCCAACGGTGGCTTAACAAAACAATAAAACTAGAAGCCACCTTTGAATCATCAATTTTCAAAGTGACTTAATAAATAGTAAAAAAATTTCAAAAAATGTGAAATTTGGTCTCCAAACACATTTTAATATAGATATCACATCTAACGGTTTAGATCGACATTTTGGACTTCGAAAATTGAAAAACTATTTGGTTGCACGAAATCTCAGGAACAACTGATTTGATATTAGCCAACCGCTATATATATGACCATTTTTACTTTTCTTTTTTATGTTCTGTTTCTTAAATAAAAAGGTTATCCTCTAATAAGAGCAGCAACAATATATAAGACTCACTAAAAAAATTAATTTAATTTCTATATGGAAACAGAATTAGTTTACATAGCGCGCATGAAGTGCAACATAACTAACGGTCGATTGAAAAAAACAAGCACCTCTATCTTCACGCGGTTAGAATTAATTAAAGTGTGAAGGGAATCATATGTGTATATAATATATGTGCGCTCTTTGATTTAATATATAGATTGATAGTAGATAGTGTAAATAAAATTAATTAAATGTGGAGCATGCATGTGCCCAATCCCTCTCGCGCAGAGTAGCCACACCTCCACGCGGATCTTGCCTCTTTTGCGCTCTTTCTTTAATTTCATTATCTCTCTCTCTCTCCTTCACACACACATTTAATTAATAAAACACATTGAACTTAGTTACGCTAGCTATAAGATGTATATATGTCGCAAGACATGGGCATGTCAAAACTCAAAAGCTCATCTTTATACATACATATAATATAATATATAGAGTTAATCTAGCTAGCTAGTAGCTATATCGATCCATCCATATATATATATTAAAGACGAAAGGCCAGCAGGTTATATATTAGCGCTAGCTAGCTTAATTATATAAGAGAAGTCGTTTCTATCTGTTTTTGGGAGGTCGGTCGATCGATCGATCGATCGATACAATATATATTAATGGCGGGTTCTTGGTCGAGAAGAATGACATGGACATGGCCATTTAGAAAGGCAAAGACGACGTTGCCATCTTCTTCTGCTCCTCATCATGACTCCAACAACTCCAAACAATCTAAAGGTATTAAAACTTGCATGCATACCCTACTTAATTATTTGCATTGCAATATCCTTAATGACATTAATTAAGTTGCCTTCCATTTCATCTTTTACATCTCTCTCTCTCTCTCTCTCTCTCTCTCTATATATATATATATATATATAGGGAACGATCATCACGGCAAGATTCTCCGTGGTGAGGTCATGGCGTGCGGCTACGAAGACGTGCGCGTCATGTGGTCCATCCTCGACAAATCAAACCAAACCGGCCACCGACCTTCATAAAAGAAAAAAGAAAAGACAATTAGGACGACCCTTCTGTAATTAAATTTGGCAAGCATGAATGCTTGATTGTCATTGTATTTTCTACTTAATTAGAAATTAGTAAGAAGTAGCTAGGTAGTATTTGTTATGAGCTAGCCTAGGCTGCTGAGATGGAAGAGATCGAGCTGCCTCTGTTTCTTCATCCGCAGCCGATTAGTCCTAATTAATTTTATTTTTCTATTTAGCTTTTTTTTAATTACTTTGATTTCGTTAAGTGTGTATGTATATAGTATAACGTAAGTTACGTAACGGTCTAATTAATCCCCCACGAAGGATGTTGAGCTTCATGGTGAGATTAATTTTATAATTTGAAGCTGTTCAACGTATACCTATTCTCTTCTGCAATTAATTATTTTTTTACTTGGTTTTTTTTTTAAGATAAGGGATCTACTGACATCATTTTTTGGTGATACCGGATTACATATAAATTTTCAAAATTCAAACATTTAATCCAAACCGTTCATATGATGGATATATTAAAATGTATTTGCAGATCAAATTTTATATTTTTTAAATTTTATTTTACTATTTATTCAGATGAGTATACAAATTTAATAGTCTGAAAATGATGATTTTGTAAATTATTTAATAAATAGTAAAAAAAATTCAAAAAAAATATAAAATTTGATCTTCAAACACATTTTAATATGGAGATCATGTTGAACGGTTTGGATCAACTGTTTAGACTTAAAAAAATTTAAAATGTAGGATGCAATAATTCGGTGTCACAAAAAATGATGTAAGTGGATTCCTCTTTTTTTTTTTTTTGAATGGTATGCAGTAGGTATACATATATAATATTTATCTTACCCTGCTGTGCTATATTTTTTTTGTTTTGGGTAGTTATACTTTACAATTACCTTATTGTTTTCTAAAATAAGGCCTTTCTTTGTTATTTTTTATATGTATATTTTGAAGATCTCTTGTGCGTAATTAAGGTTAATTTTTAAGTCTAATTGGATTTACGATGGTCGGCCTGCTTCTGCTTAGATGATCAATTGAGAAACAGGAAACATAAAATACAAGGAAAGACCTGCATGGGCCTCCATTAAATTAAGGAAAAAATTTCAGTGTACCATTTCAAAATAGTTAATTTTTCCATGAATACAACATAATATCCAATATTCTCATACAAACTTAATTTTCTTTCTTCTATCTCCATTTACTTATTGTATCTTCTATTTAATTATTTTAAAAATTATATTGACCACAATTAGGGGTGTTCAACCGGTTGGTTCGGTCCAAACCGAATTAAAATAACCAAACCAAACTTTTTTTCGGTTTTTGAAAATCCAACCGAACCGACCGAACTAAAACAGCAAACCGAATTAAAACCGAACCGATTTAAACTTCAGTTTGTTCAGTTGAACTGAATAAAGAAATAAATAAATTATTTAGTTGAACCGAACATAAATAGTCTCAAACTATTAATAAATGGTTTGTTCGGTTGAACCCAACAGAGGAATTCAATCTCATAAAATCAAAACACGTAGATTCAAAATCGAAAATGAACCAAAATAATACACGAAGTCTCAAAGTATTAATAAAATCAGTTGGTTCGGTTTATTCGGTTTTGAGAATTCAAAACCAAACCGAACCATTTAAATCAAACTATTTCATAAAATCAACCGAACCGAACCATTTAAACGGAAAAACCAAATTATTTAAACCGAAATTTTCCAGTTCGGTTTAAAACCAATAAACCAAACCATTTGAACACCCCTAACCACATTACCCTCCCTCTTCCCCTCTCTTTCACGGACCTAAATGCTTCTCAACTTCTTAATTACCTGAGGTTCATTGTCATAATTCTTTTTTTCTTCTTTTGACTGAAAACCCAGCTATTCATTAAATTGCTGAAATACAAAGTACATATATAGCAAGTAATTTAAAACAGTAAGCAAAACTAACTACTCTAAAGCCATGCAGGTGTGGACATCAACCTAGGTACAATAGATATCTAAAATCAAAGCATGAATAGAAAAATTCAAACTACGTACCCTATTACAATCAAATAACTACCGATCCCTAATAAATTTGTTTGGGAGTGAGTGATGGTTTGCTCCCGGACTAGCTTTTTCTGTTATACTCCCTGTATCTAAAATCAAATCATTTCTCATGATTAAAATCCACCATCATAAATCGGTCAGCGTGTAGTACGTGTATCCAGCCGGATGCCACCGCGCAGAGGATAGGCCCCCCAGTTTGACAGATCAAGTTGGTACTTTTAGTGAGTAGTTTAAACTTTGAAATGCTGCATGTTGTGATTTGTGAAACGTGGGGGAGATAGCTCGGTTTATTCTTTTAGGGCCTGTTCGGTGAGCTATTGGAAATGGACATGAGTACGGAAATTAAACTAAAAATTACTGTTTATGCGGGAATTGAACTGAAATTTTTTTTTTTTCCACAGAAACAGTGGAGCGGCCAAACACACTCTTAGAATTATTACTTACGATTTTAATCAAATCTTTGATTGTTGTCTATTCCAATATTTTTTCTTAATTAGGCCTCATTTTTAGCAGAGTCAGAGATCAAGATCTTAACAAGTGACTCGATAAAAGTTCATCTTAATGTTCGTTTTTTATGTTTATTAAATTTCAGACGACGATAAATGAAGTTAATCTCTTTAATTTGTATTTGAGTCCATGAAAGAGAAGGGGAACACAAGGAGAGAGTATTGTTGTTAATATATTTTTTTTAATAATTAAATAAAAATAAAATAAATAAATGGGATATAAATATGTGAGTAGAATTAGGGTGCTCCTAAGTTCACCTAGCTTCTTTGTGAACTTAATTATAAAATTTATCGGATTGACTTCAAATGATAAATCTAAACTGTTGAAATATTTCTACCTTACGACTGATGTGTCTACATGTGAAAATTTTAAAGTTTCAAATTAATTTAATATAAAGTCGAGTAGTCAAAATTAGTAGGTTTATAAATTAATTTTAATGTATTCATTTTTTAGAAGTCTTTTGACCACTTAACTCTATATAAATTTTATTTCATATTTTAAATTTTTACATATAGACGCATCACTAGTAAGGTAGAAAAATTTCAACAGTTTGAATTCATCGTTTGAAATCAATCTTATAAATTTTAGAGTCTGAGTTCACAAAAAAAATCTCGATGAACTTAGGAGCACCCTCGATCTACTCTAAATACGTTGATTCACGAGAAAATTAGTCATTTTTAAAGTTTGAAAGTTTGGGTACACCTGAAATATTCCTTTTAAATTAAAGCCCGCATTCGTACATAATCATTATTCGTGATGTGAGTGACACAGTTGTTATCAACTCTCACGTCCAGACTCACCCCCCGCAAAAAGTAACAAAAAAAATAATTTACACAGAGAACAAGATGCAGGACTCACATGGTGATTTGATTCCATCTAACATCCATCGCCATCAGCCAATCAATTTCTTCATTCTTTCTTCACTAAGTTCACATATATCAGACACGTAACATATATGTACCAGCACTCATGGCCCATCACACTTAATTACAAGCATAGTGTCAATTAGTGTTGTGCTGGCGGACCGGGTCAAATCCGGGCGGGGCATGGGTAGCTCAGACACGGACACTTCGGGTCGGACGGGTAGCACGGTCCGGATAAGACGGATTTTATTTTTGAAACCGGACTCTTGTCCACACTGCCGCACAGGTCAGCAATCCAAGCGGTCCGGGTTTGACCCAGACCGGTTTTTTTTATTTTCTGTTTTTTTATCTCGGGAGGCGGGAAATTTTTTCAAAATTATCCAATCTGGACCATTCTTTTTAACTTGGCGTGAATCTTAAAGCAAAATATATGCACCACACGAATCCCAAAGCTGTGTGATTTAATTAGGCACGAATCCCAAAGCACGGGTCTGGGCATGGGTGCGGGCGGTCCGGGTTCAAACCGACCCGGGCAGGGTACGAATCAAATGGGTCCAAATTCAAAATTATGGGTCTAGTCCGGTTTTTTGCCCATCCCGGCCTACCCTTGACCCGGGCCAAACCCGTGCACGGTCCGGTCCGGGCGGGCAAGGGTCAAGGGCGGACCAGTCCAGGTCATGGGTCAAGGGTCCGAATTCGAACACTAGTGTCAATCATTTGAAAAAAATTCGGTGAATCATAATTCCGAAATAATTTGGTCCAATAAGAAATAAAAAAATTTAAAAAAACACAAAAAAAAATTTTTGATATTTTTTTCGCATTTTTATCGTGAATAATTTGTGATTCGTATTTTATTCGCAAATAAGACGTATTATATGTTTTTTTGGAGTTCGGTTCAAAAATAGTAAAAAAAAAAAAACTTATTTGCAAATATTTGGTGAATATTGTATAAGCACGATATACAACACTTACAACTATTGACTACCGTCATTTTTATTTATATCCAACATTAAATAGAAATTGCCAAATATGCCCAAGAAAGTTAGGTTTTATTAAATCTACCCAAATCGGCTAATTATTAGCCGGTCCTTAATTGTCAATAGAAACCGGCTAATAATTAGCCAGTCCTTAACTTTTTTTTGGAAAAAGTTAGAATTTTTTTATCAAAATATTAGAAATATTATTTTTGTTTCTTTGGAATTACATAGAATACTATATAATTTGATTTATTTGAAAGACTACAACAAATAATCCGAATCAATATTTTTCAAATAGAATTTTTCGCCGCTGTAAGTAAAATTAAAATATTTCTTTGTGTGTTATTGAAAAAAATAAAAATGCTTCGAATCTAAGTTATTGATCTCGGTTCAAAAGTCATTTCTTGGTAAATATATAAAATATTTGAATTCTATTTTCAAAAAAAAAATAAAAACTATATCTGCAACTGTGTCAGAAGTTTTTAAAACTATGTTCTTTTTTTTGGAAATTGTATAGAATAATATATTATTTAATTTATTAGAAAGACTGAAACAAATAACCCGAATCAATATTTTTAAGACTGAACTTTTCGTGCCTGTAAGAAAAATTGAAATATTTCTTTGTGTGTTATTGAAAAAAAATACTTTGAATCTGAGTTATTGGTCCCAGATCAAAAGTCAAAATTGAATTTTTCTATTTTTGAAAAAAATAAAAAAATTCAACTTCTAGCATTTATATCAACAAAAGTAAATTAAAAAAAAAAAGTAACCGGTCATGATATCCGGTTACAAGAATTATAAAAATTGAATTTTTTTTATTTTTTCAAAAATAGAAAAATTATATTATTTTCTATATTTACCTAGAAGTGACTTTTGATTCGGGATTAATAACTCAGATTCAAAGTATTTATTTTTTTTCCAATAGCACACAAAGAAATATTTCAATTTTTCTTACAGCCGCGATAAGTCCGATCTGAAAAATATTGATCTAGGTTATTTGTTGTAGTATTTCTAATAAGAGTTGGGCTATGGTACTCTATAGAGTAAAATGGGTTGGTACTCTATGGCACTATATTTTCATTTTAAAAATCCAAACATCCGATCCGAACCATTGAACATGTTCTTCATATTGAAATGTGCTAGGAGACCAAATTTTATATTTTTTGGAATTTTTTTGCTATTTATTAAGCCACTTTGAAAATCGCAGATCCGATGGTCTAGAAATTTTTACTGTTTTTACTGTTCACCGTGGATCTGAGATTTTCAAAGTGGCTTAATAAATAGGAAAAAAATTCCAAAAAATGTAAAATTTGGTCTCCAAGCACATTTTAATATGAAGAACATGTTCAACGGTTCGGATCGGGTGTTTGAATTTTTTAAATGGAGATATAGCATAGAGTACAAAGGCGTTTTACTCTATAGAGTACCATAGTCCATCTCTTCTAATAAATCAAATTATATAGTATTTTATCTAATTTCAAAAAAATAAAAAGAATATTTCTAATATTTTAAGAAAATAAATAAATTATAACATTTAAAAAAAAAGTTAAGAACCAGCTAATTATTACTCGGTTTCTATTAAATATTAAGAACCAGCTAATAATTAGCCGGTTTGAGTAAATTTAATAAAATCTAACTTTCGTGAACATATTTAGTAATTTTTATTTAATGTTGGATATAAATAAAAATGACGGTATTGCCTATTGACAACACTTACACTTAGGGGTGTTCATCGGTTCGGTTCGGTTGGAACCGAACCGAACTAGGCAAACCAAAGTTATAATTCGGTTTTAAAAATAGAACCGAACTGAACCGATTTAGCATTGCAACCGAACCGAAGTTTTATTTTAGTTTGGTCGGTTCAAACCGAAATATATTATTTTTTTATTTAAAGCAATTGTTTTATAATAAACTGAAGTATATTAAGAAATAAACTATAGTATTAAGAAATAAATCGGAATGCTAAAAAATAAATCAAAGTATTTAAAGTAATTGATTAAGAAATAGACCGAGGTACTAAGAAATAAACCGGAGCGGTCCGGATCAAATACATAATATATAAAAGTTCGATCGGTTCGGTTATTTCGGTTTTGAAAATTTTAAACCGAATCGAACCGAAGTTATAATTCGATTTTAAAAATCAAACTGAACCGAACTATTAAACTAAAAAAATCGAACCGTTTGAACCGATCTAATTCAGTTCGGTCCAAAACCGATTAAACCGGACCCAACGAACACCCCTACTTACACTTACAAGCATAATATAATTGGAAGCATATGGTGACTATTGACTATTGACTATTGACTATTGAGATAGTAGTTGTCAACTCCCAACTCTCACGTCAAGTCTAATGCATTTCCCACAAAAAGTTTAAAAAAAAAAAGGCAATTAATTTACACAAAGAGCAAGATGCAGAACGCACATGGTGATTTGATTGCATATAATAACATCCATCGGCAATCAGCCAATCAATTTCTTCATTCTTTCTTCACAAGTTCACATACACCATACATGCATGTAACATATATGTGTCAGCACCGCCATGGCCCATCACACTTAATTACAAACACAGTCACAAATCAATTATTCGTGATCATATATGTTGTCCTATTTGTGATTCAGAAATAATTTGAGTATAATTCGGAAATGATTCGGTATAATTCGGAAATGATTCGGTATTATTCGGATCATAGATTTCAGCTCTGTAAATAAAAATAATAATATTATGGGAAAAATTCGGGAAAAATTCAGAAAAAAATTAGTAAAATTCGGAAATAATTCGTAAAATTCACGAATTATTTGGTCAAAGTTCGGTCAACCGAATAATTCGGCGTTTGGTTCAGCATCACCAAAAAACCGAATACTTCAGGTATTATTCACGAATCTTGTCACTATGATTACAATAGCAAAGATAAGCTAGGGTGTGACATGCTTGTCAAGAGAAGTGGATGAACATATTTTTAAAAAATTATTGGATTGTTTTTAAACGACGAATTTAAACCGTTGAAATTCATCTACTTCATGAGTAATGCATGTATATGAAATTGTTTTGGAAGTTTCGAATTTATTTAGTACAAAGTCAAGCGGTCAAAAAATGAGTTTTTTATAATTTATTTTATAAGTTTTATATATTCATTTTTCATAAATTTTTTTGACCGCTTGATCTTGTACTAAATGAATTTGAAGCTTTCAAAAAAATTCATGTACACATGATCAGCATCACTCATGAAATAGATTGATTTCAACAGATTGGATTCATCGTTTGAAAACAATCCGATAGACTTTTAGAGGTGTACTTACCAATCTTTTTTGGTAAGCACATCACATCCTAGGTTTGTTCTAATTATAAGTATAATATATAACAACACTTACAACTGTTGACTAGTCAATATTAGCTACTAGTCAACATTAGCTTCAATGCTGCTAATTAATTCAAAGATTTATTGGTCTTAGGACCTGATTTAATTCATTACTTAATCATGATCCATTTCAGTGTTACATTCCTTATGAGAGCACCACTAATTATATATACACTCTCTTCCACTTCGGTGGTAAAAGAAAGAGCAAGAGAAAAAAAAAACATTAACAGATCGATAGAGAGAGAGAGATCCTAGAGCTCGGTAGAAAGAAAGAAAAAATTAAGTTAAAGAGGAGAATTAATATTTTTTCTAAAAATTCTCCACAAAATATATTGTTGTATTTGACATGAGGTGTTAGACATGACGATGCTAATTTTTTCAAACTAGTTATCATCCGATTTGTGAAAACATTTACTCTAATTTTGAAGATTGACAAGCAGTTAGCTATTCGTGCGAGATATATAGTTATTAATCTGATTGAATTGAATTGATTATATGCTTTATTGAATATTTCATCATATCATTTACAATATAAATATATTACAAAGTGTGTGTATTCATTATTATATTACATACGTTGATGTCCTGATCTGCCAACGACTACAATTGAAAGATGAAATTTTGAATTTAATATCAACCAGAGTAATATTTCAGATGCGTGATCGGGGAGGTTGGGTACCGCTTATCCCTCGATGTCGCAAAATGGCTGATAAGCGATTACCACTATGCCTCTACGATCGATTAAATTCCAGAATGTATGATCGGAAGACAAATCTCGGGTTCCACATCATGTATGTTTTTTTGCCCTGGATAAGCCTGAAGACCATCCATTCACATTCCATAACCCCCATGCAAGCACAAGTGTAAATGAGGTTTAAGAAAGCATACTTCTATGCCCTGTCATAGCTAAAGAATGTTGACCAAATCAACTTCCGAACAGTCAACGCCCAAACTGAGACTCCAACACCTGCAATAAGAGCAAGTAACTTGGATAAGAAGGAGTTTCATGAAGCATATGAGATGCACTGGGGGCACCTGGCTGAGCTGTTCAATCCCTGTGGTCTTCACACCCCACCCAGGTAGGGGGCATTTCTTGTGCCCTAAAATGTTGCTAGAAATTAAAAGGCAATATTTTAATTCTTGGAAAATACCAAGGGTATATGAAATATCTTTGAAATTAATCAAGAGCAATGCATTGGAATTCAAATAATGATTCCTCATGAAATACCATGAATTTTGATATGCTATGCGATTTATAACTCAAAATGGATGAAGAGTTATGAATTTTTATGAAAATTACTGACTTGACACTCTCTGATTGGTGCCACATAAGCAACAGAGGCTCATAAGCTCATCTGAAACCATATGGGTGCATTTCTGGGAGCAATATACCAATTCCCTACACCCGGGCCCACTTGTCAGTGACTCAAATATATTTTTCGCTAAGCCTGAGAAATGGACAGACACGGTTCATACGTTTATAACTGGGTACACCAAACTGTCGGTGGTTTGGTTTATGGTGCACCAGACCTACCCAGGAAACTCATCAGGTCGCTAAGATTTAAAATTTGGCACAACGACCCCTTCGTTTCTCGTGAACCCGGAGCACGTGGACCCTTGCATATCTAATACACGGTGCATTTAACACTGGGTCCATGTTAAATAATGATCCAAATGAAATGAGCCGATTGGCTCGGACCAAGAGAGATCGACAATGGGCCCCATCTGTCAATCCTCTCTCTTCTCTTCTCCTTCTTCTCCCCTCCGCTACACTATTGAAAGCTGAGGAATGAAATTCCAAGGAAGAAGTCGAACTATACCTGAACCAATATTGGGGATTGTCAGAGAACTATGGATGCTCCTCTTAACTAAAACTCTTCAAACAATGGCTTTCTCACAAGTCTCAATTCGACCGAGAATGAAATGAAATTAGGAACTGGGGTTGAACAATTAAGACCAATTCAAGCTCTGGGATATGCCTATACAACAATCATGGAAGCATGAATTTCAAAGAAAGAAGTCTAATTGCATTGACACCACGAGCTAGCTGTTAGTTTGTAATAATCTAGAAGTCAATAATACGATAAATTATCATAAAGCTTTGTTCATGAATTGAGTGATTAATAAACTGTCATTTTGTTCCTTGAGTATTATTGAATTTATGAATCATTTCGAGTTCATGACTTGAAATTGTAGAGCTTCATAATATAGATGATAAATACTCTTAAGAGTCTCTAACCGAGGTAATTAGCAGGAACACTAATTTACCGTTACAAGGTTAGTATGTGGATTAAAAGATGGTTAAGTTTTACAGACCATTGACATGAGATGTCATTTTAATCACATAGATACATGTTCTAGGAACATGATATTAGACAGACCCCGAATGAAACATTAAATGGAATTGTGTACGTGTCATTAATGTTTTCATTCAGTGTTAAGTTCTAAAGTATGAGGTATTCATCTTTTCTACTAAGAGATGTGTATGTGTGATTGTTACCTAACGCTGTCGGTAAAACGCAGTCATAACGGTAGCTTTTCGGTATACATAGCTTAGCTGAGGTAGTGATGGTTTACCAAAAGTACTATTGTCCCTCGTATCTCTATACGAGTTACGGTATCACTGGGCCCCTTGATAGAGTAAGATTATCTGCTAGCAGTATAATTACAAGAGTAATTATATTTGATAATCTCCTCAAGATCAAGAAAAGATTAAGTTTGCCAAGGATGACACACACCTACCTTGAAACTGATCTGATACTGTGAGACATAAGAATTAACACGAATAAAAAAGTTTACTGGATCGTGGTATTGTATAGTACAACATCATCTGTGTAATTGGATGGTCATAGTGTAGATGTCAGATGCCTCCTATGATTATAGAAGTTAAAATAGTTTTAATTCTATTTACCAACATAACACAGATCCTATTGGGTCACACCACAAAGGAGACTTATCAGAGAATCTTATAATTAATTATAGATAGTTATAATTAATAATAAGATATTTATATTAATTATAAATGGTATAATTAATATAAATGTCATTCAAATGACAAGCTTAAACATATTCAATTTACAAGCGTGTACGACACGTTGTGTAAAAGCTATCGCAACAATAGTCGCAAGAAGTTATAACTGATCAGATCGATTATAACATGGATTATAAATATTAATTATGAATTAGTATTTTGGGCCTAAATTAAATTTAGAATTTAATTTAAAAGCCCAAAATCAAAGCCCAAATCAAGGCCCAAAAAGGCCCAAAAAAGCCCAAAATTGATTTTTGGGCCAAAAGGGTATTTTGGTAATTTGTAAGGTCGGTTTTGGAAGGGTATTTTGGTAATTTTAAACCTCCTCAAAAGTCTATAAATAGAGGGGTAGGGGTAGAGAAAAATCCATTCCAAAAAACCCGATCGAAGTCTGATCGATCTGAAAGTCAGTCTTTCAGAACTTTCGGTTTTTCTCTCCTAAATAGTGTTGGGCTAGAAAAGAAAGATATACGTAATCCACGTATAATCTTACGAGTTGTGAATAGTGTTTTTACGGGTGTCGTGAATAGTGTTTTCGCGAAGTTTCGTGAATCTGATTTTGCGCGAGACGCAGTCAGTTTTTACGATCTTTGTGAATAGTGTTTTCACGCCTCTCGTGAATAGTGCTTTTACGGTTGTCGTGAATAGTGTTTACGAGATTCGGAAATAATATATTTGCGAAAGTCGCGGTATTTTATTTTGTCCTTTTCTCGGTGAATAGTGTTTTCACGCCTTCTGTGAATAGTGTTTACGGGATTTGTAAATAATATATTTGCGAAAGTCGCGATATTTTATTTTGTCATTTTCTCGGTGAATAGTGTTTTTGCGAATCCCGCTGATCAGTATTACTGGCAGTAGAAAGCCAGCGCTCTGGTGGTTCCTGGTGGACGACCGATAGAGGTATCAGATGTCTGATACTCCGAGGCAAGACGTTCCTCAGATTCGATCTTCTCGGTCTGCTGCAATCCAATTGGAATTTGGATCAAGGTATAAATATGTTATATTAATCTATTTAATTTGTAAGTAGATTAAAGTTTTAGAAATCAATTATGGAGTAGATCTGTAAAAGGATTAAATTGGGTTTTGATGCCAAGGAATACTGAAGGTGGATCACCTTGGAAATTATTCTGACATACCTAGTTTAATCCTTGGCTTAAGTTAGAAGTAAAATTTTTGTTTTACGTTCTTTCCGCAGCTTAAGCTAATCAATGGGTTTGGACCATCCGTAACCCAACACTAGCTTCACACAGGATCTGAGATGTGTCAGAGGTATATGCTCAACTGCCTAGACGATAAATTGTGCTTTGGCACATGATAAGGGGTCAATAACGATGCTATTTGTCAAAGCCTCATGCTCCAGAATATTATACCCGAGTGGGAACACTTTAAGCTCAAACCGGTGCGGGTTCAATGCACCTGGTATGATAGGGCCATTGCCAGCTGCCTGGTCCCTACGGACACGTGTCTCTCTATCTCTCTGGATGATGACAAACAAGGGAAGATTCCTCCCAGAGGTGCCAGGGTCATGCCTTGTGCACCATGCCATGCACAGCCGGTTAATGAACGGCTTTGATGCCATATACAATGCCCGAGTTAAATCCAAGGGTTTAGATGATTCAAACAATGATATGCATGCATGAACACGTGATCCTAGGCTATAGATGCTTCTGGAAACGCATGAATATGCTCAAGACGATCTCGGCCATTGATCAAACACCTTGCACACATGGCAAATGGTGAATGGTCTGATGCAAACCCTACCCTATGCACAAAGCCTATAAATAGGCACTCATAGGCAGTGCAAAAAAGGAGATACAACAATACTGCACACATCAAAATACACTGAGATACACATACACTATACTAGAGACTTGTCTCTCTCTCCCTTCTTCTCAAAATCATAGCAAGCTGTTAGCTTTTTTGCAAATTAATAGGTATAGCATAGAATAGAAGTGCTCTCAGAGCTGTAGCATGTAATAATTCCATTGGTGAATGCAATTTCCTTTGAAAAGTTCTATATTTTGTCAATTTTCCATTGTTTTGGAACTTCTTTTTCTTGATCTCTTCCTCTTTTCTTGATCTGACCTCTGACATTATTGTTTTGAGGTGTATAAGGGAGAGCTCTGTGCATTTGCACAGAGCTAGATGATCAAAGTTCTTTCCTTTTCCTTTTATGCAGTATTTTTGATGAATAAAAGAAAATATAATATGAAAAATATAAAAATACATTGACATTTAGTTTAGATCTGTAAAAATAAAAATAAAACAATATTTCATGCATTTTCTTTCTTTTCTTTCTTCTTTTTCTTCTTTCTTTTCTTCTTTTCCTTTTCTGTCTTCTCCTTCTTGCTTTTCTTTCAATTAAATCCTTTGATTCTTAATTAAATAATGAAAATAATGAAGATATAGGGGTCAAGTCTGATGATTTCCTCTACTATCCAATTTATAGAAGTTATTTAGTGTAAAGAATCAAAGGATCAAACATTAAAATGTGAAATAATAAAAATCCGGGGCAATGAGATCAAGTCTGATGATCTCTTCATTGTTTCCTTAAATAAATGGACCTATATGCATAATTAATGGACATGATCTCCAATGCAAGGCTAAGCACAAGCCATGTGTACTAGATTGCACAATGCAAAGGAGAAAAGTATATTAATATGCATATAGTGAGAGAATGAATGCTAAGATACAGGTAGACAGCAGTATATACTGTATTAAGGTCACCTATATTCTATGCATGATGATATCTCAATGATCATGTCCAAATCATAGTGAAAAGAACACCAAAAATGTGATTTCAGCAAAGTCAGGGGCTTTTCTGTAAATGTACAGAATCTGACAATGTTCATATATATTGAAATGATGTTTCTCAAGGTTTGGAGCTTTGATTTTGATCCTTGATCTTGACTGGTACCAACTCAGTGGCTGTGATGCCTTTGAAACTGTTGAAACTTTGAACCAAACCTCATGACATGTTCTAAAACCTTTTAATCAGTCCCTAGTACCTGACCAAATAAGGACTCAGTAGCTAAGCACAATGCAAAGCCCAACTGGTACACTTAATGAACTGAAATGCACTAAACTGACCCCTGTGCACAAATCTGTCAATACCAGATAACACAGGGGCCAAACTGAAAATCTAAAAACACAGTCAAATAAAAGACTAAAAAACACACAAGTTCATGACAAATTTTCCATTTTTATGATTTTTCTGCTATTTTCTATGATTTTCCAAAGTTCATATTTCTGAAAAATATAAAACTGCACAATGCACAGTATACTGGCATATGACCCCAGTCAGCTGTTTTGCCTTTTTCATGCTCCAAATAATCTGGAAATATTAAATAAAAAAATATATTCATAATCTACACTCTCTGCCAATGATTTTTGATATAAAGTTTGTTCAAATCCAGTTTTGTGTTTAATTCAAAAATCTGTGCACTGTTGGACACTTATACCCCTGTCAGTCTTTCGAAAATCATTAAAAATACAAATAAAATCCCAAAAATTATAAAAATGTTCTTGGATACTCTTGACACATAGCATTGCATATTTCTAATCTTATCCAACCTGTTCCTTCATAAAAATCTGAATCAAAGTGATGAAACATGAAATCTATAAGTATCAAGTCATATGAGTTATGCACAACCAAACTTCAAATGTCAAATTTAATGTCTATGAACTTCTTAATGTGATCAAAGATAGTCTCAGGTGATGATATTAATGCCCAATTTTGATCTATGCCTCATGCATCACCTGTCTGTACTAAGCTGGCACTGTACCGAGATCATATAACTCGGATCATGCTCAATCTTTGATGTCACCTCAAATTAATAACAATCATGACCTTATATGACTAAAACAATGTCATTTGATCAAATTATTGAAAGAAATCATGTTGAATTGCTAAAAATTGGGTTTTAAAACCTAACCGGTACCGAAAGTGCTGATGTCAGAGGATACACTCCATCTCTGGTGATCCATCGTCATCGACAATGCAACCAGTGCATTCCTAATGACATGGCGATGCAAACTGCAGCGGCCCGAGGTTCGACGTGACCGGAGAAATGTCGGAGAGCCAAACCCTTCCCAGAACTGGAGTCGTCCAGTCTATTTCCATGAAGAGGAGATTCGATATGCACGAACCTTGATGCAATATTGATCGCTTGATGAGAGCGCCAAACGGAAAAGTTTGAATGAATACACAAATCTTGATGCATAGGCTTCATCCAAAGGCCGACATTCCTCTCTTTGTTGAACTTGGGATCATTGACATGAGGACCCCACA
Organism: Carex arenaria; assembly: GCA_964058825.1. Classification (NCBI taxonomy): domain Eukaryota; kingdom Viridiplantae; phylum Streptophyta; class Magnoliopsida; order Poales; family Cyperaceae; genus Carex; species Carex arenaria. The sequence goes on from CAXKVW010000781.1 coordinate 234,253, forward strand.
TGTCGGGTTTAATGAAAACCCTGTTGAAATTGAATCTCAAAGCCCAAATCAAAGGCCCATAAGCCTATATTAAATCCTTGTGCACATCTTGAAGTCCAAGCACACATCTTAAAGCCCAAATCCTTGATCCAAAGGCCCATATTCAATCTCAGTTTAAATAAAAATTAAATTATAAAAATTGTTTTACAAATAAGTCCTTCTGACAAATAAGATTTACAGTGCAGTCTCTGACAATTTACAAATGGGCCCCTGCCTGTATAAAAACCTCTCAAATAGGCCCTTAGAAGCCCAAATTTTATATCAAACCTTATCAAAAGCCCAAATTACATTCTTAAGTCCTTCCAGAAATTATAAACAAGCCTCTGGAATATAAAAATATTTACAAACAAATCCTTTTTTATCATAACTCTTTCATTTCAAGTTCAAATTGACTCAAACCAAAACCAAATAAACCCAAATCAAATTCTCCATTATTCTAAATCAAATCCAAATATGTTCAAGCTTCAGCCATAATTCGAAATGACTAAAATGCCCTTTTCTTAAATCAAATATCATATTTTCATAAATGATGTCTCCTTATTTTGCCTAGTTTGCGACCCAAATTTACACCAGAACTTGTGCCTTAAAGCCTAAAAATGTGGACTTTTCATTTAAATATCAATAGAATGTGGTACTGCTGTGTTTTGTTTCTATTTTGCAGGAAATGGGCGAAAACATCTCTCCATACGGTCTGTATAAGTTTTCGTACGGTCCGTACAATATCAGCCCAACCACACAGAAGGTTCCACAACAGAGGCAGCAAGTCTCCAAGACAAGGCACAGGTACACGGTCCGTATAGGATTATATACGGACCGTACAAGATATTTCGGAAACCCAGGCTAGAATTGGAAACAGAGACAGCTGGGGAGACTGAAAAGGAAGGCTTTCAATACGCGATTTCGGACATTAAGCGGGATATTCCAGATCTGAGAGATCATTCTGGATTATTCTAGCTCATTCTTGGTGCTTGAGAGACAAGGAAAAACTTGGAGAAGAAGAAGAAGACGTTTTGCAACGGATCTTCAGATTTTCTATTGTTTTGCCATGAACTATTTCATAACTTTTATTGTGCTTTCTTTTGAGAACATGAGTAGCTAAACTTTCAGTTTCTAGGGTTAAGATGTAGTTTCTAATTTAGTTTTGCTTGCATGTTACTTGGATTATGTGTTGAATGCTTTGTTTTTACTTTGTTGAGTAGTATTTCGATTGCTTTGTTTGTGCTTGCTTGAATTTGATTAGTCATCCCATTAGATGAATGCGCACGTCTAATTGTTAGGAGCCAAGTCTATGATATTCAATCCAACTGAACTAAGTATATGAGGTAGGTCTTCGGACCAAGGAGTACCGAAAGACGAAACTTTCTTTGAGGCAAAAGTCCTTGGATACCTTTAGTAAACCAACAAGTGACTTAGGTAAATTAGTCCAAAAAGCGAAAGTTGAGGTTTAAGGCACCTAAGAGGGGAGTAGTTGAGTCCGGTAAATCGGATTTTAAGCCAAAATTGCGACAGCTGAGGTAAGGAACTTAGATCTGGTCGATGGAAACCCTAAACAATAGTATCAACACAGAAACAGTAACTGCAGCATTAACTCGGTGGTTCATACGGACCGTATAGGGTTCTATACGGGCCGTATACCTCGGGGCTAAAACAGAAATGAAATCTGAAATCCTGGAAACACTTTTTAGTAATTGAAAACAACTTTTAATCTTCTTTTAATCTTTTTAATATTGTTATTAATCAATAGTTTAATAGAAACAACCACCAATTCAACCTTTCTTCACTTCTAGAATTTTAGTAGATTTAAGTAGAGTCCGGTTCTTTTCTTACCGTCCCTGTGGATACGATACCCGACTATACCAACGGTAGGACTGTGCACTTGCAGTCTTGACCAGAGGTAGACTCGAGTTTTAAAAGGTACAGCTTGCTGTACTGAAACTTAGGAGTACACTTCTGTGTGCGGGAACAATAAACAAATCATGAATTTCATAAAAGATAACACATGTTTCTTAAATACAATCAAATTGTAAACATGCATACGTGTCTTTCATGACCAAAATACCCTGTTTTGCACTTGCATTATGATAAATGTCTGTACAAATGGCATAATTAATCAAGTAAATATGCACATACACATATGACCATATGAATGTCTAAAGCAATCGAGAACCCTAAATACATGATCAAATAACAACACATGAGCCCTTTTTAGTCCTATTACTCAGTTCATACCAAATATGCACAAATCCCGGAATGAATGAGGTGTTCAGATTGACCTGACAAGTCTTTTTTGATGTAATTAACGACAGGGGCTTACGCCTGTCGGGAGTTAAACGTCCCCACAATCAAACAATAAAACCCTGGCTGACTGATCATGAACGTAGGTCTGGCTAAGGGTGAACCGGAAGGTATGCAGGAAGAAATTCAGCAATGTCCTGAGCTCGGTGCCCTGCTCGTGTTCGATTGAAAACTAGAGCACTGAACCCATGCGGGAGCATTCCCCCACAAATATGACCGCATCGCTAGCTAACCTAGCCATGCAACTTTCTGCGCCCTACAATGCCATACCACTGACCATATGGGACCTTGATGTTCATCAGTCGGTACAGTACCCTAGTGATGGTGGTGTCGCTGATGGACCACCTCTCCTGCTAGGATACTTAGAGGGGTCATCAACTAGTGAATGAAGAAGAAATCATATACCCTTTTTTTTTGTTATAATCCAGTTTATCGATGCTATCTTAGCCCCATGGTTGGTGGCTTAACACTAGGATTGTTATTTTCCATTACGAATTTTTGGTGGTTACTTAAGCGTCGAGCTTTTGTGTTTTGCTCAACAGTAGAACTTGTTTGGAGTTATGTTTAGTGTCTTACTGGATGGATCTTGGATGAAATTGTAAATTAACTCTTTTTCCTAATGGAATGGGCAGTCCCTGCCTTTTATTAAAAAAAAAATGTCTGAATTATTCAAAGGGACTTCCTTAATTTGATACACTACAGCATTTTCGGTCATCAGCGACCGATTGGGTCGCCGATCGCTGAACACTGATTAAAAAAATAAAAAATAAAAATCTTCGGCGACAAAACCCTTCTGTGACAGATTTGGACCGGTCGCTGAAGGGTATTCCCTAAAAAAGGCCCGCCAAACAAATCCCTTTCTCTTTTTTCGTATCTCCGCGTGTGTTTTAGGGTTAGACCAAAAAACCTCCCCTGACGCTGTGTCGCTTGACACCCGTCCGACACCCGCCCAACGCCGGTGCGCGATACGTGAAGGAGAAAGGATTGCTGCTGATCGCCGCCATTCCCCGTCGTCCGGGACTCCGCCTTTGCCCTTGTCGGCTGCCGCTCTTGCTCTATATAGTTGTTGTTGGATTTGTCTTTATGCTCTTGCCTCTTAGTACGGTAATTGCTTCTTTCTTTTTTTACGTTCTTAGTACGGTAAATTAGTGCTGCAAAGGATATAATTAGAGATGATGCGAGACCACCTAGGTGGTTCTCTCCTGTCGAGTGTGGCAGACTGGTGTCGAACGCACCTTTGCTGCTGTTCTTATCAGGTTAGTTAGATCTTTGCTTTGGAGTTGATTGATGAAATGCCTCACAAAAAAATTAAAAATTAATTTGTAATTGTACTCAGCAAATTGAGATTTAGGTATAGTTGATATTGGTTGATAAATAGTGGAAGGAGTAGTTAAGTGACTATCAATCGCAGTTGACAGTTTCTTCTGTTAAGGCACAGTTGGGATTTTGAGAATTCCTTCTCTTGCATTTGCTCATTAGCCCAATCAAGCACAAGGAGAGTATTGTTGATTTGTTATTTGAATTATCTTGGATTTTTTTTTTTCTTAATTCCTTTTTCAATGTGTTGATTTGTAGGGTTTTTGAGATTAAATGTTTGCATATCCCAGTGAAGGATCGAACTTCTTTTGAAGGTACCAGCTACCCTTATTTGATAATACCATACCATGAAATTATATTAAGAAATTTTGTCAATTACAGATTTAGTGAGCATGTTGTCCCCCCTTTTATGCAACTTGAAAGAAATTGTATTCTATTTAATTATATGAATACTAAATGTACGAGTCATTTTCTGAAATTTTAGGTATTAAGAAAATACTGAGTCTCGCAGCTTAAGCTTCCAAAAGCAAATTAACCGGTACGTATGTTGCAATCCATTTGGAGCCTGAGGTAATTTCCATCTTATTATTTGTAATGTTTGGTATTTCTTTGATTAAGAATGAGTTAGGTTGGTTGGAACTTATCTCTACCAAACTTGTTTCAGGATGGAAAGGGTTGGAATACAAAGCTGCATTTCCTTTGATTAAAACCCCCAAGTGCTAAGCTGGGTCATTCATTCTATATTGTATTTAGATCCAATTTTTTTTAATATCCATGAATATTGTTAAATAATTTGTTTCATTGATTTATTTTTTTATGAAAATTTGTCATTTTGTATGAAAATTTATTTTTGTTATCTTATAATATATTCCGTTGCAATGCACGGGAACGATTCGTACCGATTGGATTGGGAAAAAATAAATGAACATAATGGGTATATTTGTTTTGTACATTTTGTACCAATTGGTGAAAAGAAAAAAAAATTACAAAAAAAAAAATTACCCTTCTGCGACCGATTTTGACCCCATCAGCAACCGCCTAATCGGTCTCTGATGGTCTTCAGCCACGTCACAATATAGTATCAGTGACGGACATCATCAGTCGCTAAAGGGTCATCTGTGACCGATTTTTAACCCTTCTGCGACCGGTGACATCAGCGGGGAGGGCATCAGTGACGGAGCAACTGCGACCGGCTCTTTTGCGACCAATTTCGGGCTTCTATGACCGGCGCCTTACCCTTCTGTGACCGATTTAGCCGGTCACAAAAGGGTCATTTTGCGTGGGTGTCTCAAGCCAAGGCTCCAACTTTACCATCAAGTATATATATAAAACTGTACAATGAACTTCTAGGATTAGGGTTTCAAGTGGTTTTCTTGACCGGTCGAATTAATAGAGATTCAAAGAAACTTAACTGTACAAAATCTCTTGGATGCCGGCTACAATTCATGGGGGAAGGCTCATATCGAGGTATAAAAATGATAAAAATTGAACGCTTTGATTATATATGAAGCTCTTATTCCGGCCTTTAGTTGGTTAATACAGATATATCTTTAGATTTGATATCGTATAGTTTTGTTTGACAAAATATTCTTTTATTTCAATAACAAAATTTGATATTTCTGCTGTGATTATTTCATTTTGATAAAATTTGTACCTTTCCTTTTCTCAAAATTTTCTTTCTTTGTATTTTATTTTTTTCTTATATTTCCATTCATATGTAAATCCATTGCAGGGTCACCTCTCAAAATCCTGCCCAGACTCTATAACTAATTGCTATTAATAAAAATAAAAGCAAGACTCTTATTCTTACTAAAAAAAAGGAACTTTTTTTGGTGCTGTGGCATCGGGTGTGCATGTGATTGAGTATCGGAAGAGAGGGTTGCCTCATGTACATTTCATCATTATATTATAGTCTAGGTATAAGCTCACAAATCTAAAAATGTATGGCAAAATTGTTTCTGCTGAGATCGCTGATCCTCAAAAGTACCAAAAGCTATACAGATTGGTTGTCAAACACATATATGTAGCATGGACCTCGCGGCGCTTTACAAGCAAGATGTCCTTTCATGTAATATTTGATATGTTTTTTTTTTCATTTTGTTGTTGTTTCTTTTTATTACTATTTATTATTTGCTTTTATGTTTTTTCTGTTCATTTGTGTTTTTTTATTTTTATTTATATATATATTTTTTTAATTTTGTGTGAATGACAAATAAAAATATCACTTCATATTCTATTAAATCTTATACTATATTTCCGTTGCAACTCACAGGTACAATACTAGTATATATATATATATATATATATATATAGGCTAAATAGCCATTGAAATATGTGGTTAAAATAGAAAAGAAAGTAACGTACGCTAAAACAAATACATAAAAGGAATATGTTTTACGAGAACAAAAGGAAACGGGCGGCAATTCATATCCTCTGCATACACATTTTGGACCTGTTTGGCTTTGATTAAAACCATAGGAATTACCCATAATTTGATTCCTGTTGAAATTTTTTCCTACACGCCGTTTTCGGTTGCATATTTTTTGGATATTGGGATTAGAATCTATTGCCACTTTTGTTCCCATGCATCTCTTTGTTATTTGATGGGAAAATACAATTTGATTGGACTGCATTATTTTTTTTCCTATCTGTTATTGCTTGATGTTTCAAACAATATAGATGCAATTAACTCATAAAAGTAAACTACCAGCTAATTAATTATGTAATAGCACATTGATTTTTATTCTGTTTTTGGAAAAACATGGTTGCTATAATGCTATTAGAGCATATATATCAAAAAAAAATTGTCACATAATCTCTATTATTTTAATTGTAATAAAAATATTAAATGATGAAATATTTTTTAATTATATATATTTAAGCAAATAAATATTTTTATTGTTATGTTGCTTTAAATCAATGTTATTTTATTATAATAATTATTTTATTAATCACAATAATTATATAATATCAAACATTTTAGAAATAAAATACATTTTTCCTCAAGTAATCGCACGGTACAACCGGACATTCATTTTAACACATTCTCGTACATACTCGTGCATTCATTTCAAAATTCTTCTAAAATACATTTTCAAAGTTAGTTGCCACTTCTGTTTAATTTTTTTTATAAATGTTTAGAAATATATATTTAAAATAATAAGAAATAAGGAATAAGTAACAAGTAATGTCTATATTTTATAAAAATATAATTAATGAGAAACATTATGTTATTATTTAATATATTTTATTTAGTTTACATTATTAATAATTTTATTAATAAAAAGAAATGTATAATATCAAGTATGTAGGAAGAAAAATACAATTTCCCACAACTAATTTCACGGTACAACCAAACACATATTTCAGCACATTCCTATAATTAATCCCGTGCGTACCCGTACCCATGGGTTCCTACTTTTTTAAAAGTGGGTTTCCATCTCCGTGAAATCCCATCCAGCATAATCCCGTGACAAACGAACATGCCCTTAACATGGCCTACCCAGACATCTGATTGAAATCGACTAGCCCGCCTCTTGTTTTTTTCGAAAGGCCAACAATTTTCCCTAGGGCAGCCAACTCATTGACTCGTGCTCATCATGTGGGTTGAGGCCTGAGGGTATTAGAAAAGCTATCTTATATGAGGAGGGATCAAGTTACAACAAAGTTACAACAACGATTTTTTTCATTTTCAAAGTCCAAATCATTAATCCAAACCGTTCAACATGATTATCTAAATAAAATGTGCTTCCAGATCAAATTTTGCATTTATTTTGGATTTTGTTACTATTTATTAAGATTGGTACAAAATTCAATGGTCTGAATTTGACTAGTTTTTGTAAAATACTTAATAAATAGTAAAAAAATTCAAAAAAATGTAAAATTTGATATGGAAGCACATTTTATTTAGATAATCATGTTAAACGGTTTGGATCGACAATTTGGACTTTGAAAATGAAAAAAATCATTGTTGTAACTTTGTTGTAGCTCAAATTTGTTGTATATATATTGCCTCATAACACTATTTATTATATGTTACTTGTGTGACAAATGACAATGTATAAAACTGGAGAACAACTTATTTCTGTTATTCCTGTGGTATTAAAAAAATATTTTGATTATAATATTTGTATTATATTATATAAGTATATTTTTTGAGTGATTGTTCATATACTCCACTATCCAACAATTATTTGTCACGCATCTATATTGAATTCGTATTCGTGGATTATCCGTATCCGTTTAAGGTGAATTTGAATTTACATTTTGACATCCATTTACTATCCGTATCCGTATTTGTATTTGTATCTGTTCACTGAGATGTAAATATGGATATGATATCAACATTAATTTTTTGCTCCGTTTTCACCTCTAGCTACTAAAAAGCCGTTGAAATATGCGGTTCAAATAGAAAAGAAAGTAACGGACGGTAAAACAAATACAGAAAAGGAATGTTTTAAAAGAAAAGAAAAAAAGGAAGCGGGCGGGAATTCATATCCTCTGCATGAACGTAAGTTTAAGCATCTCCGCCGGTCGTTTCATTGTTTTTACGGTTCAGATTTAAAATGGCCTACGTACGTACGTACGTACGTACTCAAAGATCCCGTCCAAAGTTCGACTACCCTTTATATATCCTTCTCCAGTCGTGTACATGTAGAGAGATTGCTCTTTAATTTCTCCCTCTTCGACTTCGCTTGTCCTCTCCAGTTCCTCGAAGCTGCATGCGTCCCTTCCTACAAACACAAACGCCAGCTAGTCGTTGCCGTTACAATCGCCAGCTCCCTAGCTCTCTCCGAACCAAAGTTAGGTCGATCTTCATCGTTTGTTCACCAGTTCCTCCCTTCGCCTCCTTATCTCTCCTTCTTTCATGCTGCTTTAATTTAGGTTTGTACGTGTTATTGGTTTTCATAATTCATCAGATATATAACTACGTACAGAGACCAACGAAACTATTCCCTTTTCTATATTGATTCTTCTAGATCGAGACTGTCACATTATGTATATTTTGTGTTTAGCATTCATGCAAATTATGATCAGATTGTTAAACCTAGCTCAATTACGAAAGTTAGTAATCTGGTTAATTAGGTCTATTTCTCCTCTTCTATATATACAGTATGTAATGTAAATTAAGCTGTGATTTGAGAAAGACTGATAATTAAAATGATTTCTTCTTCAGTCTCATTATCTCTTCTAACTTTTTATAAGTTAAAATGGTGCATGCCAAATATAGTCAAATCCTCAGTTTTATAACATTTGAAATGAGGAGCTCAGAGGCTTAGTATTTTCAATAATAGTACGTGTCATTTAAAATGAGGAGCTCACTGTTTTTCTTAAGTATTTTCAATAATAGTGTCATTTAATTCTCAAGGCAATTAATTCAGGTATGCATTATGCATGATTACTCACGCCATCCAACTAGTGTTTTGAAAAAAACCGGAGGTTCAAGAACCGGACCGTGGGAACCGTGGACCGCAACCATACCGGACCGGACCACTACAATTTAAGGTTCTAGAAATATTTTTAGCTAATAATTTGGACTAGAACCGAACTAAACCGGACCGTACTAGACCGGTGAACCGTGAAAACTGGAACCGTGACAAAACCGGACCGGACCGGACCTAATCCGTGTAGAACCGGACTTAAACCGAGGTAATATGTCATGTTAGATTTATTTTTTAATTCCTTTTACATATACTAAAATTCAATTATTACAAATTTTAATCCCTTTTAAAAGAATAAAACTTTATTGAAAAAATTAACATTCAAAGTTAGACCTAAAGTTATCATTTATTGAAAAATTTCAAATTTCGTCTTGCAAACTGTTATCATTTATCTCTGGAAATTTTGTGAATAAATGCAAAACAGAAAGATAAATGTCTACTTTGGTAATTTTTATATTAAAAAAACTCTAAAGAGAGCGATCTATGGTATATGAACATCCGGTGTCGACACTCAAGAAAACGGTACCGGTACAGAAGCGGATGATGATTCAGACGGTGCATGCGATCCTCAAGAGAGCGACCTATGGTATATGAACAATGACTTCTAGATAGGTAGTCTTGGCTATTTTTTAAAATTCAATTTACTTTTTTAAATTATTCATTTTTAAAAAAATACTAACAAAAAAAAAGTTAGAACTCTGCCAATGCTATTTTACATAGCCGGTTCCAAGTCCGGAATAAAGGAGGAGGTTAACTTTGAAATAATAAAAATTATATAAATAATTTTTTATAGTTTCTTCTATTTTTGGTAATTAGTTGATAAAAGAAAACTAAGGCTTAATTGAGCCAGACATAGTAATGTTTATTGCAAATTCTGTTCAGTGCTAAAGGTGCATTACATAGTACATACTGAAATGCTGTGATCAGATTTGGAAAGCTTCTCAAATCACACTTCTCTACTGTTTATCAAAGACGAAAAGGCTACACTTGTTTGCAGAATACCTTTTCAACTTATTACATTGATAAAATCTCTCAAAGATTTAATCGGAAACAAGCACTGGGCATTTCCTATCCTGAATTATTTACTTCAATTGTAGCAAACAAAACTATAGCACACAACACATTTCTACATTCCTCTCTAGCAAGGTTTAAAAAAAAAAAAAACAGAACCGTTTTAAATGGGTATTAAAAAAAACAGCTTCCTTACCGGGGTGTATAAAAAAAAAACATAACCGTAGACCTAGCTAGACTGGACCGAGACCGAACTGAACCTAGGACCGGACCGGACCATGTGAATTTGGACCGTGGTTCTAGTAAGATTTTGAGCCAACTATTTCAAATTAGAACCACCGGAACCGAACCATATAGAACCTTGGACCGTGAAAACCGTAACCCATGCGGAACCGTAAACCGACCAAATTTGAACCGGACCGGACCGTTTGGTCAACACTACACCCAACTAAGTTAATAATTACAACGAATTTGATTTTGTATATGCTTGCATTTGCATGCAACCTCCCATGTGGTCGTACCGTACGTAAACATTGCCTCTGTTATTAAACCAGTTGGCTGTCAAATCAATCGACTCTTAATTTATTTATATATAAAAAGTTGATAAATGGTTGGAACGTTGCCAAACAATGAAACAATCAGTACACTAGCTACATGGTAGTGTTCTAAAATAAACCCGTGACCCGTGACCCGTGACCCGGTCCGGTCCGCCTGTGACCCGGGTACCGTCCGGTCCAGTCCGTGCACGGGTTCGGAGGGTCCGGTGGGTTGGCCGGACCGGGCAAAAATCCTGGTAAGGGTTGATTTTTGAAACCAAAACCCGTCTAACCCGTGACCCGTGAACCCGTGAATCCCTACTCGTCCGGTCCGTGACCCCTACCCGTCCGGTCCGTGAACCCCTACCCGTCCGGTCCGTGAATCCCTACCCGTCCGATCCGGTCCGTGAACCCCTACCCGCCCGGTCCGTGAACCCTTCTTTTTAATTTGGCATGAATCTCAAAGCCTAATAATACTGTATTGCATGAATCTGGACCATTCTTTTTAATTTGGCACGAATCTCAGAGCCTAATTATATTGGAGACTTGCTGTGCTAGTGTGCTCCAAATAACAGCGGCTCTATTCACAATTTTATATATAATTAAACATGAAAAAAATCTAAAAAAAAAAAACTTGTTTTTAACATATTGTATTTACAAATCATAACAACTATTCACAATTTTATAGAATTTCATTTTTTTTTTAACCTCTTCAAATTGAGCCGAAGATTGCGGGCCGTTGATTTTCGCATGAGAATTCAACGGTCGATCTATAATGAAACAACGCATAATTTCTTTTAAAATGATCAATTTAGTACCAGGAACCTTAATAACAACAAAAATTTGGAGTTCCAACAATTATAAGTTTCGATCCAATGTGTAATATTTATAGCCCTACGATGTCGCTATATTCCGTCGCTTGGATGAATGTGTAAATGAACATCAAATTAAATCAAACTTACCAAAAATGAAATTAATGGAACACTCTTTGATTTGAACGGTTCTGATCGACCAATGGACGACATTTGTCTTTGATCCTTCATTAACTCACCCAACAAGAGTTGATGTTCTATGGTCATGTATGTTTGACATAATTCATTATCACAACATGCACGTACATCTATACAATTTAATTTATCAAAATTATTTAACAATGCAATAAAAATGTTCTAGCATTATATTTTGGTATAAATTTTATCAATATCATTTTAAATCATTGTCATTTAAAAAATAATGTTGGATTAGTTTATTAATTGCTTAAATTTCACTAGTGGTGTGCATCAATTCAAAATACATTATTCAATTTAATGTCAAATTAATTCTTTATTTGTCTCAATTTCATTAATAATGCAAATGACTATATCTTTACGAAAATTTGCCTAAATATTTTATTAAATTAATGTCGGATTCATTCATTATTAATCAGAAAAAAAAACAGAAAAAAAGAATCCACTTCATATCTTGAAGAAATAGTTTTCAAAATTAAAAAATAAATATAGAGGTGTTCTTAATTATTTGCACAGAGTATGTATTAATTATTGAGTCAATTTAAAATAAATGGTTATTCATCACAAATCCTATATCGTTAAAATTTGAAAATTATTTGATGAAAGACTAAATATATTTCAAATTAATAAAATGTGATACACGTGAATTAAAAAAATGAAGACATATATATATCTCTAATTATAGTTTTTTTTTTCCTTTTTTTCGGTTTTTTAAAAGACATGAGAACCTTAAAGAAAAAGAAATATTTAAAATAAATTATTTTTTATAACAAAAAAAAATAATTTTCAAACAATTTCAAATAACTTCAAATATTTCAAATATTTCACATATTTATTTTTGTTATCAAATATTTTCTTTCAAAAAACCGAAAAAAAAGAAAAAAAAATCCGGTCCGGACCAACCCGTGAACCCGGTCCGCCAACCCGTGGGGGTAAGGGTCCACGGGCGGACAAGGGTAGATTTTCAAAAATTTTACCCGCCTACCCGCCTACCCGTGAACCCCCCGAACCCGTACCCGGCCAACCCGTGAACCCGGGCGGGTTGAACCCGGTCCGGCCCGTTTTAGAACACTACTACATAGATATATGACCCACTATTATTTACGTAATATATATTAATTATTATGAGTAGAACTAGGGTGCTTCTAAGTTCACCAAGTTCTTTTGTGAACTCAATTCTAAAACTTATCAGATTAACTTCAAACGATGAATCCAAACCGTTGAAATCCTTCTACCTTATGAGTGATGCGTCTACATGTGAAAATTTTAAAGTTTCAAATTAATTTAGTATAAAGTCAAGTGGTCAAAATTAGAAGGTTTATAAATTAATTTTAATACATTCATTTTTTGAAAGCCTTTTGACCACTTGACTCTATAAAAATTTAATTTCAAATTTTAAAATTTTCACATGTAAATACATCACTCGTAAGATAGATGGATTTCAATAATTTAGATTAGTTGTTTGAAGTCAATCCGATAGATTTTAGAGTTGAGTTCACAAAGGAACTTGGTGAACTTAGGAGAACCCTAGTTCTCCTCATTTATTATTATCATACGCCAGTACAAAAAAAATTAAGTCGCAACAATAAATTATTTTTATTATTATTATGACTGGGAGATTGTGGCCTCCTGGAAAGCAGCAGTTTGGATTAATTATTTATTTAGGGTACGTATGGTGTAACTTTAATTAATAATATTTGTACATATTTAACTTTAATTTCCCGTAGGTTATCTTCATATACGGACTGGACTTGACTTGCATAATAAAACAGCTGTGTCAAATTAAGTTGTTTAAAATAAATAATATATAATAATACGTATGTATGTATGTGGATTTTGAATGAATAGTAATTAACTAATAGTAAATTAATGAAATATATGCATGGATGCAATTATATCTTCTCTTGGATTTTGGAATTTGGATGGGAACAATGTGCAATTAATGGCCGAATAGGGGCAAAGAAATTAAATGAGCAACCAGCAGCAGCTGCTGAGACTGGAGTACGTGCATGCCCGTTTTGGTTCATTCGTTTGTTTGACATTTCGTTTCATTAATTTCATTTCATCAATCCGTGATCAATTTGAATACGTACGTACAGCCACCGCAGTTTTTCTCTCTCGTCTAGTTAGGTGCATGCCTCGTTAGTCGTTGCTCCTTTCAACTTGATGTGCATCGATCTTCGGCTAATTGTCTAGAGAATTTTTTATCCATAAAATATTTTAAAAAATAAGGGAGAAAAATGAAAAGAAAATCACATTTTTTTTTTTTTATAAACATGTTGCATGAGATCTTTAGTGCCAAATTTTGTGTTGTCTGTTTCTTATTCTTACATGTTATAGTTGTCAGATAACGAAATGGTAGCAGATAAATAACAGGTAATACTAATATAATATTTTTTTTATTATTTATTAAATAAAATAATAAAACCTATACATTCATTTCACACACGTATAATACTTTATTGAAAAGAAATTCTAATCATACTAATTAAGCGCAAGTAAACCAGTTAAAGTACTTTTTTCAATACTTATTAATAAATATAAAATATATATTTTTTTATAATTACCAAATTGGGTAATGGGTACGAAATAGGATTTATCCATACCCTTACCCATTTATATAACGAAAAAAAAATTTAACCATACACATACCGATAAGTTTACGAAAAAAAATATTATCCGTATTCGTCTTATCGGATATGGTACGGATCGGGTAAACGGATAAAAATGTCCCATTGACACCCCTAGTTTGGATGGAGACTATCATTTCTTTTTTTTAACTTTGTATGGAGACAATACTTCTGATCTTTCTATTAGTGTAACACAATTTTTTCCTATAAGAATAATAAAAAGAAGAAAGACAAATATTAATAGTATCTGTTGATTTTTATTGATAGAAAGATCGGCATTAATTTCATCAATCCAAAAAAAATCTGTTGTTAAATTGACACTAATTTCATCGATTCTAACATAGTTGTTTTTTTTCTTCCATCTATTTTCTTAAATACTTTTTTTTTATATTTTAATAGAGAAAATTAGATTATGATCGATGAGATTAGTATCAATTTTTCTATCAATCACAATACACTCTTTCTATTAATCTTTCTTTCTATATTATTTTCTATAAAATAAATTCTAGAGTATTATTTCTATTTATCTCTTATTTTTTTTAGTAATTTCTATGGATAAAAAAATTCAATTGCTAATTCAATTCATTTACCACTGGATGCATATATGCAATGCATCGTGGTTCGTGGACCAAACAAAAAAGAAAGATGGAGAGAAGATGGAGAGAAGATGCTGTGTAGCCTATAAACTGCTATAAATAGATAGATACATACATAGTCATAGGTGTGGACATGAGTTTAACTGTGATGTGAGTATAATACACTATAAAATTAATATATACATTAAGTAGGAGAGAGAGAGAGAGAGAGTGAGAGTGAGAATAGGAGCATGGTACCTTATCTTTTTCTTCTAGGAACTTGAACAAGTGAGCCAGTCCAACGAACATTATACTGCATATCTGTCTGATATGATGTGATATTATTAGCATCACATCATATCATATCGTGTATCTCCTCCCCCATTCCTCTCTCTCTCTCTCTCTCTCTCTCTCTCTGTTTTCCACTTTCGTTTCTTTCCTTTTTTTCCCAAATCCCACTTCTCTCTCTTCTAGCTATTTGAGTATGGACTCTATATATTTCGATTGATTGAGAACTGAGAAGCAAAGAAAGGTAGTTTGGTTGGTGTTTTGATTTATTTATGATGCCCCTATCCGAGTTTCTTGGAAAGACTACACAATCCAAGTCCACTATGAATATGAACACCTATTCTTCCCCAATTTACTTGTAAGTCCACTTATTAATCCTCTTTTCTCTCTCTCTCTCTCTCTCTCTCTCTCGTCTTTTATCTTTTAGAATACTACACTATCTAATTGCTTTCTGTTCTGGGTTAATTAAAATTAATGGTCTCTTCCTTTTCCATTTCTATCTACGTACCTATGTATGTATAATTGTATACCAGGCAGTCCACTTGTAATTAATGACTAATTATCTTTAATTAAAGTAGATAAATGGAAATGATTATAAATAATATTCTAATCGTCTTAATTTGATTGTTTGGTTGCTTAATTAATTAAGGCCTGACAATGAATTTGCGGAGCTTTTATGGGATAATGGCCAAATTGTGATGCATGACCACTCTAGCCGACCCAAAAGAAAGAGGGCCGACATTATGGCAAATGAGTTTCCAGGAAACGATACTCTCGGAGCCGAGGATAAGGACGACATGGTCCCCTGGATCCACTACTCGCTCAATGACCCGTTACGATCCAGCAGCCCCATTCGACCTGACCCGCTTCATGCTGATGACTTCTTCTCTGATTTCTGCGAGGAGTTTGCCGATACCAACCAAAGCACTCTTGACTTGACAACCACAGTACAACCTAATAATAATGCTGGTGCTGGTGCTGGTGTGACAAACTTCTCTCTGTTTAAGGAGCGTCTGGCGAGCGGGGCAAAGGCATCAACCTCCACCATCAACAGAAATTCAACAGAGAAATCGTTCATTCGTGCCAATGAAAAAGAGGGCTGTATAATTAGGCATGAGCCTGTGCTGGCTGCTGCTTCTGTTTGCTCCATAGTGAATGATGAGGCGATTGAAAGTAGTGAGCCAAAGCATGCTGGCAAGAGGAAAATTAGGGAAGGAGACGAATCCAGCAGCAACAGTGAGGTAGTCATCACTATACTTATTATTATTTATTTTCCTTCTTTTAGAAAGAGAGATCATATGCACGGAATAAATTCGGTGCTGTGCTGTGTTTGTCTGTTTTGTATAATTCTATCTCAAACGATGCTTTTGTGATCCTAACAAACTATTATGCTGATTAGTAGATGCCTCCTAGATGTGGTAGTTATGTGATATATCATCTAGTGGGGATGTTAATTTTTAGTTGATTGGCTATATTCAGTGGTATTGTTCTCAATACAACTGCTTTTGTAAGAACAATCTATTAAGTTTCGTAATGAAACTGGTGGATAAGCCCTACTTTTGTCACAAAAAAATAAAAAAGATGGTGGGTGTACCGGGGCCCTTTAATAAAAAAAATGAGTATGTTAACATGTTAGTTAATTGTTTTTGGAACTACTTTTGGGTCCTTTATGTAGTTATACTATACAAGCATTGCACATGACTTGTATGGGAAATTCGCAGGATATGGACGATGAGTTAGCAGGAGAAAAAAGAGTTGCAATTGGAAGAGGTGGATCTGCAAAGAAGACCCGTGCAGCTGAAGTTCATAATATGTCAGAAAGAGTAAGTATTTCAATTCTTTAAATATAATAAAAAAAAAGAATCCAAACAAGAACTACCACACAATCTTCTTGTCTTCATTTGCGGCAATAATAAGGGGCAATCGAGGCGAAATTAGGTGAAGCTTTCAGGGTATACCGGGATGGCACAAAATCCTAATTTCATGGCCATGTTTTAATTATGCAACCATTACGTGGAATTTGAACCAAGTTTCTCTGCAGTTTAAAGAATTAGGCCCGGTTGCATTTAACTTAGGTAAATTTTTGGATCCTTTTGAATGAAACTTGAGACAGTTGAAGATGAGGGGAGACCAAGGCTAAATTGGGATAAAATTGGGGCTAATTTTTTGTTACATTGTAAACAAATGAAGCTAACAGGGACAATTATGTTTTGGTTTAGTTTCTACTTGGGTTCACTTTAGGTAAAGTCAGTGTAAATTGCAGCTCGATTGTGCCTTTTGTCGGAATAGAGTGGACCAATATAGAGATAACTGAGACCAACTAGCTAGGCTTCAAATGCAATCATTAGTGCATGATGTGCTTCTTGCTTTGTTTTTGGATCAGAGGAGAAGAGAGAGGATAAATGAGAAAATGAAGGCACTTCAAGAGCTTATACCGAATTGTAGCAAGGTATGGCACTACATACATCTTTTAAATTGTTGATAAAACTCAAGATGTAATATAAAGATACAATTAAACGAATTTTGTTGTAATATTGAATTTTGGTTGGTGAAAGGCGGATAAGGCGTCGATGCTTGATGATGCCATCGAATACCTTAAGACTCTCCAACTCCAAATTCAGGTAATCCATTTAGTAGTTACTGTTCAGTGTATTTTTTATCATTTAAAATGCCAAAAATTTCATAATTAATGTGCGTCTTGGCACGTTTGTCTTGAAATGCCCTTTTCCAATTTCATGGATCATCTGCCAAGAAAATAAGTAAAAGGAAAACTTGGGTAGCTAATTACGAAATTTGGTTAATTATATACACATGCATGTGCAGATGATGTCAATGGGAAATGGGATGTTCATGCCGCCGCCAGTCATGATGCAACAGTTACGGGGCCCACCCATGGCCCACTATCCCCCATTGGGCCTTGGGCTGTACCAGATGGGCATGGGCGCCATGGGCATGTACTCCCCGGTGCACCCGCACCCTCGACAATTCATCTCAGGCCCGCATGCACGTGCAATGCACGGCTTGGTTTCACCGATGCCTCCGCTTCATCCTCATGTCATTACCAAGCCAACTCAAGTCGGGTCTTCCAGTGAGAATACGGCCACCACCACTGTTGGAACAAGTGTGCCTTCCACTTTTGTAAGAGAAGATGCAGGAGTAGCCAATTCCGTCAAACCAGATCCCAAAGCAGAGATGTTATAGCTAGCAATGTGCTTCAGAAACTATTTTTTTTGGTGGGTTATTTTCCTTTGTTGACCTGTACTTAATTGAGTTTATCCTTTAATTTTCTTTACTATCTAACGCTGGTATCCTAACATCCACAGAAGTAGTTAAGAATGAATATTATTGTTCCTGCTTTAGATGGTGATATGTTATGTTAGTAGTGAAGTGAATGTATTTATATGTTTGTTTTAGGAAGCCAAAGAGGAAGAACTCATGGGTCGGGGGTAAAAGGGTCTACCTGTCAACTTCTATCTATTGGAATACTCTGGGAACTTGTACCAACCACTGGTACACCCAAGGTTTTCCGATCCCCAAAAGTAACTCAAATTTTGAGTTTGGATCCAGATTCCAGAGCGTCTGATCAGCTTTGACACGTACGTATGTTAAGGGGCCCTTGAATTTCTAACTTGGACCAGATTTGTTCAGATTCAGGTCGGACAGTTGGGAACCAAACTCAAACTTGAGTTAGTTTGGGAGATCGGGATCCACCTCCAATTAAGGACTTTTGACAATATGATTTAGGCCTTTCTCTACTTGTATGATCGCGCCAGCTCAATCATATACGTTACATAATAATATAAGAGGAGGGATCCACTTACAACATATTACAACATTCGGTTTTGCAATTTTCAAAGTCCAAACAGTCGATCCAAACCGTTCAACATGATCTCTATATTAAAATGTGCTTTGAGATCAAATTTTACATTTTTTAAATTTCTTTTACTATTTATTAAGTATTTTACAAAACTGTTGTTTTTAGACAATTCAGGACCACTAAAAAAACAGCAATTTTGTAAAATACTTAATAAATAGTAAAAAAAATCAAAAAAATGTAAAATTTGATCTCAAAGAACATTTTAATGTAGAGATCATATTGAACGGTTTGGATCGACTTTTTAGACTTTAAAAATTGTAAAATTAAATGTTGTAAGATTCAAATGTTGTAAGTGAATCCCTCCTCTAATATAAAATTGTTGGTCTCTTATTTAAGTTTCATCTGGTTGGGACTTTCCATTGAATTCCCGTTTCGGATACTAAAAATTAACAATTCATGTTGCTGTAAAAAAATTTTATTTTCTGTGCTGGTGCAGGATAAGGGGTTTGAAGACTTGAATTAGTACCACTTGAGCTACTCTCAGGGTCAGTTTTGTAATCAAATGTAGCTTTTATGTCTTGTTATATAATCAGAGTTACGCTTTTAGATGATTTTGGCTTGTGTAATTTTTTTTTTTTTCTCATGTTGTTGCTTTGTTCCCTTTATAAGCTTATTGCATAGGGAGCTTGCTTAGTAATAGCACTATTTTGGATTAGTACTTTTAATTTTGTTCTGGAAATATATGGATTAGTCATAGTTGACGCATTCGTTGAAGCCACCATTAAGGAGCAGGATGAAATGAAAAACGATAGATTAATTAACAACACAAACCAAAAGGCCAGACTTGATTAGACATGTGACATATCACTGCTACTGCTAATGTTACCATTAATCATTTTTCTAGTCTTTACACTACTGATTAGTGAGTACTGAGTACTGTCTACATACCACATGCACATATTCACAAATAACATCCACACAAGTTGAAGTAAATGTAACACTCAACAAAGTCATCAAGCATACTATGTTCTTGTATACTGCACAAACATATTCACATCCCAATCCCAATCTAATGAAATACAAAATATATAATTAATAAATAAATAAATATATAATAATACAAACCAACAATGTAAAACCAAGCAAATTAAAAAGCTAGCACAACCAAAGGGATCATTTAAAATCCATATTAATTTCACATAAAAAAGAAATTCTAATTCATTTTTATTTGACTTTGATATCGTCTTTATTCTCCACCGGCATATTCTTCGAACTCGGAGATTTTCTTACAATTGCCTTCTTCACCTTCCCTATTTGATGCTTCACCTTTGACAATAAGTTGTTTGAGCCCCGGGAAGTCAACTTGCTTGCAACTTCTTCTTTAGCAGCTTCCCCTGCTGGAGCATATTCTTTCTCGGCAATCTTCTCACCTTCCCCTTCCTGTGCAGATTCGGTTGTAGTTACCTCACGTGTGGCCTTCTCATCCTCTTCCTTCTTTTCATCTGCTTCTGATTTAGTATCATTAGTGGTATTTGCATCTCTAGAAGAAATCTCAGTACTTTCTTTTGGTGCAACTGCAATTGCAGTCTGCTCCGATTCTGACAGCTCAATTTCTGACTTGTCATCAGAAACCTGTTTGTTAGCAGTAACGGATGAGTCATTAGCTTTCTCCTCTGCCAAATGGTCTCCAAGAGGTCTTTTTTTCTTCTTCTCTGGCAATACTTGAGTAACCTCACTTTCAACATCTGCACTTTCAGCAAGTACAGGAGATGCATCTGTATTAATTTCAACCTTTAACTCATCCGAATTAGCTTTCTCTGTTTTAGTATGAACCTCCTCTGTAACTGCACCCGCATCAGTATCAGTGGTTTTGGTCTCTGGCATTGACTCAGTAGTATCAATAACCGGAGTTACAGCAAGGGAAGAATCAGGTAACTCAGATTCCTTGATAACTTGTTTCACCAACTCATCCTTATTCTCAGCCTCTTCCTCTTCACCTACTGTTACTGCAACTGAAGTATCCTGCAACTTACGATCCTCACTTTGAACTTCTGGCAACTTGGCTTCCTGTTGCAGATTCACAATTTCGATGACCTTGTTTTCTTCTTCATGAATAGGCTCGGCATCTTTAGTCCCGTCGATGATGGTTTCTGTATCAGTTGCATGATTAGGCAAATCAGTTTCCTTGATTTCTTCTTTCACCAATTCTTCAACCTCCTGCTTGTCTTCTTCATGGGTTTCAGACACTGGAGTTGCAAAATCTTCAGTTTGTTTTTGTTCTTCAGGGTTTGGAGTCACTAAAGCTACCCCAGTTTCTGAAACTAGAGTAGCAGAAACTGGAGCGACATCAGATTGATCTTCGACTTCTTCTTTCACCAGCTCAGTGGTTTCTGCAGCTACAGTTTCACCACTTTCCGAAACTAGCGTTACAGAAACTGGAGCGACATCATCAGATTGATCTTTGGCTTCTTCTTTCACTAGCTCAGTGGTTTCTGTTTCACTGGTTTCCGGAACTAGCTCTACAGAAATTGGAGCGACATCATCAGATTGGTCTTTGGCTTCTTCTTTCACCAGCTCAGAGGTTTCTGTTTCACCGGTTTCCGGAACTAGCGCTACAGAAATTGGAGCGACATCATCAGATTGGTCTTTGGCTTCTTGTTTCACCAGCTCAGTGGTTTCTGTTTCACCAGTTTCCGAAACTAGTCCTGCAGAAATTGGAGCGACATCATCAGATTGATCTTTGGCTTCTTCTTTCACCAGCTCGGTGGTTTCTGCAGCTTCCTCAGTTGCATTGTTAAGTGCAATCGAAGTCTTCTTGATTTCTTCCTTCACTGACTCTTCAGCTGCCTCGGCACCACTTATCTCTTCCACGGCCACATCAATATTTTTAACCGTGCCAGTTTCTGTAATTGCATTGTCTTCTTCTTCTTGGTCTTTAGTTTTCAATGTTTTGTTTTCTTCAGTGATTTCTGGGATGTGAGCAACTTCACTTATCTTGGGTGCTTCCAATTGAGTTTTATCCTCCTTATCCATCTGATGTTGAAAGAAAAAAAAATAATGAAAAGAATTGAGAAAAGACTTTAAAATGTTTAAATGAATTTAATAATTAAAAAAAAAAGATGTTTTGGTGTAGTAGTGACATAAAGCCATATTTGTGAGCAAGATAACTTGAGGATAACTCAAGAAGATATGCGTAACAGCGGGTTAAGAAAAGAAATAGGGATAAAGAGATAACTATTATCCCTTGTGAGAGGGATAAGTGATAACTTAATTTATCCTCCTCATACGAAACATAACACACACACCCCCCCCCCCCCCCCCCCCACACACACAACGCACAAATTAGGGATAAACAACACCCAATCAGCAATTAAGCTCACTTTGTCAGGATGAATGATGTTTAATTGCAGAAACAGAGTAGGTTGAGCCAAAATAAGGTGAACTTGAAACATAAGGGGAGTATTATAAACTCTTTACCAGTAATTTAATTCTGCCAAAAATTGAACTCCTTGGTGCTGACGGAATTGGTGAAAATGTGAAGTAATTAATATAGAACAACTAGGAAAAGCAAAGAAATTGTTGGTAGTGGTTTTGCCATACATGCATAAATACTAGAACCCTTGTTAAATTTGAATTGATCAT
The DNA here is from genome assembly GCA_964058825.1 of Carex arenaria. NCBI lineage: Eukaryota > Viridiplantae > Streptophyta > Magnoliopsida > Poales > Cyperaceae > Carex > Carex arenaria. The sequence goes on from CAXKVW010000781.1 coordinate 256,851, forward strand.
ATCCTTTCAATACTTTAAGAAGAAAAAAAAAGATGATTAAGATCCTGACCTTTGCAATATATGGTGCCCTCAACTCAAGGATTGACGGTCATTAAATGATTATGAGGGACCAAGTTAAAAAATCATTCATGCATACGCGCACATGTGACATGTCATGGTATGAGCATATATATAATTATATAGTAACAAGATTAATGAATAAGCAAACTATTTTGAAATAATTAATAAGTTGTTAATTTGGGTGTGAGCAGGAAAGTTACCGGAAATCCCCAGAAGATGCTTTTAAATGAAAAGAAGAAGGAAGAAAGAAAGAAAAAGGTAACGTAGTAATTAAGAAGCGCTTTTAAATTTAAAATAAAAATAAAATCCCGCTTAACTTTCTCTTTATATTTTCCTTTCTCTTTTTCCTAGAAAAGATGAGAACGGAGTGGGTCCGATGCCCAACGGACCTATTTTTTATTTTTAGGTTCAACGAGCTTTATGACCGTCGATACATTTTATGATCCGTGCACACGAAAATTGAAGCAGCTTGCACGAATTTGGAGCATTACGCACGAATTTTAAATTAAATCATATTGAACGGTGATGAACCGGTTGAACTTAAGTAGCTCTCAACTCAACTTTAAAAAGTAAAAAGATAGAGAGGTAGATATAGATATATGGAAGGGGAAAAGTAAAAGAGAAGAATGAAAAAAATGAAAAAGGAGTGTGGGAAAGTTGGTAGCATGAGTGGCCTGGCATATATGGTTTCCTTGCATACGAAGTAATTCCCTATATTGTACTAAACTAATATAACCTCTAAAAAGTAAAAAGTAAAAAGTAAAAACCCACCCACAGGCCACAGCCACAGGCCACAAGAAGAATTAAATAATAATATAATAACATTAAGAAATAAATAAAAAAGAAATTAAATTAAATTAAATTAATTAAGGTGAATGAAGAGAAGAGAAGAGAAGAGAAAAATGAGCATTAATTAGATTGAGAGTGAATTTACCAAAGTAGGAGGGGAAGGAGGGGATGTGGATGTGGATCTGGGTGGAGCTAATTCAACTGCTATTTCCTCCTTGGCATCCATCGATCGCTAATTGCTTTTGCTTTTGCTCTTGATTTTGATTTTGATTTTGATTTGCTTCCACTGATCGATCAAGTTAAATTCTCTAGCCTAAGCCTAAGCCTAGCTAGTATCCCCGCCTGCTGTTGCTTTGAATCAGATAAATTTAGTTACGAGATTGGGAGATAGATATGAGATGGGTAAACACTAACACACTCACTTGCTAGATACTTCCTTCCCTTGTTAGAGAGTCTGAGAGAGAGAGATGGTAATGGGATCTTGGGTTTTGTGTAGTGTAGTGTTGTGTTGTTTGTAAATTGTGTAATTTTGTGTGTGTGGACCCAGTGCATGGGGACAGCGCAGAGGCATGAGGCATGAGGCATTGAGGCATTGAGGATTGAGGAGAGGAGGCATAAACATAATAACACCAGTGGCAATGGGCCCAGCACAGCTGGCTCTCCAAATTCCTGAGCTGGCCTTTTTTTGCCTTCTTGCGTTTGTTTATTCATAATATTTTTTTAGTCACTTCTTTCTTTCTTTATTATTTCAAATTAATACCAGTAAAAATGAACAAAAATCCAAGGGTTTCTAGACAAATTCAAATAAAAAACATACAACAAAAAAGCAAAATGCCACTTTCTTTCTTTGTTTGTTTGTTTGCCAATTAGCAGTGACCACCGCAAATTAAGACAGAAAGGTGTCCCCAGGCCCAAGCCCAAGCAACAATTAATTTACGGCTCTCGCCTTTCCCTTTTCCCGGCAACATTTTTCTATTTATAACCCTGCAATACTGCAAAACACCATATGGGGAGGCTGCCTTTCTGTTTTAACTTCAATTCCTTCCAAGTTCCAACTCCTACCAAGTGCTAATTCTTTCACATTAAATACAAAATTATGTATGTATGGAAATGGAAACTCTATTGGCTCTTTTGGAAATATATTTTTGCTAATTAATGCAAAAAACAAAGACAACTAACAATTAAAATTCTTCTTTCCCAGTTAGATTCTCATGGCCATGTCTTTGTGTGGAAAGAGTACAGCTGACACGTGAATCCAGACGGATTTAAACATTTAAATATTAGTTTTAATTTTACTGCGAGCTCACATGTCAGCGACTCAGGAGCAGAAAAATCTTGTCCCCTAGAGTGCAGGGGTGGACCCAAGTGTATCCGGGGGGTGGGGGGCAGCTTGCGTTTTAGTAGAAGTTGGGACGTTTTGATTGGCTCTGCCCCTCCGTGGAAATATTTTTGCTCCCCGCTGGATGTTTAATTTGTAGTTCGGGTTAAATTTAGAGTTAAAATTAAAGTAATTTTTTTCAATTATGATTAATAATTAGAATTATAGATTAAAATATCAGAAATTACAAATCAAAGCATTGAAAAGTACAAATTAAAACATTATTTTTATTAAGTACTTAATTAGTTAATGTATTTGAACCCGATTAGTTATTTAAATCCAATTCGATATTTTTTTGCCCTCCCTGACGAAAATCCTGAGTTCGCCCCTGCTAGAGGGCAGAGGATTCAGTTCCATTTTGTGTAGCTGTGTAGGGATTCCAAATTAAATGAAATTAAAGAGGAGCTGGGTATAAGTGTCAATATGTATAGTACGGGTTGGATGAAATATATTTTCATTTAAACTCATACTAATATAGTTTTTTTTTTTTTCCATACTTATTAAATATTATTTTACTCATACTCTATTCTTATACATTAAGATAACATATAACGAAACAAATAAAGATAATTTTTAAATAAATTGATAGCATATATTAATTTAATTAAAAATATAATAAATAAACAAATATAAAGAGTATCATTGCAGTCCTAGGCTGTTGGGCTGTGGGATTTTTTTATAAAGCATAAATAAAAAAATTCAACTTCACCTGCCGAAATGATTGCCGCTAGTTTTATAAAAAGCATAAGGAACGGAAGCGCAAACCGTTCCCTATTTTTTTTTTTTAAGGGAACGGAAGCGGAACCCGTTCCCCGACATTTTTTCCAGAATGCCTGCTGCCTTCTGTGTTGCTGTTGCGTTGGGTTGCTGCTGCCTTCTGTGTTGCGCGTCCATGTGCTTGGGGAGGGAACCGGTTGGGATCCCGTTCCCCATTTTTTTTTGCTTATAAAAATTAATCTCCACTGCCTTAATCTCCTCCTCCCTTACTTCGTTCCTTCTTCCTTCCTCAGATGATACTAAATATTTACAGACTACAAACCAATGAAATTCTTCAAAAAAATTCTAAATTTTGAGTATTATGTTATCTGCTGACTAGTCTTTGCATTATATTTTCTGCTTTCGTCCGAGAGAGTTGTAGTAAGTTTATTTTTCAATTCTTATTGTTTTTTAAGATAAAAAATTAAGTAGGATTTGCATTATATTTTCTGCTTAAGATATAAAATTAAGTAGCATTTGCATTATATTTTTTGTTTTCGTCCGAGTGTTGTAGTAAGTTTATTTTTCAATTCTTATTGTTTTTTAAGATATAAAATTAAAAATAATGTGTAGGTTAATGAAACGAGTATTCTATTATCTACAGATTGGCTTTTACATTATATTTGCTGCTTTCGTCTGAAGGTTGTAGTAAGTTTATTTATTAATTTTTATTATTTTTTAAGATGTAAAATTAAAAATAATATTTAGATTAATTGTGAATTTTTTTTTCAGGAAATGTCTCAAGTTTTAATAAATGTGTACCATCATTGTGAATTTTAGACACACCGACTTGCACTTTTCTGATTTCTGACTCAACCAGTCTTGATGAGCTTAGAAGACATGTATATGTTGGTATTCGTTTACTTCCTAGCCAGTTCGATCTGATAATCAGGGCGCGTTTGAACACGGCGCCTCCTGGCTCAGTAGAAAAATACCAGTTAATTAACATAGAGCACGAAATGATATGGCATATGGTGGTTGGACACGCCACTCCGGTACTGAATTTTAAACTTCTTGAATTAGTGATTGAGTCAGTACCAGTTGTTAGTCAGAACAGTTATGACCCATACCCGGGTAGTGTACCTGGAAGTAGCAGAGACAAACCGGTGTCTGATTCACCTGTCCCTCCCGAAATACCAGTATCGGATGATTTGCATAATTATTTTGACCAACTAAATAATGATACATGCTCAAACTCAGACTCAGATTCAGAACCTGATCTCGATATCCCAGTTGTTGGAGAAGATGATATGGCTGAAATTGAGGATGAGATTAGGGTTCAAGAGGTAATAAATGAGTGGCAATCGTCTATTCCCTTTGTTAATCGGGGATTGCAACATCCTTGTTCGGCATTTAATGATAATGTGTCGATGCCATACAAGGATGAAGCATTTTTTGGTTATGCACCCAGAATCGACGGTTTATTTTCGGTGGGATAGATTTTCGAGTCTAAAGCCGAACTTAAATCCAAGTTGGGTGGATTTGCCATGGAGCATAACTTACAATTACAACATACCCTGACCAATCGTACTGGTTATGTTGTTATATGTGAAGCGGAGGGGTGTCCATGGAGATTATACGCAAAAACCACTCAGACTGGAAAGTGGATAATTGCAACAAATCCAGACGAGCACAATTGTTTCAGTATTGCTTGTACAGCAGACAGTCGTCAAATGACGGCTAGAAAGATTGCAGAAATAATCAAACCTGGTTTGGATAAGAATCTAGAGATGTCAATAAAAGAATGTCGCAATTCAGTTAGACAAGCGTACACAATGGTTCAGCCTTCATACAACAAGATTTGGAGAGGGAGGGAGTTAGCTATTGGTGAATTATTTGGATCTTGGGAAAAAGCGTACGAAATGCTACCTTCTTTTCTTGGTGCAATCCAGAGTTCTAACCCAGGCACAAAATACAGAATCGAGCATGAACCATCTACACTTATGGGTGTCCATATTTTTACCCGCGTGGCATGGGCTTTCGGTCCATGCATTCAAGCATGGCCATATCTCAGACCAGTTATAAGTGTAGATGCAGGACATTTATCTGGCCGGTACAAAGAAAAACTATTCATGGCATGTGCTTATGATGCAGAACAACAAGTATTTCCCCTTGCATTTGGGATTGCAGAAGAAGAAACTTCATCTAATTGGGGCTGGTTTATGCAATTTGTACGCGAAGATGTGGTGGGACCTGGTCGGATATGTGTTATATCAGACCAGCACGGGGCAATCCGTTCAGTATTTGATCGACCAGATTTAGGGTGGTGTGAGGAAAATGGTGAAGCGGTGCATCGTTTATGTGTTCAACATATTGCGGCAAATGTTTACAAGCTGTGTAAGAACAAAAGGTTGAAAGAAATTTTTTCAAAATTTGTGCGTAAGATGAAACCTTGGAGGTTCAATGAGGGAATGGATATGATAAAAGATATTAGTATTACTACTCATAAGTATGTAATGTGGTGTGGTAAAAGGGTGGAAAATCTCGAAGAAGAGCCATTGCAACTCCATAAGTGGGCACAATGTCATGACGGAGGCCTAAATAGGTGGGGTATAATGACTTCGAACGGGTCAGAATCACTGAACAGTGTATTTCGTGTGGCTCGCCAACTTCCTGTAACAGCGATAGTGGATCGCACATTTTACAAAGTTGCGGATTGGTTTGTCACAAGGTCTCAGGTTGCCCAACAGTGGCTTCAAAACGGAATGGAATTATCAGCAAATATATTATCTGTTTTGGAATATCGGATTAAAAAAGCCAAGGAGCACCGAGTGATACCATTGGGATTGCACACTTATGAGGTCATAGTTCACGACGGAGTTGTTAAGACGGTATGTCAGTTATTTTATTAAATTTCTTACAAAATTTATAAATGATATTGTTGTAATTATTTTGCTTTACTAATTATAGGGAGTGAAGGGAAATATGAAGTATGAAGTTAGATTTTTAGAAGGGGAGGGTGAAATGCCTACTTGTCAGTGTCAGAAGCCACAATTTACTGGCATTCCTTGCAACCATGTACTGGCGGTGTGTTGTTTGAGACGTCTAAATCCGATACAATATGTAAGTCACTACTATAGCATTCAAAATTATGTCAACACATGGACAGGTGGATTTCGCGGCTTTGGTAATGCCGAATTTTGGCAATATGATATGGGAGCACCTAAAATCAGACCAGACCCTGGAAAAATTAACAAGGGAAGGAGGAAGCACCAGAGAATTCCAAATTCAATGGATGATATGGAAGCCCGTATCAGACCACGCAGTAGAGTACAATGTCCAGATGGATCCAATAGAAGAAGAACATCAGGTTGAAAATGTTAAGAGTGATTAACCATTGCAGTAGACCACGCAGTAGAGTACAATGCCCGTATCAGATCCGTACGCCTTCTGTCCAGGTGTCTTTACCATTGCGATTCCTTGTGCTGTGGTCTTTGTAAGGCGGAATCTCTACAAAGAAAAAAAAATAGTTTAAATAAATGTACTGTGTAATAAAATAAAATGCATATATTACAAAGGAAAAAAATACTTACCGTGCGAGCAGCAGTGATGGCATCTGAGACATACCCGAGATCTCCTACATTTCCTTCTGGTACTGGTACTGGCTGGTTTAGAATTTCTTCATTGTTCTGATTCAGAAAGACAGACGGCATGCCGTTATAGAAGAACCAATACATATACTCGTCGTACCTACAAATGAAATAAATTTTCAATTATTTGTGTTCCAAAAAAAATACGTATAGCTTATGAATTCTAAATTTAGTTGTACCTAGTCAGATCATACGGAATTTGCTCAAGCACACATATGGGTTGTTTCGCGATATAATCCGCAAAATAATCGCTCCAATCCACAGAGTGTCCGTCGTTGGTCAAACCGCTTGCTCGGGTATAACTGCGTAGTTCTTCAAGTTGCTGAAATGATACTGGAGCATTTGGAGGAATTGTCTGAAACAAGCCGAGCTGCCGAGCAACTCTATCAGGAAATTGAATCTCTACCTCCCAGAAATGGATGCACCACACCCTGCATGTAAACATCTGGAAGTCTCTTATCCCGCGTTGAGGTAGCATGCTATAGTAATCCGTATACGGGGTCCAATTGACAACATTTGCATTCAAACGATCGAATTGATTTCGAAATTGCTTTGTGCCTAAGTTGTAAACAATTGACAGTTAAATATTGAATGAACACTAAATTAATTTGAAAAAAATATTTATTATTAAAATGTACCTCTTATTGCATTACCCTCCCATTCATGTGGTTGAATCCACTTTGCTCCGAAAGGCAGTCTTTCTTCCGCGGCACCCATGCCAAATGGCAAATCATCTTTGGGCCTCGGCCGTCCTATAGGAAACCGAGTCCAACACCACATCTGGAGCAGTAATAGTGGACCATTAATCGACTCGGCCGATTTTCTACAAGCCCGTGACAACTCACTATATAGACAAGCAAGCACAGCACCTCCCCAGTTGTAGTCGACATTTCGAGGTCCCAAATTCTCTAAAAATTGTAGGTACATTATCGGGACACCGCTTGCAACCGAATCATGAAACATTATAGACCCAAACAAGTCCATGCAATATGCACGTGTGTATCGGTTGATTGTCTCCTGGTCACTGGCCGGTGTCAAATTCGCAACAAATCTGTCCTTCAACCATTTGAGACGCATGTAGTGTTTTGATATTCTAATTCTCTCACCTTCTGTGCCTTCGTTCTCCACTTTTTTAAAGAAAAAGTCATCATCACTGTCTTCATATCCATTGTAAACTTCGTGTCCAAGACAGTCTTCAATTAGTTGTGACCAGTTGTCATCAGTATGTCCAGCTATTACCATTCCTGTAAATACAAAGTTAGATAGATATATACTTGCATTAGATAGACAAATATCAAATTATTAGTAATAGAAAAATATTTTACCTGTAATAGGCAAACCCCACAAACAACTGACATCTTCTAATGTGACTGTGCACTCTCCTACCGGAAGATGAAATGTATTCGTTTCGGGCCTCCACCTCTCAACAAGAGCTGTGATCAATCCTTTATCAATGTAGCATTTAGTCACATCCTTCATCTGATACAAGCCTAGATTCACCAAACCTGATTTCATCTGAGGCTGATAAGGAATGCCCGGCAAACGAGCGCTAGTACGCAGTGTATAATGAGACTGGAATGGTAATTGCCATGCAAAATAAATTAAACTCCAAAATTTAATTCAACTTTATAAGTAATTTTTTTTTATAAATCACGAAGTTATGACAAATACCTCCGTACTCGCCCGGCGTATTTTGTGTTGGTCTAGAGGCAATTCCAATAAAGATGGTTGGTGATACATTTTGGCCTACAATATACATAAAATTACAAATAAATAAACTACACAGGAAACTACATTTGTTAAAATTGTTTTAAAATAATTTTCTTCCTAAATAAATAATTACATTGGAAAAAACTAGTCTAAATTGTTTTAAAATAATTTTTTTCCTACATTTGTTAAATTTACTCTACATACAAACTAAACCATTCTACAATTACTAAAATTATACTAACAAAACTAAATCAATCTACAATTATTTATACTACATGCACAAACTTAAATTACAAAATGATTCTACAATTATTAAAATTAAGCTAAAATACTTAAATTACACTCAAAAATATTTTCCACAATTTATTTATATACCCTCAAATTAAAAAAATTCGAAATTTCTTAATATACCCTCAATTTATACCAAAACTATCAATTAACCTCTTTATTTAACAATAAAATTACTTATTTAAACTAAAAATTTCGGATATTTAATAAAAAAAATATAAACTACATACCTCACCAAAATTATAGATCTGAAGCTTGTTTGGTTGTCCTTTGAAAAATATACAATTATATATAACTAGATCAAAAAATAGTATAATATTGAGAGCTGAAAAAAAAATTTTGAGTAACTTACCTTCGGAAGAGAACGTACTCAGAAAATGGAAATGGGGGAGGGAACGCTTTCGGGGTAGTAGAGAAAGTGATGGGAAGGGAAGGGAATGAAATAGCTTTATTCGGGAGGGGACCAGTACTGAAACTTAGGGGAACGTTTTCCCCTTCCGTTCTCTTTTTTAATTTTTTTTATTATTTTTTTATTTTTTTAATTTTTTAATTTGGGGAACGTTTTCCGCATCCGTTCCCCCTCTTTTTTTTTTCTTTTTTTTAATTTAAAAAAAAAAATTTTAATTTTTAAAATTTTTTTTTATTTTTTTTAATGGGGGAACGTTTTCCCCATCCGTTCCCCCTCTTTTTTATTTTTAAATTTTTTTTTTATTTTTTTAATGGGGAACGTTTTCCCCATCCGTTCCCCCTCTTTTTTTTTATTTTTAAAATTTTTTTTATTTTTTTTATTTTTTTTTTTTTTTTAATGGGGAACGTTTTTCCCCTCCGTTCCCCTCTTTTTTTTATTTTGAACTGCGGGAACGTTTTCTCCTTCAGTTCTCCCTAATTATTATTTTTCTATTTTCGCACGGGGAACGGCTTGGGAAGCCGTTCTCCCTAATTTTTTTTTTTTTTTTTTTTCTGGATTTTCTGTTGCAGCTGCTGTGCTGTTGGTACGAAGCAGGCAGAAAATGAGAAAAATGAGCAGGGAACGGCTTGCGGTTCCGTTCCCGTAAAAAAAAAAAGTTGGGAAACGGTTTGCACTTCCGTTCTTTATGCTTTTTATAAATCCATCGCCAATCATATCGACAGGTTAAGTTTAATATTTTTATTTATGCTTTATAAAAAAACCCCGGCTGTGGGGGCTCGGCCTATATATATATATTTAAATATATATGGACTGATGCTAAATTGCTAGTGCATGTACTTCTATTATAATTTATTAGTATGGCCCCTCACCACTTGTGCCTCTGCCTCTGGCATCTACTCATCTCATCTTTTCAGCTCATTCATCATTCTCTCTCTTTCTCTCTATTATTTTTATTTTTATTTTTATTTTTATTACTACCGTACAGTTGATCATATTTTAGCGCGCACAGATCTTGAGTGAGGAATTTTTTAGCCCTTCTTTTTTATTTTTTTAATCAGGCCCAGGCCCAGGCCCATTACCAATGCAATCTCACCTCGCTCTCTTTCTTCATTCATAATAATTTCATGTAGGTATATATAGGTGCATAATATATATCGTATATTAAATGTCTTTCGTTTGGCCCGGCCCAACCCAGAACTGTTTCCTCTTCTCTTCTTCTTACATTACAAATCGACAAGTCAAAGCTTATACCAATTATACCAATTTAATTTAGTAATGTGTTGTATAAAGAGATGTAAATAATAGAGAGCTATTTGATATCTAGTCTCTTAACATTTTGATTTCAATAAAAATCGGCAGGGAATAATTAACCTCAGTTTCGCCTCAAAAAAGTACCAATTTAATTTAATTTATATACTATGGTGAACATACCAAATTTTGAATTAATATTCTTTACAATGTCAATTTTCATTTCTATTTGAAATTACTCTAAATAGACAATAGAGTGACTGAGGTATTTGGAATTCACATCCAGTGCATTACCTGAAAAAGGAATCTTTTACAATTATTGGATCTGGACCGTTTATTTTAGCTTGGCACGAATCTCAAAGCACAATAATATTGCCCCCTATTTTCCCCCGAATCTCAAACCGGTTGAGTTTTAATCTCAAACCGTAAAGTGAAGCCCATCCTCTGCGGTACCTGGGAGGATATTGGTCCAGGTATTTGTGGGTACGTACTAGAATCAACATTCAATTTAGGAGACAACTTGTAGATGTCTACTTACATGAATGGAGACAACTTTTTAGGAGACGTTTGGATGAATTAAGGATTGGAGTTAACTTTAAGATTGAGAATAGTAGTTAATTTAACATTTTGTTTTATTAGTAGAATAGTGAGAAAGTCCACAAAAGACAAATAAAGAATAGTCTATATTTGCTAATTCAAATACATCCAAACAAAGAATAGTAGCTTGGAATAGTTTTCTGGGTTTAAGTTGAATGACCAAGTTGATAGAATATAGTGGAGATGGGCTCCGAATTCTAAGTATCCATTCAAATCATTTTAAGAATGGCTGGACTTTAGTGGTATGACAAATGTAGATTTTGATAAGCTCATATTCCACTAAATTTCTTTTTCCTTTTTATGGATGGTTAAAAAGAAAAAAGTTCTCACTAAGAACAACTTAGTGAAAAGAGGTTGGTAGGGACTAAAGAGATCCTAAATGTGTGTTTTGTGATGAAGTAGAGAGAGTAGATCATTTGTTTGTTAATTGTGTTATGATTAAAAAAAATTTGGTAATGGATAGTACTTTATAACGAGTTCTAGAATGTCAGTCCGTACAAGACTTGTGGTATATTGATGCATGTACGCCGAAATTTTTATTAATATAAAAAATTAAAAAGTAATTTTCAAATCTACACCCTAGTGCACGGGGTTTCCAAAAGTATCAAAACGGAGATTAAATTTTAGTTTCGAGCAAACTTTCTGCAAAATTTATTTTCAGTTCTAGGAATTCCGAAACCGTGGAAAAAAAATCCAGTTTGCGGAACCGAAAATTAAACTCCCGATTATAAGTTTTTTTTAATTAAAAAAGAAGTGTTTATAATTTATTTATTTTTATATTGAAATATTAGAAATATTTTATATATTTCTTTGAAAATAGATTAAATACTATATAATTTGATTTATTATAAAAACTAAGACAAATAACTTGGATTTTTTGCAGCTGTATGAAAAATTAAAAAAAAGATTTGTGTTATTGGAAAAAAAAAATGTTTTGAATCTGATTTATCAATTCGGTTCAAAAGTCATTTCTAGATAAATACAAAAAATATTTGAATTTTTTATTTTTGAAAAAATATATATGACACAATTGTAAAACTATTTCTCAATTTTTTTTTTGTTATTTTTAAAATAAGACAATATTACAGTATTTTATTAAGCTTCAACAATCTCAATTTTCTAATTCCGTCCTGGTGCATGTTAATTTAGATTGGTTGTTAGAAATAAATAGATGGAACACACTTATATTATTATATACATACATGCTTATATAATGGTCTAAATCGATCGTTTCTCTTTCAATCAATCAATTTAACGGTCTGGTCTCTTCATATATATCTCCTCTTTCGCACCTGCACCATGCAGGCATGCATGCATCATGCATGCATGTAACTACTTAATTAATTACATGCTTGTTAATTGGTAATAAATTATGCTTTAATTGATTTTGTTTATGTTCAGTTAATTTGGTCCTCTGTCTTTTCCTTTTCAGTCAATTGCATTTCAATGATTTGACCTTCCAACAACTTTCTCTCTCTTAATTCTCTGCATCATCAAGTAAAGCAAAGCAAAATTACTTGTACTTATTAATTTCTGTATGTCTTCAAACAAAAGAAAAATGAAAAAAAGAAAAGAAAAAGGTGGGTACATAGAGAAAAGTTTTCATGAGAGGTGGGAAGAAAGTGATTTTCGTCTAGTCATATGTTTTGTGTAATTAATGATTGCGAGGCATTCATAATTAATTAATTAATTAGTGCCGTACCTGTAGTTGGATGCTGCTATTTTTCCTACCCTTACCATTATTTCTCTTCCTGTACATATGCGTCTACATGCTTCTTTTTTCATGAAATAATTAAGGTCAAGTGACACTATAATTTTTGTAGACATCAATATTTTTTTGTGATATTTTAATTTTAACAATAATACTAATTAATTAGACGTGTTTTGCAATTTTGCTCCTAATTAATATCCTCAAACTTCTTGTTGATCTCTTGCTAGTTCCAAAAGGCAAAATAATAATAATAATAATAATAATAATAATAATAATAATAATAATAATAACAATAACAATAACAATAATAATAACAACAACAATAATAATAACAACAACAACAACAATAATAATAACAATAATAATAACAATAACAATAACAATAATCATCCAATAATAATAATCATAATAATAATAATAATAATATAAACGGCCTAAGATAACTATATATCTTTATAAACTCTTCTCATCTCAGAATGCAACCTATTATACAAAAACATACACAACTATTGTTGAAAGCAAAACTTGGCTCTTTTATATGCATACTTACATATTTCAATTCACACATAAAAACAAGCTATCTTATCAAATGCACACTTAATTGACTATTGCGACATGCACATTGCCCTATTGCATAATGAACTCTTAACTAATTGACTATTGTATAATCCACACTAGATTATTACAAAAGGGGAGGAAGAGGAGATTACTGGACAATTATTTATGTTTCACAATACATTAATTAAGTGACTTCATTTTTTAACAGTTTGAATTTAACGATCATTAATTGATGTCACCAACATTAATTACTTTAATTGCATGAAATCGATAATTAATTAAGCTATATATATGACCAATAGAGGAGGGTTCAAATGCACCATTTTTTGGTGCTCCAATATATTCCACTTTTATCTCTGTTTTCAAAGTCCGAACGGTCGATCTGAACAGCTCAACATAATCTTCCTAATAAAATATACTTGGAGACCAAATTTTATATTTTTTAGAATTTTTTTACCAATTTTTTTCATAGGTACAATATCCCGGCATTTTTTTTCATAACCAAAAAAATAAATAAAATAATAATAATAACCACATCTTCAACAAAATTTCACCCATAACCAAACCGCCCCCCGGGGGAGCGGTTTACACCCCTACCAACCCGCCCCCCAGTGGGGCGGTTTACCCCCAAACCAACCCGCCCCCTGGGGGGGCGGTCTACATTTTTTTTTTTTTGGAATCTGAATCTAAAAATGAAAAATATATAGATAAATTCTAAACCTTGTTTTTTTTAATTTATTTACTCTTATAAAAATAAAATTAAAAAGTAATAATCTAATATCTTCGCTAATCTAATCGGCCCAAATCCAAAGCTGCTGCAGACAATTATGCAAATCGAATTACATTCGATTATTGTTTTCAACAGAATTTAACAAGCATTGGATGTAAACCATATGTAGAGATTGAAATTTAAACAAATCAAGGATATCTCTGATACTCAAACCAATACACGAACCTAATTATCTAAACATGATTTATCTTTTTAAGACAAAATCAGGTGATATATTCCATATAATGTTCATATCTAGACTACTACTAATTTGCAAAGAGACGCCTACGCTTCTTAGGATCAATGGAACCAGTAAACTATATTATAATTACAGAAAATTAAATTCGTAAATTTGGTTTGCTAGAGCATGTACCTTTCAGTCCTTGAAATCGAATCGGAAGACAAAATACTTGTATGAGACTTCTCCTGTGGCAATTGCACTTGCTGCTGGTGCATTTCTCAGTGCTGAAACGTATTTTTCAACATAAGAAAATTTAGTTGATACACTAAAATCTTAAACTTAATTTTTGAGATACTAAACGATGTTTTTTGGCGATTCTGATTCGTCGGATACCCAGGGTGTGGGGTGACGGTCACCACCGTCTCCTCCCCCCCCCCCCCCCCTTTTCGAATTGGGGTCATACGCGCCAATCCGACTTTCCTAGCAAAAGTTATGGCCGTTTAAAGTTTAAAAAAAAAACGATGCTTCTGGCCCATTTTTTGTCACCACTGGGGCTTGAACCCGCGTCTCTTAAGTGAGAGTCACACACTCTAACCAATATACTACAAAGTCTTTCATGTTACTGTATATATAGTACACAATAAGTTATTATAAAATACATACTTAACTATATATTATATATTTTACATCTGTTATTGTATTTTGTTTTAACGTAGACAAAAAAATAATTGAAGATATTGGGGAGTGATGACCGGAGAGCATAGTGACAAATAAAATATTTGGGTTTGGTTTGGCGGAGTCAACATTTTCTTATTTGGAAAATAATTTGGGTATAATTAAGAAATGATATCAAATTATCCGGATCAGAGATCTCAGTCTCACAAGGGAGCAAAAAAAATTAGCGAATAATTCGGTCAACTGAATAATTCACAAAAATAAAAACAAATTATTTGCGAATAATCACGCATCTGGTGACTATGGTGAAGAGGTATGGGTAAATCTTATAAATACAGAATTAAACGTTTTCTAAAATTAGAAAGCAAGTTACATATCTTAATTGGTTGATACTTGTCTAATTGGTTTGGGCCTAATAATGCTAGCTGTGGGCCTGTGGGACTGGACCCCTAATTATTTTATTACTTTTGTGATGTAATTTAACTTTTGGAAAAGCCACACCTTAATTTTAATTTCATCTAATTATTTTTTCTTGCTCCAGGCATTAATTTGAATATATTATAATATATTGTGAAGGAGTTACGAAGCGGTGCATGGCGGATTGTATATAGGATTAAAGAAATGTGTGTCTCGACACACACACACACACACATGATATGAAAGATGAAAGATGAAAGAGATATTTGTGAAGAATTAAGATGGTTGGTAAGAAGAGGTAGCGATGCATGTTTGTTTGCATGGATGCTGTCGTCAAAATATATAGAATAACGGTATTTGATTAGGACTAAATTAAAAAGTCGTTATCCATGCAAATATATGCAAATATATATACAATATATATATATATATATATATATATATATATATATATATATATATATATATATATATATATATATATTCAACTCAACCTCAAAACCTGTTCTTGTCAATTAGTTGTCTCTCTCTCTCTCCAGGTCTCTCTCTATGTTTCTCTCTCTACATACCTTTCATGCACTAGGCAGGCTTCCCTGGTGATAATTATTTCTTCACGAAAAGATATATAAAACCAAAAAAAAGAAACAAAAAGAAACAAAAAGAAACAAAAAGAGAGAAAGAGAGAAAGAGATAATGAAATGAATAAATAAATTAATTAGTGGTGAGAGGATAATGAAATGAATTCTCACCATCCATTTCCTTCTACGTACTGTATTATTAGCTTGGATTATTAGCTGTTTTTGTTATTGTTCTCTTGTTTCTGTCTTTATATGCGCACCTTTACTTAATTTCAACTATATATATTAATTTGTCTATATATATAGAGCTACCTAGCTACGTACGTATTAAATACCATATATCCATTTAATTTGATTGGGCGATGCATGCGTGCATTTAAATTCCTCAAATTACAAACAACACATGTTACATGTACATGTACGTACGTCGTGCACACCAACAATATCTAATCTCTCCTCTTAATTTGCCCAATTTTCCCTTTTTCTTTTTCTTTTTTCAAAATTTGTGGAGAATTATATAAGACTCTAGCTAAAATAGGATGATAATTAATTGCCAATACAATTGGATATATATGTTACGATACCCAAAAATACGACCAAATTATTTATAAATTATTTTCTATAAATTTAATAACTTTTAAATCACTTTAATAATTAAGCGATGTAAAATCAATATTATGAATAGCAACAATTGTTTCACATTATATTTGGGAGGGGAAATTTATTTACAAGGGCGTTCAGAGGATTTTCATCACACTTATAAAGTAATTATATAAATGTTGATTTGATAATTGTAATTTTAATTTAAAAATTATTTAATTACTTATTGTGAAAGCTTGTTAAATTAACAACTTATTTATAAAGAGATGTGTGAATTTGTAATTGATAATTGTAGTTAGGGATGGGAATCTTGCCATTGCAAAATTATTAAATATAATTGAAATTCCATAGATAAATATAATATGAATTGAAATTGTTAAAATCATTAAAGTGATAAAAAAATTATCTTTTAATTTATAAAATATAATTTTGTTTTTTTTTTGGTCTTATATAAAAATTTATCGGATCGGAACAGTTTTATTTGGACTCATTCATAAGAGTTTTTGTTTACAAGTAAAATTAGAGAGTTCTTAAGTTCATCAAGCTTCTTTGTACTTAATTCTAAAATCTATCAGATTGACTTAAGCGACAAATCTATACTGATGAAAATCAATGTACCTTACGAGTGATGCGTCCACAAGCAATAATTTTAAATTTTGAAATAAATTTTTTACAGTGTCGATTGGTAAAAAAATGTTCAAAAAATTAATACATTAAAATTAAGTTATAAATCTTCTAATTTTGACCGCTTGATTTATACTAAATTAATTTAAAATTTAAAATTTTCACATGTAGACGTATTATTTGTAAAGTATATCTATTTTAACAATTCAATTTCTTCATTTGAAATCAATTTAGTTAATTTTAGAATTAAGTTGACATAAACTCAGTGAACTTAAGAACAACCGAGTTTTTTTTTCATAACCATAAAAAATAAAATTAATAAAAATAACCATTATACCAAATTAATTTCAAAAGTAACCAAATCATTCCACTAAGGGGCGGTCTTTCCTGCACACCAAATCATCCCCCCCCCCCCCCCCCCCCCCCCAAGTGGGGCAGTCTGCTACAGTAACAAAAAAATTTTATCTGAATATTTTAATCTAAAAATAAGAAATGAAAAAGGTTCAATTTTATAGCAAACAAATATGTTCAATCTTACTTATGTCCTCATTTTTTTTTAAGATCTGAATGTTTTAATCTAAATATGGAAAATAAAAAATATTTAATTTTATTACAAACAAAAATGTTTAATCTTACACTGTGATTTTTATTAATATCCGACAATAAATATAAATTGCCAAGTATGCCCACGAAAGTTCGGTAATTTTAAAAATACCCAAACCGGCCAATTATTGGCTGGTTCCTCTTTTTTATTAGGCAATAAATGAATTCATTTAAGCTCCGAAAAGTAATCAATACTATATAATTTGATTTATTAGAAATTAACATTACAACTCTTTCAGATGGATATTTATTATCGGTCTAACAAATTCGATATATGTCTTTTTGTTATAATGCATATGTATTAAATTTTTTTAAGTTATTTCTCTCATTTCTAAAGCACTTACATGTTGTACATGTATTTATCAAAGACATATCTCGTAAACAGCCGAGGTTATGACAATGAATAAAGCAAGAGAGGTGATATATTCATTGAGAAGGCATAAAACGGTGCTCGAGTGTCCGATTTTAGCAAATGACGATTTTTCGGAAAGCTTATGAAAATACGCATGCATCAATGCCGGCAATGCGGGGTTTCAAAATTCATAATTGCAAAAAAACAAAGAGAAGAATTTCAAAACTTGAGTTGAAGTTTCTGATTAAGATTTTCATTTCTATTTTTCGATCTAAGTAGCTCGATAAATTGGTTATATAATGAACTTGTAGAATACCAATTTTTACTATTTTTTTATGATTTATGAAAGATGACACAAAATGACTTAAAAAATAAAATAAATTTGTGAATAGTATATTTTCTCGGTACTTGGGTTGAGTTTTATACACGGTGTAAGATGGAACATTTTTGTTTGTTATAAAATTGAACAATTTTTATTTCTCATTTTTAGATGAAAATATTAAGATCTTAAAAAAAATTTGAGAACATAAGTAATATTGAATATTTTTGTTTGCTATAAAATTGATATTTTCTCATTTCTCATTTTTATATTAAAACATTCAGATAAAAAAAAAATATTACTGTAGCAGATCGTCCCACAGGAGGGCGATTTGGTGTTCGGGGAAGACCGCCTTGAAATTAATTTGTTATACTGGTTATTTTTATTATTTTATTTTTTTATGTTTATGAAAAAAAAAAATCGGTAAGAACAATCTGGTTTTCTCCTCCCCGTTTACATATAACTTTTTAAATTTTTTGAAAAGGTAAATCGAAAAGGTGTTGACGTGGCAGCGTCGGCGCGTTGAAGCTTCATTACAACTTATGATTATTATTATTATTTATCTAGGCGGGTGGGCCCCACGCAGAAGCTTCATTAATTATATTATATTATATATTATATATTATATTGGATTATTTGATAATGGTAGCTACAAGCTACGTAGTACGTACCGTGTTTGGGTATTCCGAATTTTCCAAGGAAAAAGAAAAGGACTTGTGATAATTGATTGACCTCTGTGATGGCGCCACGTGTGCAATATCTCGTATTGCGTCTCGTTCCCGTCTCTCTCTCTCTCTCTCTCTCTCTCTCTGCATGGACCGCATTTGCAGCGGTACAGCTGGCATCACTTTCTTTTCCATTGTTTCTTCTTTTAATCGATCACAGCTGGACCTGGAGCTGCCCACATTTTTACGGTTCACGGTCCCCATTTTTTTTTTTTTTTTTTTTTCATTTTTCGTAATTCATTTCTTATTTTTTATATATTATCTCCGTTTTTTTAACAATAATAACCTTAATTTACCTCGCCACCCAATTAACACCCAGACAAAACAGAGGATACTTCTCATTACATAAACACACAATTATTAATGTATCATGCCGTTAGAGTGGAAAAGTGGCACCGCGGAGTTACTTCTGTTACGGAACGGTATGGTTACACATGTGACTGTTCCGTTTGGACATGATACACGAATGATCACGGCACGTGAATCATGACGTAACTTGCATGTCCAGACATTCGCCTGCCGTGACTACTTCTCCACATTTTGTTCACGGCACGGCACATGTGACTGTTCACTTAATCACGGCACAGCACAACACGACACGAGACCAAAATCACAGCATGTTAGTCATGAAACTTGTCGTTCATTCATCACATTTCATTTCACGGTTGACGGTCCCTATTTTTTTATTTTATTTTTTCATTTTTTTGTAATTCATTTATTTTGCTTTCTACATTATCTCCGGTTTTAACAATAATAACCTTTACCTCGCCATCCAAATTAACACCCAAACCAAAAAGAGGAAGCTTCTCATTACATACACATACAATTATTAATGTATCCTGCCGTTGAGAAGTGCACATGACTAATCATTACGTAAATGGAGGGAAAGAAGAAAAAGTTAACTCTCACGTGCAATTATTTTTAGATAGATATAACCTTAATTAAAAGATTTTAGTAAGATATATAAAATTTATTAGTGTAAAGTTTCTATATCATTTCAAAATATTAATGTTTTATCTATCTAAAATATATAAATTATGGAGACCAAATATATTTTCATATATACGACCTCAAATTAATTAACTTAATTAGTGTTGTAAATAATGACCGTTTAACTCAATTAATTGGCCCATTAATTATTGATGATCAATTGCCCGTTTTCCATTTAGGCAGCCCGATTAATCGTCCATTTTCCATTTATACGGCCGATTAATTGGTCATTTTTATTATTAATTTTTTCTGCATTTATTCGCTATATGCATTATACTTTGTCTAGTCTTATTTGAATCTTTTTCAAATAATAACTTAATAAAATTTTATTAATTAATAAAGAAGCTAAGTTAAAATAAGTTTATTTGATAAGTTTGATAATTTAAATTAATTAATTTTAATAAATTATTATATACATGTAATTTCAATAAAAATACAAAATTGTCCATAAAATTCTGATTAATTTGATATATGTCCGTCCAACGAGCGCATACCATTATTCACAACACTAAACTTTTAACTGTCGGCTGGACTAGCTAGGTTGTGCGCCATGCATGTCTCTTCTTCTTCTTCTTCTTCTTACTATATATTATTATACACCTCGCCGCTGTTAACCTTTAATCAAGAGCTAGCGCACTATATATAATTGATTGATTATTTTAAGAGTGGCTTTATTAATTGGGCCCAATTGATTTGATCAACTTGATTTGATAAGGATGAACGAGGTATATACATGTAGTTAATTATTTTAATAAACTGGCGACCCATATATATCTATATGACTATATGTATATATATATATATATATATATATATGCGCATCCAAACAAACAAAAACCCAATTAAATCACATGCATTGTCTAACGCTAATAGTGGCTCTTAATTGCGATGGCAAGGTGCCAATCCATTATCATATGATCAATCGCTATATAACTTGCCTTTTCTTTTTATTATTTAGTTTGTTGCTCCAACAACATTTTGTACCTGCTTTTACTAATTGCTTTAATTAATTTCCCTTCAGCATTAAGCTACTTAATTAGCTAGCTAGCTGCTTAATTTTAATTGGAGATTAATTTTTGCCTTCAACTTCCGAATTAATCCTCATGATCTATATACGTACTTTATTTGTTTTCTCTCCAACCAAGAATTAATTATTTTTTATAGTTAGTGATATCTTTGAAAATAATTCAGAGAAGAGAAAATATTGTTAACTGTTATATACATATATAGACTTAGATTAACTTAATTATCTCATGCATGTTTTAAAAAAAAAAAACATAGAACCATGGCAGCATTTAGACACACGGGGAAACTGAAAATCTGATGGCAGTACAGAAGATCTAACCTTCATTGCATGTAATTAAAGAGGGCACGTGGCAAATTAGACAGACAAATATACTTAGAACCAGAAATTGCTATTCTTAATTTTTATTTTCAAAAAATTCAACCCGAAATTTTCATCCATATGTGATGAATTGATTATCTTCTCATTATCCACAACCCGAAATCTTTATTTCTATCATATTAAAAAAATAAATAATTAACTATTTTTATTGGAGAATTAAAAATCTACCACATTCGCCAATTCAATTAGCGGATCCAAAGATAGGGATCCCCTAATTGAATCAGCGGACCCCATTTTTTTTTAAACTTAACATAAATTAATGTGGAGTGGAAGGTAAAAAAGAAAAGGGTCCGTTGATTGCATTGGCAGATTTTTTTTTTCCCTTCCCCTACACATTAATTTTCATTTAAAAACAAAAAATAAGGTCTGCCGATTCAATTGGCGGACGTGGTATATATAGAATTCTCTCGAAAAGTGGCAAGTTTTTTTTTAATATGGTATAAATAAGAAATTTCCGGAAAAAACAAACAAAGAGAAGATCGAGTGAGGCTATGGTACTATGCATAGCGTGGATTGGTCCATACTAGGGGTCAATATTTTCATTTTCAAAAGTTTAACGATCGATATGAAACATTAAACATGATTTCCATATAAATACGTACATGTACTAAATTTTACATCTTTTTAGAAACTTTTTACTATTTGTTTTTGAATGGTTCAGAATTTTCAGATCAAGTGATTTTATATCTAATTTAAAAAAATAGTAAACAAATTCTAAAAACTATTTAATTCGGTATGCAAGTACATAATTCATATGGAGATCATATTCAACGATTCAAATCAACCGTTAGAATTCTAAAACAAAGATATTGATACGTTATAATGACCAATCCGCGCTGTGCATAGCCTCACAGCTCACTCATGAAGAAGACTCATGAAGAAGAGTCAATCTGTCTTTGTCTGTTTTAATTAAGGGACTCTTAATTACACAAGCACTCACAAATTTATAATATTAATAACGCACAACTAAATATATATATAGTAGAACTAGGGTGCTCCTAAGTTCACCAAACCTCTTGTGAACTTGACTCTAAAATATATCGAATCGACTTTAAACGATGAATCCAACCCGTTGAAACCCTTCTACCTAATGAGTGATGCGTCTAAATATAAAAATTTTAAAGTTTCGAATTAATTTTCACATGTTTCTATATATTTAACTTGTTTCTTCTTTTCCTCTCAGTGCCTGTCAAGTGGTAACTTCATATATACATGATAAAATATATAGACATCTGACATATTCTATCTTCAATTTTGATAATTAATATATTTCATCAATTCCAATACCTAGTTAGTATCTTTTTATCCTTCCTCATGGAATTTTCTAAATATTTTAGACAGCAAAAGTTTGAGTTTCAATCAATGTGCTTTTTTTTTTTTTTTTTTTTTTTTTTTTTGTAATATAATATCAGACACATGCATATGGTTATACATGCATATGGTTATGATAATGATTTATGAACATGAGGCAGGTTTCAATATTTCATGTTTTCATATCTCATGATGCCTCACATTTTATATCTTCATTTTTAAAGTTCAAAATATAGATCTGAATCGTTCAACATAATATCTATATTAAAATATGTTTAGAGATCAAATTTTATAATTTTTGAAAAAAGAAATACTATTTTTTAGATAGTACAAATTCACTATTTTTGAACGGTCCAAAAACAGTGATTTTGTACCAATCTCTAAAAATCGCAATAAATTTTCAAAAATTATAATATTTGGTTTTCAAGCATATTTTAATATGGATATCATGTTGAGCGTACAATTTGGATTTTGAAAATAAAGATATAAATATGAGGAATAATGAGGTATGAAAAGCATGACGTTTTGGAACCCTCATCTATGAACACACATATATAATACATATGCAATTCCTTCTTTCAATTGAAATTGCACAATTATTATTAATTTTAGAAGGACCTGCATTTTATCATATTAAGAAAGATAAAAGATACATCTTAAAATACATTTTTACTAAAACACACACACAGAGACACATATAATGGTAGATAATCGGAGGTCCAAATATTGAAGAACAAATTTAATAATCTTACTATTATCAATCATGGTGCATTGAACGTGTCATTGATACAATTGAACAATAAATAAATTAGTTAGCAAAATTTAAGGCCGAATGAAACAAGTAAAAATTTGCAAGATATATATCATGCCTGCAAGCTACTTAAAATTAAGAAACAAAAACGAAAACTTACATGCATGTATAAGAAAAGAAATGTCTGGGCAAATTAATTAAGGGGTCATGAATGATAGTGGCATCCATGCAATTCAGCTGAAGCTATCATGCACCATATCTTAACATATCTAATTTTATTTATATATCTTGCATGCAAAATCAGTAGAAAGGCATTATATAATTTCCGTCTGACTTTATCAGAGGAGCATGCATGTGCTTACATATGATTAAGCTCATATAATATATTATATTGGTGGGTAATTAATTAAGCAAGGTATCTTTTGTATATATATATTATATATATATATATATATATATCTTATGTACGGCCGAATTTAGGTATCTTATATAAATAAAATTGTAGTAGGGAGAGACGATTGCTAAAGTCAAGAAATGGTGGCCTTAAAATTATTATGTGGCCACAAGGGGACAAAAAATGGAAGGGAAAATGGCCTTTGCATTATACATACATATTCTTTTTTAATTTCGGGTGCCTTTCTGTCAGGATTCTATTCTATGAATTAATTTAGAATATTTTGTTTTGTATCATATATATATATCCTCATTAATATAATTGAATTATATATATGATCGATCGATGCATCACATGGGATTGAATGAAGGGAGGTTAGCACTTAGCATTGTCGATCGACCTTAATCTCATATATATATATATATATATATATATATAATTTCTTTGGAGGTTGGATTTAATTTGTGCTAGCTAGTAATTTTAATTATTAATTAATTAGGGAGGATTATTAATTAATAAAATGAAATGGAGGTCGCAAGTAGCAAGTAGCAAGCAGCAAGCTTAGGTGGGACCGAGAGAAGAGCTGGAAACAGCATGGATGGAGAATTGGGAGAAAGAAAGCAAGATGGCTTTTCTCTTCTGGACCCCGCCTCCAATTTATCTTTTATTTCCATGTTCTATTGTGCTTCTCTCTCTCTCTCTCTCTCTCTCTTTGTGTGTGTGTGTGTGTGGCCTCTCATTCTATATATCCTTAAACTATCAAGAGATATTACCAGCATATATGGCACTGCATTTAAACTAGTATTAATTGTGAAAAAAACAGTCTAAAGAGTTATTGGCGGCCATTAAATCATCAGGATTTTTCTCAATTAATTTTACTAATTATTTCGAATTAATCATTTGACGATACCACATTCGTCCAACAAGCATATACTGTTATTTACAACTCTGATTTAAGAAGTATAAAGAGGCACCACAGAACATACACATGTTGACCACAGGGAGCAGTGCCGCACAAGGACTGAGGCATTGGGAAAAAGAAGGCCACGAGAATCTGCTTAAATTAATTCTACTTTCCATTTGGCATTGTCTGATTGGCTGTCCTCTATTATGTTTTGTTTTGTTTTGTTTATTGAAGATTATTTAAGAAATGAAAGGTTCCATTAGCATTAGCATTAGGGTCACATGGCTTCCAATCATATAACCACTGTTACTGTTTCCTCTAATCATTGTATCCAAACCGGGTTTTAACTATTCGCCCCTCATATATATTTATTATTTTAGAATGTTGGATTCCTGTTTACCTTCAGTAACGTGACCAATCCAATTAAATTGTTTTCCTCCGTTTAATCTGAATCAAACGTTTCTTAGTGTTCTTCGTCCTGCTATCGACACGTACGTATTTGTTTTTCTCCTTCTTTCTAAATTAATGTCAATTATCATGTGCCTATTAATAATCAATTATTTCATCTTTTCTCTAGCTAGGTCAACTTTAGTTTAATTATCACCATTGCCATTCAAATGATATTGATGAATTGATAATGATAGCAGGTTAAGTGTGTCCCCCCGATCGGTGGAAATATTCTTGGTCCTTATTTGCAAATATATTACACAATCCAGTTGTATTTCACAACTTCACTTAATCTTCAAACAATGTCATGCATATACACACTAACATGCATGCATATATAGACCAAAGTGAGCATGTGTTATACTCACGAGAGAGTTTGATGAGCACAACTAAAAAAATTTATCGGACTAACTTCAAACAATAAAATTCAAATCATTAAAACTGATCTACTTCATGAGTAATACACATGCAAAATTTTGAATTTTTTTAATTCATTTAGTACAAAGTCAAGCAGTGAAAAAAATGATGAAAACTAAATGCATAATAAAACAACTTATAAGAAGTTTATTTATTTATCGTTTTACTTTTTACTAATTGAATTCGAAATTTTCAAAATTTTGTATTTATATACATCACTCATGAAGTAGATCAGTTTCAACAGTTTACAATTAATTCATAATTTTTGCAAGTTTACATGTATTCATGTATGCTTCATGAACAAAATAAATTATTTACCACAATTGAGATATTAAAGTAATTTTTTTTTTTGCTTCATTTCAGAGTTAAATTGTAAATAAATTATTTATTTAACAACTAATTACATCGGCTAGCTTTAATGTGTTGCTCACATGTTGAGTTCTGATTGAACTATGACACAGGACGGTTACGACATGCAAATAGTTATGATATGTTAGTCATATATATATCATAATTAGTCACATTTGACTACATTTAATTATTTTTTATTCATAATTTAAATTAGTTTATTACAAAAAGTTCCAAAAATGTCAAAGAAGAGGAAAAATTGTACATAAAGAAATAATGCCGTGCCATGTGTCGCGTGCTTTGTCGTGTTGTGACCAGATTTATTTGCATGTCATATATATCGTGTCGTGTTGCCATGGACAGATATAAAAATGATGGAGGTGGCTTAACCACACCCATTATTTTTGAAATCTTGACCATATATATTAGAGTTTAATTAGTATTTTTTATTTTGAAGCTCCCTATTTCATCATGTGTAGTCTAAAAAAATAAGAAAGAAATCAATAATATTATTGTGATGAAGATTACTTTGTTAATTTAATTTGAAGAATAAAAAAACTACTAAAACAAGAAGAAAACATTTTTTAGGGATAATTAATGTGAGCTCCCTCGTATTGAAATTCTAATTTTATCTGTGCGTATCGTGTCATATATATATATATATATATATTGAAAGATGGTCGTCATAGCATGCATGTGAAAATAGTATATGACTTTTGCGGAAGTGAACAGGACAGGAACGGCTTCTATTGTACGTATATACTGTAGCAATTCAAAGTTAACACAGACACGCTATATATATAGCTGCGCGTTCGACCACACGATGACTAAAATGCTCAAAAGAAAAGTTCAAAGAGCTAGCTAAGCTAGCACAAAATTAATTAATATATGGCATGCAGTCATTTATGAGTACGTAAGAAGTAAGAAGAAGTGGTTAGTTATCTGACTGTGCATGCGTACGTAGGTAGAGATATATATAAGGAAATGATGAAACATATATATACAGGGTGATCGATGATGAATTCATGATTCACGTATATATGGCCGTACGTACAAAGTCAAGCGCCTACGTACGTACGTACCCTGTTTTAATTAACTGAATCATTAAGCTAAATATAAATACATATATATAGACAATAAGGAGAAGAATGTGTGTGTTGGTTTGGTTTCTGTAATTATATTGCTCTCTCGATCAGTATCACACTTATCCTAACTAACTAACTAACTAACTAGGTATATAGGCGCTCCTCGCTAGCTAGCAAACATATTATGTGCATCGATCCTCTGTACTGTGAAAGTGTCAAGTGACTATATCTATAACTATACGCAATAAAAGTTGACAAGGATGTACTCTGTACTCTGTACTGCAATCCAGATCTATCCAGTTGAGATATTTACATGTCTACAGGCTTTTCCCTCAAGAAAAAAATAAATAAAAAATTGAGATATTTACATGTTGTCATTTCATTCACAGTCAGACAACAATTACATATATTGATGATCTAATTAACATATTGCATTTTTCTTAATTTATTTATATAATTTCCTCTGCATATAATTCAACTATATATATATGCTACAATGCAATACAATACAATACAAATATTAATTACCAAAATCTCGGAGACTCAGAGACTCAGAGACTCAGAGTTGAGTCGGTCAATTAATTAATGAATGAATTATACTGTAATTAATTGAAGTGAGCGTCTGAGCTGGGGCGCCGCCTTTGGTAACTATATGTTTCTCTCTGTGACTCGGTCACTCCTCACTCGTGGTGATATGAAAGAATATTAATTGATGAGATAAATAATAATAATAATAATAATTAAGGGTGGGGTGGCCTACTGGCCTGGCCTGGCTACAGTCTACAATTAAGCTACGTACCCCACCAATCACCATACCAATTACCAAAAAGAAGTTGCATTCATTATAAATATATTACTAGTATACTACTATATGTATATGGATTAGACAAAGGAAAGAAGATATGTATAATATAAAAGAACATGAAATTATATATATACATATATTTGTAATTGTAGACGCATATATATATAATCATAGACAGTTGATTACGACATCTCTCTTAATTTGAGCCCGTACGTCCTCCATATAGACCAATTAAACCCAGTTGCTCTCTCTTTCTCTCTTTCTCTATACCTCTCTACCTCTTCCTCTTTCAAGCACAAACAATATCGCATCTCTCTCTCTCTCTCTCTCTCTCTCTCTGTGTCTACAGAGAGGTACCGTCAGTCGGAATTACTCAAACAAGCAAGGAAGAAAGACACACATTGCGAGAGGGAGGGTTGTGGGTTGTGGGTTGTGCTCATCAATTGTTCTTGTCAACAACCAATATTTACGAATTTTAGGGAGGGAGCTAGCTAGGGCAATAAAGATAAAGCAGAGAGATAATTAACCAATAATTAATTTAATTTAATTTAATTTAATGGGGCGGCACTCGTGCTGCTACAAGCAGAAGCTACGCAAGGGGCTGTGGTCGCCGGAGGAAGACGAGAAGCTCCTGCGTCACATCACCAAGTATGGCCACGGCTGCTGGAGCTCAGTCCCAAAGCTCGCCGGTACTCAATTCAATGCTCTTTCCAATTCATTCAATTCAATTCAATGCTCTTAATTAATTAACTTCTATTAGTAATTGCTTCTGCTTTCTTTATTGATATTTACATATATATATATATATGGATGGATATATAATATTAATTGTGCAGGGCTGCAGCGGTGCGGCAAAAGCTGTCGACTACGGTGGATCAATTACCTACGGCCCGACCTCAAGCGCGGTTCCTTCTCCCCTGACGAAGAAAACCTCATCATTGAGCTCCATGCAGTACTTGGCAACAAGTAATTCATTTCATTCATTCATATTTTTAATTCACTCAATTAATTAATGTCTCCCCCTCTCTCCCATGCAATTAACAACAAGTAAATAACTAATTTTGTATTTGTATTTGTATTTTCAGATGGTCTCAGATTGCTGCCCAGCTGCCGGGCCGAACCGACAATGAGATAAAGAATCTCTGGAACTCGTGCATTAAGAAGAAGCTTCGGCAGCGAGGCATTGACCCCAACACCCACAAACCCCTCTCCGAACCCGACGCATCTACCGCTACGGCTTCACAAGACCTGGATAGTAAATTGGATCCCACCTCCAGTGACAATAATCCCCTCTCTGCTTCCGCCTCTGCCTCCGCCTCCGCCTCCGCTTCTCAATTGGACCTCCTTGAACCGGTTCTGCCCAATTTGCATGCTGTTGTATCAGCATCAGTATCAGTCTCAGACATCCAACCCCTGCATTCAACTCTCTGGTTCAACCAAAATCAAAACCCTGGCAGTGAATTTAACATGAGCTCCAATCTATTCAAGTCCAACCTCCCCTTGGACTTCACTTATCCAGTCAACAACAATTTGAGTACCAGCAACAGCAATAGAGATCATATCACCAATACCAACCCAATTGACTATGAAAATGAAACTCCCCTTGGATTATTTCCTTGGTCAGACGTCATGCCCAATAAGGATGCTGCCCAAATTGGAGTAGGAATCGGAGTCGATGGAGTGCAGGAGGATTTGAAGTGGTCCGACTACCTTAACGGGTTGATGCCCGTTTCTTCTGTCTTGCAAACCCAAAACCTTACCCAAACCCAAAGTCACAGTCAGAACCAAGGCCAAGGCCACCTCGGGTTGTGCAGTGGTGTCAAGGATGATACCCAATTCTCCATTACTGGACTGAATCCATGGTACCAGTACCAAAACCAGCAATTCCAACCCAATTCAGACATGTACAGCAAGGAATTTCAAAGACTTTCTTCCTCCTTCGGCCATCTATAGTTACATTTTAAAAAATTCCGGAATGATTGATGATGGTACATGAATAATTAATTAATTCCAGGAAATAGAACAAATACATATTTATATATAATAGTACTACTGTTATTATTGTTACAATATTTGTTTTTTTTTCTTTTATTTTCTTTTCTTTTCTTTTCTTTTCTTTTCTTCACAGAGACTCTTAATTATAACAGATTTTCTTTTCTTTTAGTGTCCATTTGATGATTAATTCTCTTCTTCAAATAAGTTAGGATTATTACTTGTAATACCTTAATTTATATATTCCCATGTATTTTATTTTTCTTTCTTTTCTTTTTTTAATTTTAATTGTTCATATCATGTCTTCTTTGTCCGTAGACTTTTCTTGTTAATTGTACATATTAATATTAGTAAAGTAAGCTTTGTAAATTAAGGAAGCCTTGTTTTTCTCTTTTAGTACATATATGCATGGAATGGAAAGACAAACTAAAGAGAGAGGAATAATAGTGGAGAGAATAAAGTTTGCATTGTTGGGTGCGGTGCTCCTCTTACTTTTGATGCATGCATATGGTGTTTGTTTGGACTTTCAACTATCTATTGTTTGTTCTTTGATGTGTTGTTTCATTTAAATCATTAAATCATGCCTCATGCAAACATGCAAAAAATCTGTGGCATGGAATCTGTCGGTCGCATTCAAAATTTCTATTTTTAACCGTGGGGTTTCTGGAAATGGGGGGCACATGGTTTTACGTAGAATATTGAGGTATCAAATTCCCTGTCTCAACTTCCTACAAAACAAAACAACACCTTTCAATTAAAGTTGCAATTAATTAGTTCACCCAGCAGGGATTCTTTCGCAAATGTTTCTCTGAGTCTTTAGTCTGAGTCACAGCTGTCCCCTTCTGATTGCTACTGCTCCACATGTCCATGAACAATTAAATTAAACTAATTAATTATCTTCTCTAATCTCTACCTACATTTTTTTCATGCCCTTTTTGAGAAAAAGGAAAAGTGCTCAATTAAGCAGTCAAGATCTGTTGGTTGCATGGTTGGTTTCATTGCAATAATTTCAATGTCCAATTAGTCAATATTTCTTGAGTTTCTTAGAACATCCATCTCCAAAGATAATATTCCAAAGTGTATATGTTTTAATTTTATTCCTTTTATTTAAGATACAATTTTCAACATGTCCTTGATATGACTAAATTAGTTGTTCCAGTGTAATTAAGTTGCTTGAATTACACGTAACTAATAAAATTTTAATGCCCAATTAAGTCAATAATTAGGCACGACGTGTTTGACTAACAGAATACAAATTAAGGCCTGCGCGTGCGTGGTCTAAAAACTACTTAAGAGGTTTAGTGGGTTTTTAATTTTTCAAAGGGTAAATGTGAAATGTGTTGTGTAATGAGTATCTATATCCACCTTTTTTACCTTTTACCTTTTAGCATGTCAAGTCAAGGTGTTGCTTTAATTTCAGTTGGGAATTATATATTGTCAAATTTATATATGTGTTGTTAAGAACAAAACACCTGTGGCAGTGGGAAAAGCACATGAAAAAATGTATATATTTATTATTATGAGTTGAGAAAAAGAAAAGTCATGGATGGATATTTGGGCAAACAGAGAAGAGATATCACCATCACTCCCTGTTTTTTCAAGGAAAAGGTTTCATTATTATATATATTTTTCTGAATTAGTGAAAAAGAATAGTTGGAGGAGCCGTCAATTTTGGCATGCATGCATTGTCTTCATGCCAAAATATGTTTAAAGCATTCATCGAGATTTTTTTCTTTTCCTTTTTCTGATAAATGAAGCCTTCTTGACTAATTATTTCCACATCCATCAAGTTTGGGTGCAAATGCAAAATGCACTGCAGTACAGTACAGTAACGGTATTAGTTTGAGATATATATATATATATATATTCCTCAAAAGAGGAGGGGAATACACAGACACAAATTAGCACTCACCTATATTATATATGATGAATTCAAGTAGTACTGTTACTACTAGGATTAATTAATTTAGGAGGAGAGAGGCAGCTGAGAACAGATTGAGGAGTGAGGAGGATATTTATTTTTTTCTTTGCTTGTTTCTTTATTTCTTTCTTTGTTACATTAATTGCTGGGTCATAGAAGGTTAATGATTGATTGACAAATGTAAAGGGAAAGAAGAGCGCTCCAAAAGGCAGCAAAAGAGGTGGGTCCTTTACTGTCTAGAAGAATCTTCTTTTCTTTTCTTTTCTTTTATTTTATTTTCTTTTATTTTTCTTCCAATTTAATTCAAGCGGTGGCCCCCTAGCTCCTAGCTAGCTAGCTAGCTCTCCTTACAATTATAATCCATTCATTCTTATTCAACTAAGTTGTATATATGTTATGTATCATACTATCATGCATGCGCTTGCTCTTGCTCTTGCTCTTGCTCTTGCTCTTGCTAGGTAATAAGTAAAAACCTCATTCACATAACATCAGTGTGGAGTTGATTGGCATGTAGTGGCCCATAATAAGCCTCTTTTTAATTAGCATCAACCTTATCACATGACAAAACATTAATTTATTAATCAATCAATTGCCCAAATTAATATATAATGCTCCAACCGTATTATATTAGGGACAGAATCATTGACTTTAGATATCAAGAGATAAGGGGGCAATTATTAAGGAAAAAAAAATTACATGAAGATAAGAAAGAAATATTGGAGCTGGGAACAATTAATCATGGGATGCATGTTACAGAGAACCAACGAAGCACATTTAATTATATGTTTCAAATTCATGCATGTAACCTCCCCCCTCCTATCATGCAGTCAAATTATATATATATATATAATATATAATTCTCAAATTGCAATGTTCATACAGTAATGATTGTCTTTTGGATTTACAATATGAGTACCCTTTATTCCACAAATCTCTCTGTACTACATGCAAGCACAAATTTACAATGTGAGTATCCATATCTTTTTTTTCTTGTGCGCTTTTATGATAGTGGATTTTTGCCTTTGTCCTTTGGTGATGTTTCGTTGAAACATCCATCTTGTCGTTGGTAACTAATTAAATAATTTATATAATTAAAGACCATTAGAAAAAAAAAAAATTGGAGTTTAGATTGTAGATGAAGAAATAATACGTTGAATTAATTAATTAAGATCTATTTTAAGTTGGATAGTCTAAAATCAAGGATAGATAGCTCCATATAAATACAAGCAAACATACAAAACAGAAATGAAGACAATATATAAATTATATATATATATATGGAATGGAAATGTGAGTACTGATTACGAACAGTGTGGTAAATGCGGCAATTATATATATAAAAGGTAAATTAAAAGGAGGAAAAATGAAAAGAGAGAAAAACAATGATATAATGATGAAGGGGGGGAATCTAATATTATGTAGGGGGGCTAAAAATAAAGGACCATATATAAAAATTTGGGAGTGAGCTTGACAGTCCAACAGAAATCAATATAATTCAATTCAATTCAATTGATGGTTAGTGCATGTCGATTTCATTGAGCCCCAGCCTCTCTACCCCTTAATTGGATCAATCGATACTGCCTGGCTGCCTGGTGCTTTTCCTTTACAGAATTCAAATTCAGAATTATTCATATGTAATTAATGTATGTGAAATGAACCACACACACACACACTACCTACGTCAATGCCATGGCTTGTGTGAGGTCACCGTTACCAGTACGCCAGTACTACCTAACATACATAGCTGCTACATAGTTAATTAATTAATTTACCACTGTTAATTTCCACATCCAAATGTCTCTTCTTAATTCTTATTCATTTTTGTTCTTCATCCTTTTGCCTTACTTACTGGCTGAATTTAAATATTAAATTACTATATATTAATTATGTTGACAATCTATGTAATTTAGAAGATGTTGAGGCTGCAACCAAATTAGTGTTTTCTGCACAATGTCTGCATCACGGTTTGAAATCACGAAACAGGAGGCCCTTTACAAAATAAAAATATATATATGTCGCCATTGATACTGAGTGTTTTGGGGGATCTCAAGTTCATATTTGTTTAATATATTTATATATATAGTGTGTAGTTAATAGTGTAATTGAAGAAACTGATAAATTTATAGTTTTGGAAGAATAGTAACTAACAAATAACAATACCATTGCTGATGTTGATACTGTCTCTCTCTCTCTCTCTCTCTCTCTCTCTCTCTCTCTCTTGTTTATATTTGAGGAAATTAACTGATCAATATCTTGCTTTTCTTTTCACAATTAATCTTGCAATTGAGGAGGTTACATTAACATGCATGTATTTCCCAATTATGCAGTAAAATAATTGCCGCCCTTTAAAGGATTTTGGGGTTAGGCTAGGCACGGGGCACCTGTTAAAGTTAAACGATAGTAAATAGTAAATGCCATAAAAAGTAAAAAGGTTATTATGTGTGGCTGCTGGGATTCGAGCCCAGGTCTCTACGGCCACAACGTAGAATTCTAACCACTAAACTACAGCCACTTTTGTGATTGTGTTTCTTATATTTTTAATTTTGTATCTTTCTTCCTTCTCTTCTAAGTTCTGACCCGTGCCAATGTGCCATGCGTCTCTCCCTTTCTTCTCTTCACGCTAATTAACTTCCTCCATCCTTGTACTTTCATCTTTCTTTATTTTCCTTAATTTAATCAGGTAATTGTTTCTCCTGACGATACGATAATGATTGATTCCATAATTCCAACACGATATAAACTACTTAATTTACTTTGAACCTGATTTTATGTTGTGATAATAGTAAACTCTGATTATGATCGATTTGTTCAAAGAGGTCCTTTTTAATTTGATTTATGTAGTTATTTATATATGTCATGTACGAATTAAATAACCGATACCAGGAATTTAGTATGATACCATGTCTCCTATTCTTTGAAGAGAGCAGTTTGGGTCCGATGCCCATCGGACTCAGTTACTAAGTTCGATGGTTACATAACCGTCTGATCCATTTTAAGATCTGTGCGTGCCACTTTAATATCCGTGCATGTTCACTTTAATATAAGTGCGCACAAATCTTAAAGTGAATCGGACGGTTATGGAACTCATCAAACCAAACTGATCTCTTATTTGAAATATAGACTTTTCTGTATCATGCTGATGAGTTGTGTTAGTGGAGCGTACCATGTCAGGCTCTTCTCATACTAGTTGGTTGTGTTGCTTGCATGATACAAATACAATGTCTATATACATTTGAAAATTTAAATTTATCGAGGATTGTTAGGAACTGGTACCAGCGTTATTATTAACAAAAATTGTTTCTGCTTTTACCAGATCTAAAACACCAACGTAAAAGATAAAAGAGATACCGGTACCAAGCACACCCCAAAAAAAAATTATATATTTCTTTCTCCACGCAAGAACAAGCAAACATTAAGTACATTTATTTTTTACAAGGTGAAAGTAATGATAGCTCCGTAGACCGCCTCCAAAGAAAAAAGAATAATATTTAGCTTTGAACAGAAAAATACACAAGAGTACAATAAACAGTAACCACCCCCATTTTCCCTCGCTCTCTCTCCACTCTCGCTACACTATTTATGTATATATCGCCCTGTAAATTAAGTACATCCAAAAACCAAGTTCGTTCCATAGAGATACTCTACATTGTTTGAAAGATTCTTTTTTAAAAAAAAAAAAGAGAGAAAGGAAAAAGCTGATGATGATGAATAGAGTGAGTGATGCAACTAAGAAGAGAACAGAAATAAAAGAAAATAAAGATGGTGCATCATTCATCTTGCAAAACACCAAGTCGCTCTCTCACTTCACCTGAAACCGCCATACGGTTGTTGTTGTTGTGAGCCAAAACCAGCCCCCGAACCCATCATGGGATTGTACCCCACACCGGGTGCACCAGGCTGCATGCCTCCCATTGGTCGCATAGGCATTCCCTGGACCCCGCCTCCCATGCCCATGCCCATGCCCATACCCATGCCTCCTCCCATGCCGCCACCCATGCCGCCTCCCATGCCACCCATGCCCATGCCTCCCATGCCTCCCATGCCTCCCATGCCTCCCATGCCTCCCATGCCGCCCATCGGCTGGTTCATGCCACCATAACCGCCACCATTGCTGGCACCTCCCATTCCCATTCCCATCCCCATGCCCATACCACCCATTCCCATACCCATACCGCCCATGCCAGAAGCGGCCATGGGATTGCGAGGAGGCGCCATGCCTCCTACACCGGCACGACCAATGCCTGAGCCACCACCCATGGCCTTCCCCATTGTCACAGTAGACACAACTGCAGGAGCAGTAGCACTTCTCTTATCCTCCCTCTTCTCCTTGCGGTTCATCGTATCAAAGTCCACTCCGATATCAGCATGTGGGTTTATTTTAGCTGCATTTTTTTTACGAAAAAAATCCATGTCATCATACAATTAACTTCTGATGCTCAACAGTTACTACAAAAAAAAAAAAAAGTCAAATTATGAGCAGATGGTGCATGGTAGATTGAAAAGCCAAAAGAGAGCACTTACGACCAGATATGTTGAGATTGACAAGCCCTCGGTTCAAAGTGTCAGTCCATACACTTGATTTTGTCTCGAACTTTGCTGAGGACTGGGGTACAGGCTGGGATTGCGGTCTAACACCAGCTTGCGGAACAGCACTTTCAAAAGAAAGAAGGTTTGATTGGTTAGCAGGCTGTGAGGGCATACCAAAATTAGTGCCTGCATTAGGTCCTGGAATTTGGTTCACAAATGCAGTTGCTGGTTGAGGCTGAGCTGCTTGGAAGGAAACAGAGGGGTTGTTAACAAAGGCTGGAGTAGTGGTTGGTGCCTGAGGCTGAGGTGCCAGAAATCCTTGTTGAGGTGGGACAGAAAACTGGTTTTGGGCTGTGAACTGGTTTGCTGTCTGCATGAACTGGTTTTGTTGCCCAGGTGTAAACTGGTTTTGTTGTGTAAACTGGTTTTGTTGCCCAGGTGTAAACTGGTTTTGTTGCAACGAACCAAAGGGTGCAGATGTCAGTGCCAACTGAGGCTGAGAGATCGCTGTCGCTGGAGCCGGAGCAGGAACACCAGCTGCTGCTGTTGTGGTTGTGGTACCCAAAAATGGAGTAACACCAAGCACATCTCCAGTTCCGCTTGGAGTTGGGTTGAAATTCACATCCCCAAATGCATCTCCAAAATCGAAACTGGGAGCAGGAGCAGGTGCAGGTGCAGAAGCAGGAGCAGGAGCAGGAGCCTGGAAGGAGCTGGCACCACTGCTGAAGTTATCATCCTGAGGAATAGCCTTGAAAGGGGTGTCTCCAAATGGATTGCTGCCAACCTGTTAACAGCAATTTAGTGGAAACAAATTGCATAAACATTCAAGTAGCACAAACCAAACTAGCCAAATGGATTGCTGATGGATATTAACCTTACCTGGTCAAATGGTGAGGATGCTGCAGTTTGCGTGGGCATGGATGCAAAGCTGTTCGCCTCGTAGCCTGAATTGATAGAGGCAGCATGGTCATCTGTGGTAGTGGTGGTAGTTATGGGAACCAAAGCCAGGGAACCAATTGGATCAGATCCAAACAAGTCCATCTCCAGGCTGCTTACTGCCGGTGCAGCTGGTGTTGGAACTGATGCTGATGGGGCACCAACAGGGGCAGCTGACAAAAAAAATACACATGCAATGTCAATCATCATGAGATGTCTCAACAAGCGAATAAATTTTCTCTTAGTTCTGGCCTCCAAAATTTTCACTAAAACAATTTGGTACGAAAATGAGGTTTTGTTTAATGTACAATATTTGCAGGCCAGCTTAGTTAATAAGGGTACAAGTGTAATATACACAGAATGGTTCAGGACCAATGGGATGTTCTTTAAAGTAATAGACAGACTAGAAACAAAATTTTCTTGATTAAATATCAATTGACTTGACAAAATGCATTGATTCCATACCAAATTTAGATATTTGATTGGTGAGTACTAACCAAATTTAATTAAGTAAGAAGTTAACCTAAATAAAGGCTTTAAATGTTAAGTACACACCAAATTAACTAAATAGACTTCCCCCAAACCAGTACAAATAGTGAATTGTACTTACATATCAGGTTGTGGTGATTACAGGTTGAGAAGCATTACCTGAGAAGGAACCACGTGGATCAAACTCATCAAAACCATCCACAGGGATACTTGTTTGTGTGGGAAGAGGCTCCGAGACAGGAGATTGTGCAGGG
This sequence comes from Carex arenaria, assembly GCA_964058825.1. Classification (NCBI taxonomy): domain Eukaryota; kingdom Viridiplantae; phylum Streptophyta; class Magnoliopsida; order Poales; family Cyperaceae; genus Carex; species Carex arenaria. Next base: position 294,764 of record CAXKVW010000781.1, read on the forward strand.
GCAGCAGCAGAGGCAGGGATGGGGACCGACACAGGCACAGATGCAGGTGCAGGTATAGGTGTGGGGGCAGGCACTGCTGCAGGTGCAGGGATTGGTTCAGCTCTTGGTGGAACTGCTGCTGTTCCATTCTCTCCATCCCTTTCATTTGAGAAATGAAACATTTGTTAGCAAGTTTTGTTCATTCTTTAAATCATGATTCCAGAAAGAGAGGAAGTATGTGAGAGTAACGAAAGTACCTCTCCTCATGTGAAGGCACTGGAGAATCTCTGACGGCATCTTCATAGCTAGGAGGTGCAGGTGGAGAAGCTGCAGATGCAATGTTCGGCTCAGATAGCTTGCGCTCAATTCTTCTGTTTTATGTACAGAACAAAACTAGTTAAATAAAAAAGTTTTCTTATCTTTCTTTTTCTTTTTCTTTGCTGGCTGTTAGGGTAAGGGGACCAAAACTAAACAACAACAACAACAACCAAGCTTTTAATCCAAAACTAAACAAGTTGATATAATTTGCTTCAAAAGAATCAAAAGAACAGTATTAAGTGACAAAGAAATGCCACCTGTCATCATTAGAGTCATCAGCTCTACCACCTCCAGCGCTCCTACACCATACGAAAATGAAGTATTCTTTAGAGAAAAGTAGCTAATATCAACAAATTATAATCCATAGGAACATTTATTTAGCAGTTGTTAAGTTCGGACAGGATAAGAAAGGAGGGAGGAATAAAATACCGGGAGGAGTAGCGGTCATCATCATCATAGGAACGATCTCTGTCGCGGTCAAAGCTGTTCCTGCTGCGGGAGGGGTACCCATCGCTGTAGTTGCTGTTGCTGTTTCGGGAGCCGCGGTAGTCATCATCCCTGTCCCTGTCTCTCCCATTGTAGCTGCTCTCCCTCTCGTCGTACTCCCTGTCCCTGCCATCACGGCTGTACGGGTCCGAACCCCCTCTACCGTACCTCTCCTCATCCCTCCCATTGTAGCCATTGTTCTGATCCCCGTACCGATCATCATCATATCGATCTCCATACCCTCCTGGTCCTGGGTATGAACCACCACGACTTCCTCCTCCTGTTGAAAAGCTGCTACGATACCTATTATGTAACAACGCAAATTAAAATCTTAGAAGGAACAGGAAACTACTTTTCTTTGCACTTAGGGGATATGAAGAGGAACAGGAAAAGGAAACTACTTTTCTCGATTGGCAGCAGCTTTCTGACGGACCTCCTGAATCCTTTCCTTATTATTCACAAGAGAAACAAGGCTCTGCGATTTCCTGCGCACATTTTGCCCTTGGTCCCTCCCACTTGAGTCTATGTACTGGAAGTCTGCTAATGTCTGCCAAATGAATCAGTGTTATCATCATCATCATCATTATATAATGTGTTTGTTTAAATAAATTCATTATGAGTAAATGTGCAGGAGAAGTGGTACCCCGATCTGGTAAGAGTGCTCCCTGATGTCATCAATGACACGCTCAGATCCATGTGCCACCAGGTAGTCCAGAACGGTCAAGGCCTATCATTTGCACATCAATAAACATTAAACCGCCTCTTCATTTCATTTCATCTATTAAAAGTTGAAGCAATAGAAGAGGATGATAAGCTGAGACACCCACCTTGTAAACGTGGCGCCAATTTTTACCGGTATCATTGATCCTCTTCCAGATAACATTCATTATCATTTGATACTCGTGACTGCATTACATGTTACAATCAATCACCAATTGTAATTTTACATGGAATAAAAAACAGTCTAATTGAACCTTGTAATGCATGGATATAGTAAATGTTCTTTTACAAGCATGACCCTGATGCAGCACTATTAAATTGAAAGGTGATCATAAATATTTTTGGGGGTGGAAAGAAGACTTACTAGTTGCGAGTTGCTTGTGCAATATCCGCCAAAAGTGTACCATGTGGGCCCCAGGGCTCATTGCTTGTAGCATCTAGAATCTGAAAATGATAAATTTAAACCATTGGGTAAATCAAGAACCTTATTGTGGAACAGCAAAGGATGAAGAAGAAAGAGCAAAGTACAAAAAACAACTGGAATGAAAAAAAAAAAAGTACCTTCTGTTCAACGTGTGGTACTTTAAGAACTTTCTTGTTGACCCCTCTTTTTCTGAAAAGTTACCAGATAGCAGCATCATAATTAGTCCAAATGCTAGAAAGGCAAGGAAAATATATAGTTTGAAATCTGACAAGAAAAAAAAATAAGAGGCACATACAGATCACGAACAGTCTGGTCGAATGCTTTCTTCATGGTTCCTGTCGCCTACCTGGGGAGAGAACACAATAAAATTCAAAACAAAAGACCTGGCAGAGAAAAAATGTGCCTAAAATGAAGAATGGATGGGGTAACTTTTGGAAGAATTTCCACACAGATAAATTTGGTAATAATGCATAGAGCAATACAATTGAGACAACCATATAAAAAGCACCTATATCCTTATCCAGAAATGGAGGACATCCAACTAGGTTTGTACCGATGTTAGGAAAGTATGGATGAAAACCAAATAGCAATTAGTCAAGTAGGTCAGATTAATTACATTGGAAGAGTTAGAAAGAAAGGAAATTAAAAGAGTTCCAGCTGGAGATGGAGATCTAGCTAGAAGTGGAGGAGAGATAGAGATAGAGATAGAGATAGACAGATCTAACATACAGCAAACTATGTAACAATAAATAAATGAGGGAAAGGAAGGATTGAGGAAGTAAAAGGAATTACCTGGAGGGAGAGGAGACGAGAAGATGTAGATGTAGATGTAGATCTGATGAGGGCTGGGCCGCAGAATGGGATCTGATCGAATCAGATCAGATCGGAAATTCTGCTTTGCTTTGGCCGGAGCAGAATGGAATGGAATGGAGATTGAGTCAGTGAGTCGAATAGATGAATGAATGAATGAAGGTGGATATGGAATTCAATCGGATCTGCAATGCCGAAGTTGGGTTCCGGAGGTATCCAATTGGAACCCAACGTCCCCGACGTATCCCGTATCCTGTATGCCGTATCCAATTCGAATTCAAAATCCTGATGCAGTCGCAGAGAGAGAGATTGAAATGAGTTTGTGATTTTGTAGATCTGAATCTGAGCTTCTGAGGCGACGAACAAAGATGGTGGCTGGCTGGCTGGTTGGATGGCTGCCTGGTACAGAACTACAGATAGAGAGAGAGAGAAGATTCGAAATGGGAAATGGCACGAATAAATGAAAATTATGCAATGAGAAAGAAAGAAAAAGAAAAGAGGCAAATAAAGTCAAGGCTGACACCGCATCACATCTCATCATCTAATCATCTCATCATCTCAATGGACATTGGACGGATACAAAACTATTCTATTACTATTATACGAGTTAGAAAAACTAGGTTGTTTCTTCAGTTGCAAAGCTTCTCACTGAATTCAATTTTAAAATTTATTTTCTTTCAAACAACTTGTTCAAACAGTTCAAATTCATCTATCTTGTGAGTGATATATTTATATGCATTCATTTTATGAACTTTTTTTAACTTTTTGACTCTATACAAAATTAATTTGAAATTTTAACTTTTTTTTCATGTAGACGAAGGATTTCAACAGTTTGAAATTGTCATTTAAAGCCAATCCCATAGATTTTTTAGTTGAGTTCACAAAAGAGTTTGATGAACTTAGAAACACCTAGTTTAAACTAGTCCTACTATATTCATATTCATATTCATTAGGGTATATATAATTATATATTGCTGATTAAATTAAATTTACAAACAACTAATAAAGTGATGTTACTTACAATTCATTCATTAAAATAAATAAATAAAGTATGAATTTTATTTTATTTTTCTAGTTAGTAATCAATATTTAATATATAAAATGAGATGAGATAAATAACTTGGTTAGTTTGATTGAAACAAACAGGCAAACAGCAATTGGTTCTGGTTGGGTATTACGTCTTGGTCCAATGCAAGCGACCCAACAGCTAGCAGTTACAATGCTTTCTTCTTCTTACTTGTTATTAGTTACTAATTTACTTACTATCCTCTAATTATTATTATTCTTATTAAGTCGTCATAAGCTTCAAATTTGAATCAATCAATAAAAAAAATCAAAACCTCTTAATTAATTACTTTTCTTCTTTTCTGTTGGCGGCGTCTTTGATCCGTCCGCGCCTCCGCGGTCCATTTCTGACCTGCTCCATCCGCTTCTGACCTCACAGTTTAAAACCAAAATAAATCAAATTTAATAACAAATATCATTTGCTTATGGGCATCAATTTTTGGAAAAAAAATTAATAACAAGAAGAAGACCAAGACCAAGACCAAGACCAAAATTAAACAAAAGAAAAAAAATTAGAATGGTAAATGGATTGGGACTTCAAATCCAATAACAATAAATTATCCTTCAAAATAATATTTTATTTTTTCAATAATCTCTATTAGAGTTGGAGCTCTTTAATGGAGCATCGTACGAAGGTATCCGCTCCGTTTTCACCCCAATTAATGATCGATCAGGGGATGTTTTTTCATAAAATTCTAAATGGGCCTACTTTTCAGAAAAAAAAAAAATATATATATATATATATATACACACAGAGAGGGAGATGGACTATGGTGATTTGTGAAGTAAAACAACATTTTACTTCATGCTCGTATTCTAATTTGAAAATCCAAACAACCGATTCAAACCACTCAATATTTTCTCCATATTGAAATGTGCTTGGAGACCAAATTTTATATTTTTTGAATTTTTTTTTTACTATTTATTAAGCCACTTTGAAAATGGCAGATCCGGATGAACAGTAAAAAACAGTAAAATTTTCTGGACCATTAGATCAGTGATTTTCAAAGTAGTTTAATAAATAGTAAAAAAATTCAAAAAAATGTAAAATTTGGTCTCCAAGCACATTTCAATATGGAGAACATGTTGAGCGGTTCGGATCGGTTGTTTGGATTTTCAAAATAAAAAGATGAGCATGAAGTAAAAATGACCTCTTACTTCGCAACTCACCATAGCCCATCCCATATATATATATATATGAGTAAGGCTTGGGTGCTATCCATAGCACCCAAGACACTATGCAACTGCTCAAAATTTGAGTTTTTTAAATCGTAACGGTCGATCCGAACCGTTAGATGTGTTCTCCATATTGAAATGTGCTTGGAGACCAAATTTTACATTTTTTGGAATTTTTTTACTATTTATTAAGCCACTTTGAAAATCGCTGATCCGATGGTCCAGACTTTTTTACTGTTCACCCGTTTTTAGCGATTTTCAAAGTGGCTTAATAAATAGTAAAAAAATTCCAAAAAATGTAAAATTTGGTCTCCAAGCACATTTCAATATGGAGAACACATCTAACGGTTCGGATCGACCGTTACGATTTAAAAAACTCAAATTTTGAGCCGTTGCATAGTGATAGCACCCAAGCCTTACTCTATATATATATATAGGCTACCATGCTTTGCAAAGCAAATGGGGTCTTTTACTTTGCATTTTAAGCCGTTGGATCCTCTTCAAGATTCATGCCAACAGCTAGATGGATGGAATTTTAATTTTCAGAGATGGTTCTACTGAACATCTCCATTTTAATTAAGCAGCCCATTCTCTCTCTCTTCACGGAACAGACACAACCCTCTTCACACGACCTAAAACCCTAAGCCCCGCGCGACCAAGCCGGAGACCTCGGCGCGACACTCGGCGCGACACTCGGCGCAACCTTCGACGCAACCCTCGGCGTAACCCTCTCTCTGTTATGAGGCGCGGCCCACGCAGATTGTCTACCGAAACCCTAGAATCATACCGTCGATCCTCTCCTGACGGCACCACATCAGAAAATATATAGCTATTGACTTCGCGATTTTGGTCCAACGTAATCCGTCTAATTATATAAATTAACCATTAAGCTTCTAGATTTTGGCAGCTTTTACATATATGCGACCTGTGTTTTTAATTAGACCTATAAATTGCAATGCCCTTGGTCTTACTGTGCACTTGGAAAAATGCCCTTGGTAATTTAAATTGTCACTTTGGAACAAGTATTAACTCATGAAAAGATGGTTGACACACAAGCATCATGTTTTATCACCAAACCAAATTGGCATGATGCATAAAAATTGAGTTGAGACATAATGTTTGGAGCCTATTTTGGCCTTAGTGGCTACAAAGAGGAGGACACCTCACTTGAAATTGCACAAACCAGCTAGTCCAAACAAAGAAAAATAATAAATAAAGATAAACAGTGGGCATATTATTTGAGATATGACCCTAATTGAGTGATAATAAGTACAATCTCTCAGAGCCATAGGTTTGGATATTATTTGAGATAACAGTGGTATAATGCATAGAAGCTGAGAAAGTTGCAATGTAAAAGTTGCCAAGTCCAGAGATGCTAAGAAGATTTGATAACTTATATTACTTTTGTTGATAGTTATTTTTAATCTCTATTTTATTGAAATGTAGGGTCTGTGGCAGCATTCTTGAAGTTGCATCCAACATTAAAGGCGTATGGATATGGAGTTTGGATTTTCTAGATCAAATTAGTGATGATCTTGGGTTGTAGGACCAATTAGTTTTTTTTAACCAGAGAAGTTTTTTGGTGTGGTATTGTGGTTGTGCCGACTGTATAATGCTTTACAATATAATGAATGTCTTGTGTTTAAAATGATATAATGCTTGCTTATTTTGGTCGAATTAGTTGACCTAATGATTCCATAAAAATTGTATAACTAAAAGAAATGCAAATAGTTTTGAAAGATGTATTACTGTATTTGTGTAATCAATGTGATTATCTATAGATTGATATTTTACTCATTTTTTCTTTGTCACTGGGGAATATGCATTTGTAATTAATCTATGAAGCATTTGAGTTAAACTGAAATCAAACTTGTTTGAAGCTAATAAAAATTGGTACAAGCCATCTTGAGTTATAATTACAATTGATACTAACCATCTTGGGTTCAGAATTCAATGTCACAAGCATCATGTACCAGTATAAAATATATACAACAAATATAAGCAAATGCTATATAAAATAACAAGAATTTAGTGTGAAGAACAAGATTTCATTTCGATGACTTTTTTTACATACATTGCAATTACAAAAACAACAATGCCAGTACCAAAACAACTATTGATATGAGTTCTAGCATCCAACCTCACTATCATTTTAAAGTTCAAAGTAATTTTGCTCCTTCCATCACTTGACTTTAAGCTGTTGTATGCGAGTGACAGGCTTGAAAAGCTTCATCACACAGAGCATGAAAACAATCTAAATCATAAAACTGATTCTTTCATCCATTTCTTCTTTTCAGTATTATTAGTCAGAATACTCCATGTTTCTCAGTTGTTCAACTGAAAAGGAAATGAATGACAAAAATAATTTAAAAAAAAACATGTCCACAATTGTATAAATATTATTCAAATTGATACCAAAATTTCACAAAGTCCAGATGACAGATTTTAATAAGACAACAAAAAGAAAAAAAATATAATGCTTGCTTAATTTGGGGTTAACACATAGGGTAGTGCCAAGAAATCCATTAAATTGATCTCATGCTACAGGTACAATTATGATAATATACCTGTTAGGTCTATTACTTAACAACATACAAAGTAAATAATTTAAATTGAGACTTGAGAGGATTAGAGTTCTGACATTTATCATTCTTATGTTTCTTTTGCAATTACAACCCTCAAATCTTGACTTTGTACTCGCTAGTAGCTACAATATTGTTGTGTTCCAGAAAGAACTATGTGTAATAGACTAATATCTATTACCTTTTCTCTTCTTGGTAGTTGGTACTTGTCCAAATTCCAGAAAGCATCTGATGTAAAACCAAAGAAGAAAGAAGAAAATCTGTTGTGCGTGCCCAGACACGAGTGTGAAGACAGAAGCAAGCCCTTCCAAAGTCAAAAATCAAAGATCATACCAAAAGTGCATACAAAAGTTTAGCAAATTGCAAATCAAGTATAATCAAGCATATTCAAGTTTTGGAGATATGTAAAAAAGTATACATATATCAGTTATAAAGTTTAACCAAAGTCTGTGATATGTAATTAATCCAAACTTATTCAGGAACTATTTTAACACCTGATTTGTCAGGAAAAACTTGTGTTTGTACTTCGTACCAGGAAAAGGATTAAACAACTAGAACTTTTGGGTGCCTAATTGCCTCAGTCACTCACATAACCCTATTATCAATTAGCTACTAAATCAACTAACTGAGACCATTAATTGATAGCAGTAAGATCTCAAAACAAACTCCACTTAGCATCATAGATAGGCACCCCAAATAATAGTGGTAAAATGTGGGCTTAAATTAAGAAAATTACACAAGATTCATCAAACACCAAAATTGGGCAAAAACAACGGTTAATTTATAAGCATACTCGATACGTTGTATAAAACCGTACCGAAACCGAACCGTGAGAAATATAATTGTTTAGAACAATTATATAGATATTTGATATAAATATCTATATTTAATATATATATCTATATTTGATATAAATATCTATATTAAAGATAGCCATGAAAAGAAGCAAAATTCAATTTGATTTTGTCAATGGCAATTTGGTAAATACACAAAACCAAGGGCATTTCGGTCATTGACGAACCTCCTCAAAATGGCTATAAATAGAGGGGTAATGGGAGAGAGAAAATTGCCAATTCACTTGTATCGTATCTGATTTGTCTGATCGAATCGATAAATATATTTTCTCTCTTTCTCAATTATGGTCTCAGTACGGTTGTTTACGGGATTCGGAAATAATATATATTTGCGAAAGTTGCGATATTTCTATTTGAATAACTGCAAGTCGTAAATATATTTATTTTGTCCTTTTCTCGGTGAATAGTGTTTTTACGGTTGTCGTGAATAGTGTTTTCACGCCATTCGTGAATATTGTTTTTGCGAATCCCGCTGGTCAGTATTACTGGCAGTAGAAAGCCAGCGCTCTGGTGGTTCCTGGTGGACAACCCATAGAGGCATCAGATGTCTGGTGCTCCCGTTGTGAGTCAGACTGCAATCCAATTCGAATTTGAATCAAGGTATAAATATATTATATTAATCTATTTAATTTGTAAATAGATTAAAGCTTTAGAAATCAATTATGGAGTAGATTTGTAAAAGAATTAAATTGGATTTTGATGCCAAAGAAATACTGAAGGTGGATCGTCATGGAAAGTATTCTGACATACCTCGTTTAATCCTTGGCTTAAGTTAGAAGTAAAATTTTTGTTTTATGTTCTTTTTGCAGCTTAAGCTAATCAACGATTTGGACTGTCCATAACCCAACAAATTAAGCCAAAAAGTGAAAGTTGAGGTTTGAGGCATCTAAGAGGGAAGTATTTGGTACCGTAATCGGATTGTGAGGCCAAAATTGCGACAGCTGAGGTTTAAGAATTTAGGTACGGTCGAAAGAAACCCTAAACAAATGTATCGGCACAGAAACAGTAACTGTAGTATTAACTCAGTGATCCATACGGACCGTATATGATTATATACGGGCTATGCTACATGGATACCGGTACGGGTATCGTATCGGATACGATACGGATACGGCGATACAATAATTTTAAAAAATCTAGGATACGATATGGCTATTATATATATTATTTTATATTATTTTATATATTGTATTTAAATAATCATAACTTAAATTAAATTTGTACAAAAAGTTCAGTCATAATTTATGTATAAATTAAATATTATAGTTACTAGTATAATACAAATGTGACACTTTGGTGTAGTGGGGAAGGATTTTGCTCCAAATTGGGACATCCCAGGTTCGAATCACGCAGGAAGCAGAAAAAAAAGATTATTTGCGGTTGTGTACGCACGGCTCACAGACGCGGACTCAGTTCACAGTCACGGCTCATGGGCGCGAGCTCGGTTCACAGACTCGGTTCATGGACCAGATGCAAGCGAGCCCGGTCCGCAAGCGTAGTTCATGGGCCAGAAGCGTGTCCAGACGTATCAGCACGTTTCAACACGGTATCGAAGACCATATCAAAAGAGTAGGGACACGCCAACTCAGCAGATATGCCAGCTGGCGTATCTATCGTAGGTGTGTCGGTGTCCGATACGTGTCTGACACGGGTACGATGACCATTCAGGACCAAACCAAACTAATTTGCTCTCACTTCTAGGATTTTAGTAATTTTAGGTAGAGTGTGGTTATTTTCTTACCGTCCCTGTGAAATTCGACACCCAGCTATACCCAACTTCAGTTGTGCGCTTGCAACGGATTTTTGGTATTCTAGGTATTTAAAAGCCTATACGCATTCCAGCGAACAAGAGTCATGTCCACAATTGGATTGGATGTATTTTTAAAAGTTCAAAATCGTAAATGCAGGATTAGGGGTGTCAATGGTACCTTTTTAGCCATTTACCCGACCCGTATCGTATTCGATAAGGCAGACATGGGTAAGGTTTTTTTTCGTTAGTTTATTGGGTATGGCTATGGGTAAGAATTTTTTTCGTTAACCAAATGGGTATGGATATGAGTAATGACTATTTCGTACCCATTACCCTATAGGGTAATTATAAAATCTAAAATTATATATATTCAAATTCAATATTTATTTACTCTTCCATAATTTTATTTTGGTACCTCTATAATAAAGTTTGAGTAATAATTAGTGATGTGTTTTTGTTATCTAGTAGTGTATGTTTTTGTTATTAGAAAAATGTTTAAAATATTATTTTATTTGTATGTTTTGTTATTTAGTTAAATTTGCATGTTTTATTATTTAGTTAAATAATTGAATTTTTTTCGAATATATATTCGTGCTTTTGAATTTCTTGCTTTATAAAAAATAATTTGGTTGGAATTAATTGCATATTTATTTTTATTTTTATTAGTAATGCAATTACATATGTGTGAAATCAATTAGTTTTTATGTTCTATTTGTAAAATATAATAAAATTAATTATCATATTAGTATTATCCGTTATTCGCCCGCTACCGTTTCGTTATCCAATAATATTAACGGATAAGAGTAGGATAGGATACGGTCAATTTTTAATGGGTAAGGGTAGGGTATGAGTAAGATCAATTTTAATGAGTATGGGTATGGAAATGCCTCCACCCGACCCGTACCGTACCCATTGACACCCCTATGCAAGATATGTAATTATGCATATATATATATATATATATATATATAATTATATATATATAAACGATTTTTTGATGTGCTAATTAATTACAAAATATAAAGATGAATGGGAGACATTACCATTGCGTTAGCAATTTGTTTTTTCAAAACCTATAAGATGTAAGCATTTAAAAACCTAAATAATTAGTTATTGACATTAAAATAAGTAAAAGAATATTAGGGCTTGTTTGGTAGCTAAATTACCACCAGCAATTTGATGGAATATAATAAGTGTTCGGCAGGTTCTCGTGGATTATTCCCACCTATTCTTATTTCAATACCTACAGTTTGTTGCCATAAAATAAATTCCGGATTCACACTTCATTTTCTTCTTCTTTTTTCACACTCACTCTCTTCATTGTTACCGAATTTTTTTTAATGGTATTCTCCACTATCATCGATTTTTTTAATGTTATTGACACTCTCTCTCTCTTCTCCCTTACCTTTCCACCTTTCCTTCACGGATCCGCATCTGCTGCGATTCTTCGTCCATGAACAGTGACCTGCGATTCCTGCTTTTCCAAATCCAACCGTTGAATTGTTTTGAGATTTGTGCAAGGAAAAATGAGCTGCTTTGAGATACGTGCACGAAATTATTGAACAGTCAGATTTAGAAAAGCAGAGATTTTAGAGTTACTGTTCACACTCTTCGGATCGCAACAGATGTGATTCCTTCCTTCACACACACACACACATGGAAGGGAAAAGGAATGTATAAAAATAGCTATCCTTTTATTCTTTTTCATTTTTTTCGTGAAAGTGAAAGCTCTCTTTTTATTTTTCCATCGTGGGACTAACCGTAAAATCAGATTCGGACAGTTTTTTTTTTGCGACATTTTTTTTCGATAGTTGGCATAAATAATGCCAACAAATGCATTGATAAAAAAAATCTATATACAAGGTCCTTGTATTACTCTTATTCAGCTATAATATATAAAAAAAAAAAATTAAATAGTCCATAGGATAATTTTCATAGCCGTATCATTAATAAGGCCATGCACTAATTTTCTTTTGTTAGAGTATAGTTTTCTATTCCTACTCCGTCAGAGAGTCCATACTCTTGTAGTACAAATTATACACCAACAGACTTTTTGTCTTGGTGATAGATTATAGTGTTCCTGATTCAAGTATGTAGGATTCCTCTATCATTCCCAATTGCAATGTTGTAAAGTACACTCAAGTCTCTTCAAAATCTCCTTGCAAAGAGGCATTCCCACATAATGTGATCATGTGTCTCTGTCATGCTGGAGTCACATAAGTGACAACCCGACTGAACTATGCATTCTCTCATTGTAAGAACTTCATGTGTCGGGATCTTATTTTTCAAGATGAGCCATAAAAAAATATTGATAATTTTTGTTGAGTCTTTGTTGTGTGAAAGATGTAATTGTAAACCGTCGGTCCGTGCATAGTAGCATAGGCTGATGCACATAAAAACTGGCCCGTATTATTGGTCCATTTCGATTGGCCGAAAGAGCATATTTCTGATAAGCTAGCCATTTTTTTATTTTTATTTTTTATTTTTTATTTTTATATAAAGATGATTGTTGCGAGTCTGAATTGATTATCCTGTTTTGAGGGTACGATGTTTTCATAATTCTCTGTTTTTCTTTTGCAATATCAGTTAACAGTATTTACAACATTTTTGCAAATTCTGTTTAATCAACGAAAATGAACGCAAATCCTGCTTAATCAACGCAATTGAATCTGAATTGAACATCATGTTAAATCAACATTTTTGCAACATTTAAAAAAAAAAGGTTTAATCAACGCAAATCTTGTTTTTTAGAACATTTTATACATTGAGTCATATTATTTTTGCAACATTAATTAATATTTTTTATTCAAATATTTTGCAATATTTTGTACTATTTATTAATGAATACTCTTCAATACCCTTCAATCAAATGAACGTGCACAACACTTATTATTTTTTTGCAGCATATTAGTCTAATAATTTTTTTTGTAAAGTTTTTCTTATTTTAAATAGGTAAGAAATTTAAATAAAAATACATATTTCTAAAATAAATCAAGATTTTCCACAACTAATTAATCCCATAGTACAAGTGAACACTCATTTTAGCACATTCTCGTAATTAATCTAGTACGTATCTGTATCTATGGGTTCTCAGTTTTTTCAAAAATGAGTTCTCATCTCCTTCAAATCTCATCCCATGTAATATCATAACAAGTGAACATGCCCTCAAAATTTAAATTATACCGACTTTTAAATTATTTCCAAAGCAATATAAAAAAAATCATGAACAGCTAATAATAGCAAAATAGACTTAAAAGCAAATTCCTTCCATCCTCTGATGTAGATAAAGTGCACAATTAAGATTATTTGGTCTAACAAATTAAGATAATGCGCACAGTTTGAATTTAATTTCTCCATGGCCCAACTCTTTTGAATTGTCAGGCATGTTATCGTACTATCAGAATATTATCATTATTATTGCATACTATAATTCTGTTAACTTGTTGTTGTTATTATCATTATTATTGCTACTGTTATTATTAAAAAATGGGAGGTGCTATTCTAAGGACAATAATTTTAATAATGAGAGCTGAGAGAATATTTCTTATACGACTACCCAATTTATCCTTCTCTCTTAATACTATATATGAATACATAATCAATGGATAACTAACAAGGAAATTATCTCAAATATCTTTCATCTTGTTTTTTTTGTATATATAGAATGAAAACCAATCCTTCCTAATTGATATATCTGCTATGTCATTGACATCAATCACTACCCTGTTTTTGCAAACTCCGTCAATTAAGACTGTTTATGCCTTTATTTTGAGTTTATCTTTAGATTAAATGCAAATTGTACATAGTTTTGAGTTAGGATTGCGTATCCGATCTATCTAGTCTAGAAATAATATAAGGTTTTAATATTTAGAATATATAAGAATGCATTATGTAGCGCTTCATAGACTTTATAATTAACGTACGAAATCCATTATAAACATTTATAAACTTTATGATATATTATTAAGAACTAAAAATACATTATAAAGTTTATAAATATTTATAACGAAGTCGTTAATTAAAATGAACTTTTAATTTGAGTGGTTTCCAATTTTTTATTTTTTTTTTGCAACTCAAATGCCCTTAGCTTTCCTTTCATATATCATTGTATTATGAGTCAAACAATAGAATTGGATATGTGAATGTTGTAAATGACATGACATATATATATCGACTAGGATGGATTTGTTTCCATGTACAAATAAAAGAAGATGAAAGATATCTAATAAAATTTCCATATTAGTTATTCATTGATTAGGTATCCATATATAGTATTTTGAGAGAAGGACAAATTGGGCATTAGCATAAGAAATATTCTCTCCGCTCTCATGATTGAAATTATTGCTCTTAGAATAGCACCTCTCTTAGAAAATAGTTAATGAGAAAATAATAATACAAAAAAAGTACATAAATGGAAAGAGAATAATGTTTTATTGAAGTTTAGAGGCTTTTGCTCGGTTGATTAAAAGTTCAGGCTTATATGTCATAAGAGTCATGGATGTGATGCATATATTTTTTTTAATTTAAATGAAAGTTATATATTATGTAATTCTAAAATATAAATTTATGATAATGTAGAAATGCATTTTGTATCGCCGTTTATATTTTAATTTGTTTAAATGGACTGGTTTGTGGAAGTTTGATTGTTTATTTTGTTTTAACTCTTTTGTTAAGAATTTTAAAGGTGTATAGTTTGCACAAATATTTGGTTAATGTAGAGATTTTTTTTTAACTTTGCATATCACGATTTAGTCCATCATACATATCAATATTTTTATTTTCAAAATCTTAACAGTCAATCCAAACTGTTCAAAATGATTCTCATATGAATATGTACCTACAGACCAAATTTTATATTTTTCAAGACAAGGTAGAAAATCACTTAATCTGAAAATTCTAGACCATACAAAAATAGTGATTTTCTACCAGTCTTAAAAAATAATAAAAAAATTCTAAAAAATATAAAATTCGGTTTGCAAGTAGATGTTCATACGGAATCATGTTAAACGGTTCGGATCGACTAATAAGATTTTGAAAACATAAATATTTACCCGTATTACGAATCAATCCGTGATATGCAAGAGTTCCATAGACTCACTCTGTAACTTATACACGGTCAGTTGTGTATCAAATATTTTCTTTAAAAGGTGCAATATTTTGGTTACATAAAAAACTCTTAATAAAGGTGGAACTGGGCATAATATACCGTCATTTTTATCCATGCCCACTAACCTCTTAATTTCGCCAACTCTGCCCAGAAATCTCAAATTTTGTTAAAAATGCCCAAACAGGCTACTAAATAGACGGTTTCTAATTTTTATTAGAAACCGGCTACTTAGTAGCCGGTTTCCAGAATTAATTTCGGCCAGAGCTATTTAATAGCCGATTTCTCTCAAAACGTACAGTAGCTCCATTTTTAGAGAAGAAGAAAAGAGGAGAGAAAGAGAACGACGCGAAGAAGCGAAACTACAGTGATCTGCAGTATTTTTTGAACAGTACGTATAGTATTTTTGTACAGTACCTGTAGTATTTTTGTATAGTACCTGTAGTATTTCTGTACAGTACCTGTAGTATTTTTGTACACTACGTATGTACAGTAATTTGTACAGTATTCTGTCAACAGTAATTTGTGTACAGTATTATGTCTACAGTAATCTGTCTACAGTAACATTTCAACAGTAATTTTTGTACAGTAAACATTGTACAGTAACGTTTTATTTTTTTTATTATTATTTATCAGTGGATTATGAATAAAAAATAGATTACTTGAAAGATGCTTATCATTTACCATAATGTAGTTTGTTGGTCATGGCGTTGCTTGTTACATTACATTATAATGGAAAGTTTCTACATGGTCCAGAAGGAGCATATTACTCCAAACCGCCATCGTATTCTTTTGTTGTTCAAGAGGGTACCTCCCTTTCGGGCTTGAAGTCTCAAATTTATGATTGTGTGGGTTTTAACCCGAATCGATGTGACTTAAAGCTGTCAACCCGAGCCATGAACGGACCAATGTATATCCAAGTTCCGATAGATAATTATCCTTTTTGGAGTCAATTGTGCAACAAGTTTAAGGAGCAGGAGTTTTCTTTTATGGAACTGTACATGAAGAGAATTAAAAAAGACGAAAGTGGGAGTAGTTCGGGACAAAATTCGGTGGCGCCAAACTATGGACAAGAACGAGTCATAGAACAATACACCACTGCTGGTCCAAGTTTCCAACCACACCCAGAACCAGTTATGGACCCATACACCCCAGCTGGTCCAAGTTTCCAACCACACTCACCACCAGACATGGGCCCATACAACCCCGTTACTGCATATGCCGAACCATACACCCCCGTTGGTCCATATTTCGAGCCAACCCCTGAACCACCAATCCATAACATAATTCCATTGCCATTACCTCAATCACCACTAAGAAAATCACCACCTCACCCCAGACCGTTACCAGTACCAGCAGATGAGCGTGCCGGGTCGGATTTTGAAAACATGAATGAAATTCCAGAATATACACTGGAAACGGCGGATGAATATGAAGGAGAATGGGATTCGGACCACTTGGAGGGTTTACGTGAAGATGGTGCTTCGGGGGGTGGAGAAGGATCAGTTCGTATCAACCCATTCAATGGCAGGGCCAGCACGCACCCGTTCGAATGCTTCAATGATACATCTGACTTTCAAGAAGCTGATATCGGATTTTTCGGTGCCTGAATCACGTACAGTAGTGACCTGGCAGCCGGGCTATATTTTAGAAACAAAGCTGATCTAAATAAGAAGATTAACGAGTACCACGTTGATAAGAATTAGGAGGTTGAAAGGCAAAAAAGCGACAAGACTCGAATGGTTGTGGTTTGTAAGGATAAAGATTGCAGTTTCAAACTCAGAGCTCAACCAACGGGTGACGGGGATGCATGGGTTATCACAGAGCAAAACCATCCTCACACATGCAGGACTGATCACACAAGGACAGACAATGCAATGCTTACAGCGTCCATTATTGTTGATATTATTGAGGATTCTATTAAAAAGGACCCGGCTATGAGCATCCAATCAGTCGCAAACTGTGTGAGGGTTAAATACAACAACTGTGAACCGAGATACAACCGATTGTGGAGAGGTCGTGAGCTTGCAATAGCACGACAATTCGGGAGTTGGGAGGATTCATACAGCTTATTACCAAAATTACTAATAGGTATATGCGATAAGAATCCCGGCTCAAAGTACAAGCTTCTAACCAGTCCAATCCGAGAAAACACAGGTGCAATTATGCAAGGTGTTGAACACTTCGTTGCAGTAGCCTGGGCGTTTGGTCCATGTATTGCAGCATTTCGATACCTGAGACCAGTGATCAGTATAGATGCATGTTTCATGTCTGGGCGTTATGAAGGGAGGCTTCTGATAGCTTGCGCATATGACGCCGAGAACCAGTTGCTGCCTCTGGCATTTGCAATTGTGGAGAAGGAGTCTGGTCCAACATGGGGTTTTTTTTTGCAGTGGCTACGGAAGGAAGTGATTGGAGTTAACACTTTTGTATGTGTTCTATCGGCTCAACACTTAGGAATTAGAGCTGCTCTTAACCCAGAATACGGATGGTCAGAAGAACTTTTTAAGCACAGATTCTGTTCACAGCATATTGCAGCCAACCTGGTAAGTAATTGTGGAGGAGACAAGTGGTACGGCCAAAGGTTCAGACGAGGAGCCAAGAAGAAGAAGCCGAGGAGGTTGAAGGAGATGTTCGAAGAATTCGCTATGGTAAGTACATTTTATAAATTTTCTTACATAATTCTTTAATAATTTCTCGTGCATTTCTTTAATAATTTTCCTACCTAATGTTGTGCAGCTAAATCCAAGGTGTAATGCTTATTTGAAAAAGTATGGCAAGAAAAATCCTCATGACCCGTTCGAGTCGTCTAATTATGATAAGATATTTCAGACATGTGATGGAGGTTTCCGTTTCGGAATCATGACAACAAACGGGTCGGAGTCATTGAACCATGTATTCCAGAAGAGCCGGAGACTGCCCGTAGCTGCGATTGTTGAGGAAACATTTTACAAATGCAATGCCTGGTTCGTACAGAGGAGGGCCCGAGCCATGGCACTAGCCGATGCGAATAAGCAATGGTCTGAACGGGTGGAAAAAAAGCTCAGAAAAAGATGGGAGAAAGCAACAAGGATGACTTTGGTCCTGTATACGCAGGGTGAAGGAAGATACCAAGTCTTCTCTCCTAATGAATATGTTCCGGTCTGCAAGCGCTCTGATGGCACCATGGACATTATTCATAGGGAGTTCCAGTACACTGTGACTCGTGGGCCCGATAGAACTATGGAGTGCACATGCAGAGGTATCCAACTAACATCTATTCTGTGTGTTCATGTGTTAGCAGTTTGTCGAAAACGAAATTGGGACGAGAACCAGTTTATTGCTGATTGGTATAGTGTCAACTATCTTCTCAGTACTTGGAATGGTATGTTTCACCCTTATGGAAATGCAGATGAATGGCCATTTTACGATGGAACTACAATAATACCTAACAAGAAATGGATTAGAAAGGGCAGAAGAAAACACACCCGACTCAAAATGACCATGGATGAGTTGAGCGGTCGCCAAAAGGGGCATACTGCTCGCCGTTCAACTACCGACCGACGTAGGAGAGGTACGTAACACTCACAAAATCCTATATATCGTTATAATTTCATGATTTAACTGACACATATATGAAATGTAGAGGCAAAAAATGCAGCAGCTGCGGAAGAAAATGAGCGAATTCTTACAGGGGGGTCATCTGGGTCAAGGCGTAGCAGAACCACAAGTTCGTTGGATGCATCCATTATGTATGCCGAGACAATGGGAGATGTCTTCTCAGTGCCAGGAGAGGCCACTGGTAGCCATGCAGAGCCGTCAGTTGTCCAACCAAGAAGGTCATCTCTCAGGCTGCCAAGTACTGCATGGTCGTTTATGTTTGCAGCAGATCCATTGGGTGCGCATGTAGAGCAGCCAAGGCGATCATCTCTCAGGATAGAACGAGCATCTGTTAGCCAAGCAGCACCATCTGGAGCGGAGGTAGAGCCAAGTAGTGCTCCTGTACAACAAAGAAGGAGCTCGTCTTTTAGGCAACCAAGGGCATCTAGTAGCCAGGCAACGCCATCTGATATGCAACCAAAGCCATCAAAGAAGCCATCATTTGGGTCTCGAATGTTAGGTGGATTTCGTTTTAGGAAAAATAGTTGAACATAAGAGTGACTGTGAACTATTATTTTGAGAACTTATTATATGAACTTGTAACTTTTTTGAGAACTTCATTTATATTATCTTTGGTTTATTATGTTGCTTTTCTTTAGGCAAAAACGATGAGCAAAAACACACCAAATCAATCGTCAGGTGCTGGCAAAGATAAATGGGAGAAGGTGTTTCCTAAACACCAAGCCAATGATGAAGATGATTTTGCCGAAAGCCTTTACATCAAAATAAAACCAATGTTTCCAAAGAAAAATACAGGTAGGACTATCTCTCCGCCTCGTGTGACTGTTACCGGCGAGGTCAAAACAAAAAAAAACATGTAAGACTGGCTCTTCGTCTGCTACGACCGAACCAGACTCAGACGTTGATTTTGTTCCATGTACCTTCCGTACGAGTTCTGAGAAGTAGTAATATTGCAATGTCTGAAATAATTATTTTGCGATCGTGATGTACTTTTAATTTCAAATTCGCTCGGAATTATCAATTTTAGAATTTTGATGTTATATGTTACGAATCGTTTTTAAGACAATAAATGTAAGTATCAAACGATAGAGTAGGAACTCGTCTCAAAATGTAAACAATATGTAAATGACAAACATAACAGATCCAAATGACAAACGATAGAGTAGAAAATATAAATAAATAGGCAGAGATAGATAATACAACCATAAAATGATAAAAATAACAGATCGAAATGTAAATACTACGGGAACAATAAAAGTAACAACCTATCATCATCTAAACGGAGAAGGGGAGTATCGCTGGATTGGATGTCCTCTATTATGTCTGTCGCCCAGCCTCGTCCAGACCGCATCACTTGCAGCAATAGCAGCAGCCTCTGCCTCTCTCCTGAGACGTGATCCTGTCTCCCACGGATCATCATCCCCCATAGTAGTAGCTGGAGGAGGCGGGGGTGTAGAGAAGATAGAGTCTGCCAGTCCCTCCGCAAAGTCAGAAGGGGCCTGTGACCCGCTAGCCTCGCCATCGTGTGCCATCGCCGTAGGGTATCGTCCCGGCTGTGAAGGTGATAGGGCCTCAATCTCATCGAAACTGATAGTCACCCCATAATCCTCCATATGGTCGTAAGATGCAGACTCGTATGGCGGTGGCGGCGGTGGCATGCTAGCTGGACCCTGCAAACCAAATAATGATATAAATTTTTGTATTAGTGACAAAAGTTGAACTAACTTGACTCATAACAAATACGACTTACCGGTGGTTGCACTGGACGTCCCTCAGAGTTATAGTAGGTAGTCCAGCCGGAATTAGACAGCACCCACTGATAATAGTCCCAGTCTGCATCCACACGGGGTGGAGATGGCATATCCCGAGTGAATACAGCCGACGCATCTGGCTCGTCTCGATCTACTGCCCGCCAATCGATGTTCTCTCCGGCGTCGCGCAACATGCTGATCAAACGCCCACCAGATCCGGCATCCTCAATGATTTGGCCATGATCTTGCAACTGACTCCATCCAACTCTTCGCCAGCCCTTCACCCTGAGCATCTTGATGGCATGCGCAGCGACCTTAATCGACAGTAATATCTGAACAAAAAAACATATATTAGTCAACATATTTATGTAATAACCGTTTAATGAACATATAATATAAAGGTGTTGGATTAATTACCCAGCGAGCCCAGCGATGTCCGGTAGGCTGGTGACCTGATAGATCCTCTTGCAGTGGCTGGCGGAGATATGCACTATAATCGCCCCTCAGATATAATGACCCCCCGCCAACCTTGGAGTACCAAGTCCTGTACCTCAGCAGATGAGATCCTGGGGTCTGAGTCATCTCATCAGGCATCTGATATATCTGAGGCTCAGCCGGAATCTCAGACTCTACGTAATAATTTGGTAACTGGAGGCGCCAGTCTCTGTCCATAGCGCCGGCGTGCGACATCCTGCCAATTAAATGTTAGTTGCAATGAAAATGTAACAGATAATTTAGAGGTTATCGATAATTAATTAAATTTCTTACTTGTGCAGTCTCCTGATCTCCTGCCTGGGTAATGCTGGCTCCACTAGGATCAATGGCTCCTCTCCGTACTGCCGAAGTACCCGATCTGGATAGTGGTGCTCCACTATCCAGAAGCAGACTAGCGGGCCTCGGTACCACTAGCTATCACGCTCCTCAAGACAACGAAGAGGCAACTCCTCAGCCGCATACAGATCTGCGTATGGTGTCCACTGCACCTGCGACTCGTCCAGGTTATTCAGTTGTAAACGCATCAACCTAATACCTACGGTGCGTCCGTGCCCATCATCCCGATAGCGGTGGATACCATGCCAGCGGTGGCCGTAGACCGGCCATCGCTCCTGATCATCTTGCAGCTGTCCCCAAACTGGCTCTGGCTTATTGGGCATAGGACGGCCCACCGGTAGCCGTGACCAGGACCAATGCTGCAACAAAAGAACCGGCCCGTACACCTGTTTGGCCTTCACCTGTATTTCTGAGGTTATAAGTCGTAATTCCACTTGACTAATTGATGAAATAATTAAGTAACAAACAACATAATAACTAACCTGACAAGCAGTGCAGAGGCTACGGTACAGCTGTGCTAACACAGCTCCACCCCAGTTGTAGGCCGGCGGGTTATCAAAGTCCCTCAGAAGTCGCAAATACATCATGGGGATGCCATCGCCGCTGGCATCAGGAAACATAACGGTACCGAAGAGGTCCATCACGTAACCCCGGGTGTATCTGTAAAAACAAAGTAGATGGTTAGTATTATAATTACATAAGTTAATTAACAGATGAAAAATAAAATATTATTATTATTATTACCTCCGAATCTCCAGATCACTAGAGGCATCCGTCAGACCGGCACTGAAGTGCCGCCGCAACTCTGTCCTCTGCATGTGATAACTGGACTTCCCCTTATCGGCCCGTAGCTGTGTCGGATCTGCCTCCAAATACTGATAGATGTCAAGGGCGAAGTCTCTGCTGTCAGATACTCCGCCTACGGGAATGCCCCTGATCGGCAAACCCCAGAGGGCACTCACGTCCTGCAACGTGACAATCATCTCCCCGAAAGGCATATGGAACGTGTGCGTCTCGGGACGCCATCGCTCAACAAATCCTGCGATGAGAGATGCATTGATGGAGGGAGTCGTGTCCCGCAGGATGGACACAATCTGATATAGTCCCAGCCGGATGAGATATGGGTCCATCTGTGAGAAGTACTGCATCCGAGGGACATAAAAATTGACCTCCATCAGATAATCGTCCTGCGTTGAAAGCCAACAAAAGTATTACATAATGTATACAACAAAATTTTAACTTCGTATATGGACAAAAACTAGCATACCTCAACGGAAGCCAATGATACCCTGTGCTCGCGGTGGGGCATCCATAAGAGAGGGCTGAAGTGCTCGGTACTGGTGGTGTCATTCGGCGCCTCAACCTGTGGTGCACGTCTGGGCCGTCCTCTACCTCTACCTCCAGCCATCCTAAACTTAAATTGTGTAAAAACGCGTTAAAATTCGCTAAAATGAGCTAATTATACTATTTTATACTCATTATTTTCGAATTAGGCTAAGTTATATAACTATCCGAAATTATACAAAATTTTACAAAGTTCGATAACTATACTAAATTATATCCTAAATTGGGACAAAACATAATTTATACCCAAATTATACCTTAATTTATAACTATACTAAACTATACTAAACTACCTAATTTATAAATTTTTTTTGAACATTTCTAATGAATTGGTAGCAATTTATAACAATTTCTAACAAACGGTAGCAATTTATAACAATTGGTAGCAATTTTTTTCTAATTTATAAAATAAATTGGAACATTTCTAATGAATTGGTAACAATTTATAACAATTGCTAATAAATTTTTACAATTTCTGATAAACGGTAGCAATTTATAACAACTAGTACCAATTTCTAATAAATTATAACAATAGTCAACAATTGGTAGCAATTTATAATAAATTTATAACAAGTTATAACAATTAGTAGCAATTTCTAATTAATTTTAACAATTTCTAACAATTGGTACCAATTTCTAATAAATTTTAACAATTTCTAATTAATTTTAACAATTTCTAATAAATTTTAACAATTTTTAACATTTAATACCAATTTCTAATAAATTTTAACAATTTATAACAATTGGTACCAATTTCTAATGAATTAAAACAATTCCTAAACAATTTATAACAATTGGTAGCAATTTCTAATAAATTTAAACAATTTCTAAACAATTTATAACAATTGGTAGCAATTTCTAATAAATTTATAACAACTTATAACAATTGGTACCAATTTACAACTATTTTGGCCTACTGAATAATATAAAATAATATATAGGGACTTACTTGCAAAAACAGGCAGAGAAGGAGAAATCTGGGAGAAAGAGAGAATGTGAGGAGAGATAGTGTGAAATTTGATAAAATGAATTGTGAGGAAATTTCGGAACAGTGCACACATATATATAAAATTATTTTTTTTGAGCGACCGGCTACTAAGTAGCCGATTTCTAATTTTTATTAGAAACCGGCGGTCTAGTAGCTGGTTTCTAATAAAAATTAGAAACCGTCTATTTAGTAGCCGGTTTGGGCATTTTTGACAAAATTTGAGATTTCTGGACAGAGTTGGCGAAATTAAGAAGTTAGTGGGCATGGATAAAAATAACGGCATAATATATAAAACGGAATTTGTGCATCGATTTAGGTATTTTCTCAACTTTTGCATGTTTTTTTTGGAAAATCTCAACTGTACGTTCAAATATGTTATGCATGAATCTCAAAGCATAAATAATAGGGCCCCTGCGCTACCTCCGAATAGGCACCGGACACGTCGGTCACGCAAAAATTGAGATATATCAGAGGATACCAATTCTTATGTTTTGTTTTGTTTTGGGTAATTGTGTTGCAGAGGTAGTAGGTCCCACCATCCCATTGGTCAAAAAGATGTTCCCATCCTGTCTGCTGTGCTGTCCGTGCAATTTGTATTATTTCCAACGCAATACGCATCCGACGGCATCCACTGCCCACTTGAGTTGAGTTGCGTGATCGATTGTTATTCACTTTTTTTTTTTTTCTTATAATACTTACTATTTAATAAAATAATATCTGGTTAATAAATTGAACAAGCAACACGGGAACCCATTTTTACAGAGCAGTTTTTAGTGCGTACAGAGTTCGAATTTTTGATGGACCAAAATACCCCTACATCAAAGGCAGAAGATTTACTCTGTAAAATTCGAACGCTGATGATCAGGGGTATTTTGGTCCATCAAAAATTCGAACTCTGTACGCACTAAAAACTACTCTGTAAAAATGGGTTCCCCAAGCACCACAGAGACTTTCTGTCTCATTCTTTCTTTCTTGAATCGCAAACCAAGGCAGGACGGACCTCTCTCATAGTCTCATAGTCTCATGTCTCATCGGATCGGAGCAATGGCGACTTCATTCCTACTGCTCCTCCTGCTCCTCCTTCTTGCCTCCACCTCCTCTCTTCAGGTATCCTCCTCCTTCCCTTTTCTTCTATTCCTCCTCCTCCTCCTCCTCCTCCTCCTCCTCCTTTATAGTCAACTATATTTCTTCTAGATCGATCGATTCTTCAACTACAATTACTCAATCATTTTCATTTAATTCCACACACACACACACTGGTGGTTTGCTATGCAATCTTTGGTCACTTGATCAATCAGTTGATTCCATCACTCCTCACTTGATTAATCATGTTAATATCGTGTTCTAATCATGTACTATTATATGGTAACCAGGTGCTTGCAAGTCAATCTATGATTCTTCAGGTACTTCTTTTCTTCTAATATATATATATATCCTCTCTGCACACTATTACTACAGTGTGTGCAATGTAATGTTACCATCTCATCTCATCTCATCTCATCAATCATTGTCTTGCATTTTATCAGAATTCAATTGTGCAAAATATTAATTCAAATCCCACTGCTGGGTGGAAAGCTGCCTCAAATCCTTACTTCACAAACCACACTGTAAGCCTCATTTCTCTTTGTTAATTCTAATGCATGCACTTCCTTGTTTTTGGTTTATGAAAGCCTGATTGATCTACTAATTCTAATTCAGGTTGCCCAATTTAAACACATGCTTGGTGCAAAACGAACACCACAAAATGCACTCGACGAATTCCCTCTTGTGAGACACCAAAAGGATTTGAAGTTACCGAATCAGTTTGATGCTAGGACAGCCTGGCCTCAATGCACCACTATTGGAACAATCCTTGGTTAGCTTATGCTTAATTGCTTATCACCAACACTATTTATATTTTTAACCCATCTAATTTTCATATCATTTCTTCCTTCTCTGACTATCTGTTGTCTGTTTCCCTTTTTAATGACTTTCCTTGCCTTTCCCTGCCATGCTATGTCATTGTGTGGTGAAAACAAAATATTTACTGCTGCCTCCAAAAGACCAAGTAAGTTAATCCCTTCATTGTTTTTTTTGTTATATTTATGGCTGCGATTTGGGTTTTCCATCTATACTATGGTTATATGGTATTAGAGTGCTTATAATATTTTTATGATCAGGGCCACTGTGGCTCATGCTGGGCTTTTGCTGCTGTGGAGTCGCTGTCAGATCGTTTTTGTATTAATTTTGGCATGGTATGGCGATTTCACCCTACAATTGTATTCACTTCAAAATTAAGTTAGATTTACATTGACATTACTGGGTTTTTTTTTTGTTGGTTCTCTGGTAGAACATATCGTTGTCAGCGAATGATCTTGTGGCCTGTTGTGGTTTCATGTGCGGAGATGGATGTGATGGAGGCTATCCAATTTACGCTTGGCGCTATTTTGTCCAGACTGGTGTTGTTACTGAAGAGGTAACTTAAATTTCTTTTTCTTTCATATAGTTTTTTGTGATTCGCTTATTATGACTAATTGAGAAAATATTTGCATTTTATTTGTCATGTGTGCAGTGCGATCCATACTTTGACCAGACAGGATGCGCTCATCCGGGATGTGAGCCAGCATATCCAACCCCGAAATGTGAAAAGAAGTGCCAAGCGAAGAACCTCTTCTGGACTGATAACAAGCATTTCAGTGTCAATGCCTACAGAATCAGTTCTGATCCTCATGATATCATGGCAGAGGTCTATAAAAATGGTCCTGTAGAAGTTGCCTTCACTGTTTACGAGGTTAGTTGGCAGCTTGAGAGGAACATTCTTCTCTTTTTCAAAATTTAAATTTGGTTGTAGAGATATCCAATCTTATTATAAAATAAATGTCACACGGGTTAATGAATTGATAGGATTTTGCTCACTACAAATCGGGAGTGTACAAGCACGTGACAGGTGATGTGATGGGGGGGCATGCAGTGAAGCTAATTGGATGGGGAACCAGTGAAGAGGGCGAAGATTACTGGGTTTGTACCTCTTCTTTTCTGTTTCTCAATTTTAAAGCTTTGTTGGTGTGTTTAAACTCACTCACCCATGTACATTTATTTGTTTGTTTGTTTGTTGTGTTGCAGCTTCTTGCTAATCAGTGGAACAGAGGTTGGGGAGATGTAAGTTCATTTGCAACTATTTGCTAGTTATGATGTTGAGTGACTTACTGCTCTAAATTCTAATCCATCCAATTTAACGATTTCTTGTGGTTTGTGATTGTAGGATGGATACTTCAAGATCCTGAGGGGGAAAAATGAATGTGGAATAGAAGAGGATGTTGTTGCTGGATTGCCTTCCACTAAGAACTTGGTTAAGACTTATGCTGCCACTGATGCTACTGTTTCATTCTAATTCTAATCACAGCTCTATCACCTACATCCACCTATTTCTCTCTCATCCAAATTCCTGGAACCACGTGATTATTGGAAATCAGTAGTAATGATGCTTCCCTGGTTAGGTAATATATATATAAAACATGGATACTGCTAATTAATAAGGACTTGTTCAAAGTATTTAGAAGCTGGGGATTGATTGGTGTTTCATGTTGGGAACTATATGAATGAAGCTGCTTGGCAATTAATTGTCAAATCTTGTAAATTTAAGGAGAACAACATATTATACTGGCATGTATTGTACTCCCTTTTGTCTTCCCACAATTTCATACTGTTACTGTTACTGTTAACTATGCTCAGATGAGTGCAAAAATTCGAATGCTTGATGTTGGCGGTAATATTATATTATATGTATGCAAATAAACGACCATCACAACCCTTTCAAAAGAATCTTCATGAAGCAGACAATTGTAATTGTTTTGAACCATTTATGACACATTTTATCGTTTCTATAATAAATTCTTGTATTTCTGGGTAACATATTACTAGTAGGGAAAGAGAGTACATTTATGTGTTTGATTGTGTGAGGCAATCACACAAATAATAACTGATTCCAGAGGTAATTGGATTGCTTGCTCAAATCAGTATCAGATTGTGGCATCCTCTTAATCCCATGCTGATTCCTCCTTTCTGAGCAATGGTTGACATTTCAGTTTTATCTCTTACTTTGTTTGCCGGTGCTTAGTTTTTGAAACATTGTGTTACGAACGAAAACTCTCAACCACCAGAAAAATGTGCACCGATTTTTTTTTTTTTTTTGATAAATTTGGGGAATTCCACCGATTGCACTGAAACCATGGATCAGAAGAAATAAGCATAAGAAAACTGATGCCCACCTCTTATTAGTACAAAAGACCTAAATATAGTAGGGTACTGGTCTCAATAATTTCTACAACCAAATCACAGAACAGTAGCCAGCACAATTATGACAGCAAATGTAACAGTGGCTGCTGAATCATCATATAACAGCAACATAAATTGCTAAGATAGAAACACTGGTAACAGTATCTTCGCAACTAGATTAAAACATGGCTATTCATCATAAATCTGACGCCCATTCATAGCAGGAAATCAGAAACATTCTTAACACTTGCTCAAATTTTCCTAAAACAAATCCGCAAGTCTAAAACAACAATATAAAATGCTAATTTAGAAACACTGGTTGCAGTTCCTTTGCAATTATAATTTAACACTTGGTTCATTCATCATAAATCCACTTTTGACACCCAATCATAACAGGAAACCAGAAACTTACTTGACAATTGCTCAAATTTCCTCAAAGAAATCCACAAGTCCTTGAACTGGTTTCTCTACAAGGCAATATAACAACTGCACGACAACCACACAAAAGCAACAAATTAAATACTGTTTGACGGACGGTTACATCAACACAGGGGAAGAGAGTGCTCTAAAGAATGAGCTCCTTTCTGTTGGGGCAGAAGAAACTGCAGCAGCGGCTGCTGCGGCCACAGGAGCAGTCTCGACCTGCTCAACAAACCTTTCAACGGGGATCTTGACGACATCCCTCCTAATGCCTATGTCGGCCACATAACGCCCCACACAATACATGCCGGTGGTGACTACGGCGAGGCCGCTGGTACTAGTGGTGAGTAAACGGAGGGGAGATGAGGCAACAGCGGTGATGGCAGCAGTGATAGAGCTGAGCTGTCCACTACGGCCAACGCTGAAGGCAGTCTCAACGAGGAGGCCGGTCTTGCAATAGATGGCAAAGTCCTCACAATTGTTCTTGAAGAGAGAGTAGGCACCGAAACCGCGGGTGAGGAGGAAAAGGGCACGGTAGAGAACAACATCTGGTGGGTCTGAGTAGGCTAAGGTGCATGTACCACCACGGGCCTTGGCGAGGAAAAAGGCAGTGGAGACAGAGTAGGTGAATCGGTAGAGGTGGCCCCCGTCAAGGAAGCAGTCAAGGCAAGAGACGATAACACCATCTTCAGGTAGAGGTTCCCCTTCAATTTGATGGTGGTGCCGAGCATCAATGCAGCGTTGGCAGGTATTGCCGGTGCGGGAGGCAGGGGAGGAGCTGAAGAGGACCATGTCGAGCACGGTGCCAGTGCCTATCTCTTGACCTGGAGCCCTGGTGAAATGGATCACCTTCTCATCTCCTATGTATATCCCTTTTTTTTAATTTCACCCAAAATTCCCATCCCCGTCAAAAGAAATAACAAGAATTAATTAATTAATTAATTAATTAATTGTCATTTGAAGCCATGGTTGGTGGTTCGTTCAATCGTTCTGGATTAAGATTATTGATTGGAACCATAAGCAATTAAGCAATGAAGCATTCATGCATGCATACCGTGATGGGAGTAGAGATAAGCGGAGCGCCAAGTGTAGATGTGGTCCCCGGCCTTCACCTCCTCCCGACCGATCTTGTTCGACAGCACTCCCATTATTATTATTATTATTTTTCGGATGATTTTGTTACTCTCTTTCTCGAATCCTCTCTTCCTCCCTCCCCTTCTATTCGATTTGATTTTATTTGATTCGATTCGATTCGATTTTACCCAATTGCCTCTGGGGTCTGGGTCCGGGCCTCGGTTCGCTTCATTTCCCCATTTAGTTTAGCTTTAGTTTAGTTACTTAGCCTCTAAGTCTTTAATTTCCTTCCCTTACCAAATTGCCTTCACACACACGCTTTCCTCCGAGTGCGTATCCTCCTCTGAGATATCTCAACTTTTGCGTGACCGACGTGTCCGGTGCCTATTGGCTATTGTAATGGTTGTGATTTTCCATTAAAAAACGCAAAAGTTGAGATATCTCAGAGGATGCGAATTCCTTCCGTATTGTAATTTGTAAGTAATTCCAATTAAAAAATGTTATTCATAATTTACGAGGCGATGACACGCGTCCAACAAAAATTTACTACTGATACAACAATAATTAAAATAATTAATTGGAACTGATTCTCAATCAATTTTGAAATGTACAAGTTAATGACTTATTCGGTAGATTATTAGAAATGAGAATGAGTATGGAAATTGAACTAAAAATTATTGTTGGTGTAGCAACTAAATTTTTTTTTTCCGTAAAAATAGTGGAGCAGCTAAACACGTCCTAAAAAAAAAAAAAAAAGACACATAGCCAGTTTTCCCGGGATAGATGATCATCTGATTCTGCGTGTCGAATTCGAATTGGCGGTAGACCGTGCATACAACTGCCCGACTGCCGACTGCCGACTGCCGACTGCTTGCGGAAAAGATAGCGTCCAGTTTTCCTTGTGGACCGCGCAAACACCAGAAGAAAATTATTTTCAATGGATACATTCTTATTATTCATGATACGGTTTAAAAATTAAGATACATTCTTATGGCAAGGCATATCTACAAGTAGGAAAAAAAAAATACTATTTGATAAATTGGTACACAGTCCTGTTTAGCAAAGGACTTAGAGGGACTAGGAATTTTAGACATTAGAAAAATGAATGTTGCTCATGGTGCAAATTTCATGATCTGACACATACAAGTTTATGGAAATCCATAATTAGATGTAAGTATTACTTACTTACAATAGAACATCCCTATATCTGCTTTTTGGCACAAAATTATGAAGCTTGATAAAATGAGTAAATGTAGCGTTTCACACAACCAATCCTGGTTCTGAATCACATCTCCACTTTTGGACTGATTCTGGGGATCCAAATGGTCCTTTAACAACAGAATACCCACATTTGTTTGAGATATGTACCAACCAACAGTTTGACCTTTTCTCATTACAGGAATGGTATGAGATTTTGCATAAAATTAGTTCTATTTCATTCACACATACTTTTGATAAATTGCATGGAGATGAGAAGTCTGTGGCTTATTTACTGTCTAGTCCATGTATAAATTCCTTACATTTGAAGGAATCACCTACTATAATATCAACTTTTTCCATGAACCGAAAAATAGCTATTTCCATGAGCATCGGACCTACTCTCAATTGTTCCAAGTTTGAATAGCTGCCATCGCATGGTCAAGTTCTCCAAGTTGGAACCTCTTTTTTCTTTGTTTTGATATAGATATCATGTTGAACAGTTTGGATCGACTTAAAATAGGTACAAAATCACCGTTTTTTAATAGTCCAAAAACAGTAATTTTGTACCTATTTAAAAAAAATTGTTAAGTTGTTTCGAAAATTATAAAATTTAATCCTCAAACATATTTTATATTAATATAGATATCATGTTGAACGGTTCGAATTAACAGTATGGATTTTGAAAACAAAGATATAAATGTAAGATATAATGTGATATGAAAAGTGCGAGGTATTGAAATCCTCACGAAATAAAACTAAAAGAAATACCTAAAAGCAAAATTGACATGAGATTGTTTTTTGCCACCTACAGGGCTACAGGTAGAGAGGGCCAAAGGAAGTTGCTAATATTACAAAAGGGGTCTGAGATCCTATCATACAAATAACAAGGCATCTATTGTTACACTTAAAAATTTAAATCAATCAATCCATCTATGTTAGTTATCTAATATCTATCAAGCTCATAGGCTCCGGGCACATCATGCAAGGGGTGTCCCTTTTGGTTGCGCTCGATAATCCTGCCAGCGAGGGAGACCTGCTTGCCAACAGCAAAGATGTATGCCTTGCCTGCACCCCCGGCCCCACGAGCTGTTCTTCCCACACGGCGCACATACTCGCTTGGCTCTCGTGGGAAATCGAACAGAACCACGTGATCCACTTTCTCAAAATCTATGCCTCTCGATGCCCTGCCATTTTCCCAACAATTTTACATCCAAGTCACTACAATTCTATACTTAGTGCTAGGAGGGTTCATCGGATCCAGTTTAATTGGTTTTAAATCGAACCGAACAAGTTTGGATTAAACGTTTTGGTTTATTTTTTAAACTGGTTTAATAGTTCAGTTCGGTTTGGTTCAGAAATTTTGAAACCACTTAGATCGAACCAAACAAAATTTTTAAAACCGTCCCCCGTCATAACCAAACATTTAAAAAAATTCAAAAATTACGACATAATGTATATTGCTTGGTTTAGTTTAAAATTGGTTAGACCAAGCCTAACAAAAAATTTAAACCCACCTTTAAAAACATTCAAAAAATTAACAATTTTTTTATGATTAGTATTCTTATTTCAGTTCAACCAAATTCAGTTCGGTTTTAATTTGGTTGATAAGTTTATTTCAGTCGGTTCGGTTGTATTTTTGAAAACTGAATACAATTTTGGTTTGCCTATTTTATTTCGGTTTTAACCGAACCGAACCGATGAACACTCCTACTTAGTGCATATATATTATACATATATATTTGTTCGTACCGATCCGTGCAAACAAGGAACATGGAGTCAGCTGACTGTGACTTGAGGAATTCCTTGAGGTTGGTGAGGCGCGCTTCTTGCGCCAATGCGGCATGGAAGGGCAGCACTCTGATGCGTGCTTCTTTTCTATCCACCCTTTTCAACACATTTTCCACTCTTCTGCACGTCTCAATCTGCACAAACAAATATCCATACTACTCAATTCACAGATAATTGACTCACAACTACTCAAACAAGGACCACAAATTTCTAAAAGTGAGACCCTATCATGAATCATCTGAGAATTTTAAAAGGCAAATAACCTAAACCAGGACTGACACGACCTGACTGGACCTCAAATATGACATGTTGTTTTCCAATAAGATAAAGAAATATGGGTGCGGGTGCAATCCCAAAGGAAGATTCTTCATAATTCTTTAAACTATAAGGAAGACAATAATCCAACAACAGCTATTTCTATAGTAAAAAGAACAATCATAATCACTATCAGATGTGAAGTGCCAAAAATATTTTAAAAATTCAAAGATAAGATACAAGCGAATGAGAGAGAGAGACCTTATTACAAAAGACGATAGTCTTGCGAACTGGAGACTCATGAACAAGCTTTAGAAGAGCACTTTTCTTATTTGTAAAAGCAGTCTCTGGATTCTTCTCCTCATTTGCATCTCCACTGCAGTCGACCAGAACCTGAAATTATCCGCATCTTACCATACTGATAGAAAAGATAGAACTCCGAAAAAAGAGAGAAAAAGGTAAATTTATGGAGAAAACCACCTCTTCAAGACCAGAACTTGTGCGGTGCACCCCGGGTCCCATTATTACTTCACAATCTGGAAAGAACTCAACTACCTTGTTGTATATCTCTAAAGGTAAAGTTGCAGTCACGAAAACATACTGTACTGACACTGGCGCCGCACCAACCAAGCTCTGCAGAACTTGTTCAAAACCCTCCTCACCATACAGTATGTCGACCTCGTCCAATACAACGCTACAAG
Source organism: Carex arenaria (assembly GCA_964058825.1). Lineage (NCBI taxonomy): Eukaryota > Viridiplantae > Streptophyta > Magnoliopsida > Poales > Cyperaceae > Carex > Carex arenaria. The sequence goes on from CAXKVW010000781.1 coordinate 328,238, forward strand.
GACACATTTAACACATTTAATAAAGTTATTTTCATACCCCATAGGCAAGGTCTCAAGCGCACAGAATATTAAACTGAAAATAGCAGGAAGCTGGAATAATACTGTTTTCAAAGGGAAAAAAATAAGAAGTAAATTTAATACAATTAAATGGAGAATATTTATGTGTGCTTACATACCATTGAAGATGCGATAACTGCACAAAACCCTGCTGATACAAGTAAAGGAAGCGACCGGGCGTAGCTATGAGCACGTCTAAACCTTGGTCAAGGGTGTCTAATTGAGTCTTTTGTTTGAAGCCACCAGTTGCAACCATGGACCTAAAGGGGATGCCTGATTTTGATATCATCCTACAATTATTGAGGACCTGAGAGGCGAGCTCAGCAGTAGGTGCAAGGACAATGACTCGGGGACACCTGGGACTGGTTACTGATTTTGCAGATTTGCCATCAGCTAGAGCAGCTTCTTCATCTTGTCTCAGGCGCTGGATGATGGGGCAAAGGTATGCCAGCGTCTTGCCAGACCCGCTCTGATCTGCAATTACGCAACTCTTGCCTTGTAAAACTGCCCGGAATGCCATCGCCTGAATTTCCCAACATAATATAAAATAAAACAGCCCTTCATTATTATGTCAATACTGTACACATTAAATATATAGCATGAACTACCATGTGAAATAAAAATATAAGACAAAAAAGCAGCAGCAAAAGAGACCTGAATATGGGACGGTCGAAGGAATGCCAGGCTCCTGAGAGCAGTGATCATGAGATCAGTGCAGCCGAGATTCTTGAAGGATGTTTTGCTGAAGAAACCACCTCGGGCATTGGCAAATGATTTCCTGGGAAGCTTCTTGTGATCATAAGAATAGGAATAATAGTCTGCTGAGGAAACACCGCCCCATCCTCTTAAAGAAGAAGAAGAAGAAGCTCCGGTTCGACTGCCTCTTCCTCTTCCTCGTTCAGTTGCTGTTCCCGTCCCAGTTGAGAATAACACAGTATCTCCTGAAGAAGTCGAACGATCAGCTGAAGAATTTCTGTCATTTATGGTTGGAGAATCATCTTCATCTGAAGATATACTACGTTCATACCCATTCTGATTCTCATCATTGTCATCATCATCAACATCATCTACAAGGATTTTATTCCCACGGATTGGTTTGCTGACCCCTGACTTGAGTTGGATTTGGGATCGGGATGAAGAAGAAGATCCGCGCATCATGATGGATTTGACCTTTTGGGCCTTCAGTTTGGCAAAACCACTGGAAATGACAGACGGGGCGCTTGGAGGACCCTCATTCCCTGCAGGCATTGTTTCATTACATGGTGAGATTGTAATATTTAGATTAAATGAAAAATGGAAAAATGGAAAAATGGAAATGAAAGACCTGGGGGATGGGGGGACTGGGGCATAGAGAGAAGGTGTGAAGGAATAGGGGAGTCGGGGTCATGGGGCCCGCCCCAGACAATGACTTGTTGGCCGGTGTGATGGTCAATGAGGCGGTAGGCACCGGCGTTCTCCAAATCCACCCTCTGGAAGCGCTCTTCGGCTTGACTTGGAGCTGCTGTACCTGTACTCTTACTACCACTGCTACTGCTAGCACCTTTACAAAAAGTAGCAATACCTTTCCCTCTCTCAGATCTCTGTTTCTGTTTCCTACAACAAAGAAAGCAGGATGCTGTTGCAGATGCCGGTGCCGGTGCTGGCAAGAGATGGCAAAGAGGAGCAAAGCTCATGCTGTGGCGACTGTTATGAATAATCAATCATCATATAATAATATTGGCATCGTAAGCTGAGGGGATGTATTAGTATTTAGTAAATAGTAATTACCCCCTTTTACTTAATCGCAATCAAGAATTGAGATAGTAGGTTGGAATTTGTAGAGTAATTGAAAGCAATACATGTAACATAGAGGAGAGAGAGAGTGTGTGTGAGAGAGAGAAGGCACCTGGAATGAATGGAAGGGAAGAGAGGAGGAAAGGACGGCTTCTCTCGTCGACGGGAGGGAAGGAGGAGGAGGAGGAGGAGGAGGATAGAGTCAGTGAGGTGTGAGGTGAGACCGTGAGAGCCAAACTAATTAACTGAGAGATTTGAGATTTTGCGAAAGAGAAGAGTTTGGATTCCTCACTCTCAATGGGCCGAGTTGTGAGCCCAACTTGGAAATAAATTATTGCTTTGATTAAGGGCCCGTCGGCCCGGCTCTTTAATGGGATTGGGATCTCAATAATTTCTTAATTGGGAATTTGACAATTTGGCTATCCTCCCCGAATTCTCTCCCTCCCGCTTATCAGTTTATCATCCTCCTTTGATTCATTATAGCCTCAGGAGTCAGGACTCAGGAGCGAAGGGAACTTGGCCTTCCGGAACGACGAATAGCAAGTAGCTACCTGCTATTTCAAGGTACTATGCTAAGTGCTAACTAAAATACTCTCAATTTAATTAATTTGTTCCCTTTACCATTCTTTCTTTTCTTTTGCTCGACTTGCTTGTCCAGATTGTTTTGTACCACTCCACTCCACTTCCACTACACTACTGTCTTCGCAAATTTAGCAATGGACCCATAACCATATTATTATTATTATTGGTTCCTAAAGTGGATCTTATCATCCATAAATCAATATTTCTACCTTAACCTTAAGTAAGACGATTAGTTTACCCAAATCAATCAAATAATTTTATGTATTGTAATATTGTTGCAAACATTTACTTGTCTTTGCTTCTTTGAGGGTTTGTGTCATAAATATCAACTTATATCTTACTGGTGCATCAACTAAAAAAGGAACTGTTGCTGGTATAATCAATCCATCGATTGGTATTCCCATGAACAACTGAATAATAAAAAGAAAAGAAATGCAGCAGCTACTAGAAATTGGGACAAAATTAAAAGAGCCGCCAAGAAATTAAAGTACACACCACCAAAAATGAACATGTAATATGCTTAAATTATTAGCGGATGATCAGCTCGGTAGCTGCGCGCTGGCAACTGTGGAAAAGAAACTGAAGATACAAACAGTAATAATAGACATCAAATTAAACATTCATCCATCCATTCATTCATTCATTATTCAAAATTAAAAGGGTAGGACAGGAAAGGCCCTAGTTATACTTACCATACAACAACACACATTTTTTAACTTTCGGGTCTACAAGAAGGTCCTAATGGGTTGGGGCTTGTAGATTTTTGGGGGAGCAGTAGAAGAAGTAGCAGGTGCAGAAGCGAGCTCGAGCGACAGAATGAAGGCTGATTTGGAGGCATCTCTCAGATAATGCACATCTCCATTCATCAACATGAGAAGCTTGCGGCACACCAGCAGACCCAGCCCCTCCTCTGATGCCTCCTCCCAGCTCCCAAACATTTCAGATACTAATTCCTCTGTGCTTCCACTCCCTGTCTGTGTGTGTGTGTGCTTTATCCTGAGTTTAACAGTAATCAACACATAATCAATCAATTGTATATATTATATTGGGTACTGCGAAGAGATGAATGAAACTAAAAGGAGGGAGTAGTAATTCTAATTACGTGATCTCAAGATTAATGAGATGAAGTGTTTGTCCGACAGGTTGCTTGACAAGGGCAGAAGCAAGCTCAACGAGGCCTCCGCTGGGACAGAACTTGACAGAGACGGACAAGAAGTCAGCTATTATCTGCTGCAGCCTCAGCCTGTCTCCGTAAACTCGCTCTGACATGAACTGGTTCCCCTCATTATCATTGAGGTCGTACACTACCCTCACCCCCTTCTCTTGGCTCTCTAGAACCACTTGGCTCACTGCTATCATTATCACATCCCGCAGCTCAAACTCCACCATCTCCAGCTCCAGGCAACTACATTGATTTCATTCAGTAATACTAATGAAATCAAGATAGAAAGGTAAAAACAAACAAACAAACAAATTATAGAGTTATAGGAGCCAAAGCCACTTACCTATCCATGATGGAATCAAGATCTAGGTCATCTAGTATCCTGCTGAGTTGGCGCTGACATCTCGAACCAATATCAACCAGCTTCCTTTGCTCTTCATTCAATCCCGCACTATCTATCATCCTCCGACAGTACAACATACCTGATAATGGGTTTCGGGTCTCTTGCCGAATATATGCCAAGGTCTTAATCTTCTTCAGAGCTGTCTGCTCTGTTAATTTCTCGACTTGCATCAAATGTTGCAAGTTGGGACTCGTGATGTGCAAAAAGCAAAAAACACCGGTTACTCTGCCTTCTCCATCCACCTTATTGCTAACCGATAAGAGGCACTCAACAAATTTGTTGTTTCTAGTGTAAAATCCAAATGGAACCTTCTCCTGCTCCTGACCTGTCATGGCCGTGTTTATTATAATATTCATACTGACAAAGGCATCCTGGTTTTTCATACGGCAACAAGCCAACTGTCCCCCAAACACTTCCCCAAGAAGCATTTTATCGAGAATCTCATCACGAGGATAGCCTGACAAACGGGCCATGGCAGCATTCCACTCGGTACACCAGCCAAACTCATCAGCACCGAAAATTGGGGGGATCAGAGGGTTAGGGTTTTGAATTATGGTCTTGTAATCACCCTCAATGCGAGTGAAGCAGTCCATGACCATCTTATGGCCCGTCATGTCTTGGGCCACGAAGCACACACCCACGATGTCTTCATCTATGTCACGGCTGGAACAAGCATTTACTATTACCACCACCGGGCCATCTTCCCGGCGTGGACCATGGGACTTCAGCTGAAATTGGACGTTCTTTTCCTCCTTCCCTGTTAAAAAAAAAATGGCAATCAAATTCAAGCTAATCTTTTTTTCTCCCTAGTAAAAGTTGGTATGTCAAACTCCAGCCACATGTAATGAATTTTTTTTTTTTTAGTATCATATAGCAGTTATAAATTCATGTCTTTAAAATTTAAAATAATGAGGCATTTTTTTTTCCTGAACTTTAGTGGGCAAGTATTTTATACATTTTAGGATCTATTTCTCATAAAAGGCTGGAAAAAAAGTTTCCGACCTGAAAAAAAAAATATAATACGTTATTTCCTGTAGAATACTTTCTTAATTAAGGAAGCATTGATTCATTAAGTTCCTCTAAATACTAAAATATTACCCAGGGACAATTTTTTACAGTTGATTTTCCTTGATTTAATTATGGCCATTGATTTATTGAAGGTTTATTAAAAAAAAGATTTATTGAAGGACAAATTAGTCAAATCAAGGAATTATTAATTACAAGCATTATTTTCTTTCCTTCCTTTGAAGTCTGGAACAATTAATAAAAATGGAAGAAAAAAAAGGAAATTTGCTAGAACAAAGTAAGAGAGGGTAAGGTTACAATCTTCAATTCTTCATGCCCTCAATTCAATATAATTATTTTGCAATTTCTCATTTATAAATTAATTTAAAATTTTTACTTGTTAAAATTTCATATATGTATTAAACCTTGGACTAAAAATGCATAATAATGCTAACAAAACACTATATGCAATAGAATTTCAATTCCTACTGTCTCTTATTGATAAAGAGCGCACCATTCACCCTAGAATTGACTTTATATATTATAAGAATGTATGCTGCAGCTTTAAAAATGAATATTGTTGGATTTTACCTTGCAGAGCCAAGCCAAGCATCCTCTTGACAGTAGCGAGTGAGTCATCCTCGACAAGGGAAAGCATATGCTTGCCGACAGCATCATCAACAGCGAGTCCCGTCAGCTCAGCGATCTTCTCATTCCAACCATTAACCAGCCCTCTGCTGTCCACTGCCAGGATCGGCACTGTGGCTGTCTCGATTAATCTCACCATTTCGCTTGTAACCGCCTGCAGCTCCACCTTGCTCTGCAGTCTCAGCTCATCAATCCTACTCTCCAGTGCTGCCGTCCCAGTCCCAGTGCCAGTCCCAGCACTGGTAATAAGCGAATCCTTATTCCCTATATCATTGTTTAGAGTTCCTCTCAGGATCAATTGCAAGGAATGAACAGCATCCATCTCGTAATCTTTCCATGGCTTGCTTCGCATCTTCACAACCTCCATAAAGGCTTTGAAAGACGACCTTGGGTGCATCTTCTTTCCATCATCTTCCTGGGATGGGTCATGCTTCGCCCCGCCCCATCGCATTTCAGCTGCAGTGTGTGACCTGAACCAGAATAGCATGTCCCGGGAATTGATTCGTGCAGCCGCCATGCCACAGACTGTGTCCCCAAGCGCAATTGCTCCTGGATAACCTGCCTCATGGAGACTGTCAGTGCTGAGACCAGTTGAGTCCATGTGGTTCTCTGTCAGCCAGAAAGCAAGTTGGTGAATCTGGCTATCAGTCGGTGCTCGCCCCAGTCGCCACACCTTGTTCTGGTATAGCAGTGCGGCACCGTCGCACTTGACTAAATCCATGATGTTGGGGCTCCCAGAAATGATGCTTAGGGGCCCCGCTTGCTTCAGCAACATGTCACTGAGCAGGGTCTGGGTGCGCAAAATGTTCTTCTCCCGGATTTGGTTACCCAGCTCGAATTCTTTGTTGACATGTATGGCAAACACTTGGGCTAAGAACTCACATGCGTAGCGCAGCGGGAAAGGCACAAAACGGGGGCTCTCATTATGGCAAACAATGAGTCCCCAAAGCCTCTTCTTCGTCTGTGGCGGCTGCTGCCCCTCGGGACCTGCCTCATCATCCCCTCTTTCTGAGGGCTCATTGACAACAACGGCCATGACGAGAGACGCAATGGAGTTCATGTTCTCCATGTACTGGAGATGACAGCTATGCGGGGAGCGCAGCATGGAGCCACAGAAACTGATGTCAAAGCCGAGAGAGTCATCCTGGAGGATCTCGACAGGCTTGGCTCGGCAATCGCAGATCATCCTGACCTTATTCTTCATGAAGAGAAAGCGGGCAGCCTGAGGAATGTCGGTGGCCGGGTAATGCAGACCGATGTAGGGGTCGAGGCCTGGCTTGGTGACCTCGGAAAAGACCTCACCATGGTCATCATCGTGGAAGTGGTAGGTCATGACCCGATCATAGCCGGTGAGCTCAAAGACCTCTTCGGCAACGGCATTGCAGAGGGTCTGTAGGCTGCTGCCGGGCAAGGACTGGAGACGGGCAATAGCTTTGGCGGCGAGCTTGTAAGACTGAAGGGCTCCGGCAGCAGTCATGGGGAGCTCGGTGGGTTTGACAGGCTCAAAATCGACAATGAGGCAGCGAGTGACACGGTGGAGGATGGCATAGAAAGGTCTGCCGGAGGCACGGGAGTGGACAAGAACAGGGTTAAGGATGGAGACGTCGGTACCAGGGGAGGAGAGGGCAGCCTTGTGGAGAGCAGCCGCACTGGGGGCAGTGAAGAGGGAGCGGACATCACAGCCGAAAGTGAGCACCTGAGGCTGGTAAGGCTGGTTGCTTTGGTCGATGTCGAGGTCAAGAGATGGAACAGCAGCATTAGGGAGGCTGGTAAGCATGTCAGGGGCGTTGGCACTGAAGGCGAGCACGCGTAGGGACTTGTCATCAAGGGCCAGCAGGCAGCCGAAGGGCTGGATCATCCGGCCACGCTGAATGTGCTGTAGGTAGGCCATGACCTTCTCTCGGCGCTGCTCAGCAGGAGCAGCATCTCCTCCTCCTCCTCCTCCTCCTCCTCCTCCTCTAGTTTCATGTGCCTGCACCGACCTCGAGTAGTCGAATGACTCTCCTCCTAATTCCTCAAACTCTGCATCCAGCTTGGCATCTACGCTTGTTTGTGCTACGATGCGTACACTGTGCCGGCTTCGGCTGTGGCTTGAAGTCGCTGACGATTGAGCTGCAGCCCCAACTCGGCCTCCCCCTGTTCCCCCTGTTCCCCCTGTTCCTCCTGTTCCTGTTCTCCCTCCCCCTCCTCCTCTTCCTCTTCCTCCTCCTCCTCCTCCTCCTCCTCCTCCTCCTCCTCCTCCTCTTGGAGATGATGACATTATTATTTAATTATTTATCTCTCTTACACACACAGAGTCACTGAGCCAAGGGTGTTGTGTTTTGTTGCAGAGTAGAGTATGATTGATAGAGCAGAGGCAGAGGCAGAGTGAAGGAATTTAATATTTAAGTGAAAACACTACTGAGGCTGAGAGTGAGCTCAACTTTAAGTTTAGGTATCAAGGGTGAGGAAAAGGGTAAGGGGAGATGACTAGTGTTTTCAGGTGAGGGAGGTTTGCAAGTGAAAATGCAATGGAATAAATAAATAAAATGGATTTGCTTAACAAGTGGTCAAGTGGAATAAATAAATAGTTTATGATTCCCAATTACTCACACTTTATTTTGTTTATGTAAAAACTTTATTGTTTACTGGGAGAAGAAAAGCAACTCAAGTGGATAACTCTATCTAGAACCGGAACCTCTATAATTTAATAATTAAATTATAAAAAATTGTTGGCGTACCCAGTAGCCAGTAGCCAGTAGCCAGTACCCAGTACCCACGCACGGTACGCACCCATGACCCACCCACAGATATACATAGTAGTAGTCTAGTCTGGTTGTGGTACCCTTGTCGAGGAGAGGAGAGCTGGAATGGAGGGCATGAGTCTGTGAGATGACACATTGACACGTGACAAGGTATGGCCAGTGTATGGGTCCATTTCTTTTTTTCTTTTTTTCTTCTCTCTTCTCGGTGCGTGCAAAGTGCAAATGTGCAAATGTGCAATACATTACATTATTCTATTGCAATACATTGGTCATTCAAACAAGGACACAATTACAATGAATAAATAATAGACCATCTCAAACATTTAACATTTAAGGGTATTCAACACGCCCACGTGACTTCACGTGCCTTCCATGCTCACATCAGCTGCCACGCTGTCTTCCCCATTCATTCATTCATTCATTCATTCATTCATTTCTCTAAACTCTCAAGTCTCGTCAATTCTTCGTTTTTCTTCTTAAAACATTTTGACCCATCAAACTCAAACTTGATGGAAATTTTTTAAATTATTACTATCCTAAACTTTTTCCAAGTGCGCACAAGTTCGATTTACTTAACTTGATGAAAATTTTAAAAATATTACAATCTGTTCATACCGGCTTTTTACTACTGTCTATTCTATATTTCTATTGCATATGGGATCACTTTTAAAAACAATATAAATAATATTTTATTTGGAATCTTACTATTAGGATTTAGGACGTATACTACAGTAGTAATTGGCCTAATAAACATCCGTGCGTTAATATCGGCTAATCTTTTAATAGACTAAAAACAATAATAATAATAATACTCAAAAGTATAATATAACATGGGTCAAATCAACATTGGCCGAATTTAATTAATCTAGACCAAAAAGTTGGGGTGCACAAATGTGGATCGATGCAAGACCAATTTTACTTTTATCTTCTATGATATATTACATTTGTTTAAACTTTAAACTGTAATTTATTATATGTGCAAAACAAATTTTTTTTTTTTTCACAGCATAAATACGGGTATTACATCTTCAACAAATTAAGATTAGTGATTTTCATGAACTATAATTCAAACCAATACGATTCTGATCTTTTTGGGCCAACATACTCAAACTAGCTAGAAGCTCTAAATAGGTAAAGCAGCATTTCATTTCATACGCAAACTAGCTAGAAGATCTTTTTGGGCTTTGCTCATTTGGGCTTAGACATATACTGTACCCCAAATTATTATTATTTCTTTGCTCCTAGGTTCAACATGTTCTTTAGATTAAAATACGCTTTGGGATCAAATTTTATATTTTTTGAATTTTTTTTTTACTATTTTTAGTAGATACAAATTTTTTTTTTTGGATAGTCCACAAACAGTGATTTTATATCTAACTAAACAAATATAGTAAAAATTTTGCAGACAATAATATTTACGGCTTCATTTGCAAACATCTTAATTAAGGAATTGGCCAGGCCTTGGAACAATTTTCCTAGTAATTAATTAAATTGTCCCGGGATTGGTTATTAATTTAATTTCCTAGCAACAGCTTAATTAGAAGGAGGTTGCTCTTGCAATTAAAGTACTAATTAATTATTAAAAGTTCTCATAAGTACTAGCTAGCTAGTAGCTATATATATATTACAAACACATGCACTCCGTACGTACACATCAATTAATTATATCAATCCTCGCATGCATAATTAGAAAGGCCTGATCATAATTTACACAATCCAGCAACGTCGATGCATGGCTTTGCTTATCCGCTTCACTTGCCGGGTACAAAGTTGGTGGCGTAAGCCCAAGCGTTGTTGACGGTTGGATCTGCAATATGGTCGACGAGGTTCTCAATAGGTCCCTTGCCGGTGACAATCGCTTGGACAAAGAAACCGAACATGGAGAACATGGCGAGGCGACCGTTCTTGATCTCCTTCACCTTGAGCTCTGCAAATGCCTCAGGGTCATCTGCCAAGCCAAGAGGGTCGAAGGACCCACCGGGGTATACCTTGTCAAGGCCCTCCCCCAGAGGCCCACCGCCCACACGGTAGCCCTCGATAAAGCCCATGAGCACCACCTGCACAGCCCAAATGGCCAGGATGCTCTGCGCGTGGATGAGATTGGGGTTGCCGAGGTAGTCGAGTCCCCCCTCAGAGAATATCTGAGAGCCAGCCTTGAACCACACGGCTTCCCCGAACTTGACGCCGCTCTTGGAGAGGAGCTCGGGGAAGACACAGCCTAGGGCTCCCAACATAGCCCATCTGCAGTGAATCACCTCCAGCTCCCTGTTGCGTGCAAAGGTCTCCGGGTCAGCGGACAGCCCGGCTGTGTCCCACCCGTAATCGCCAGGGAACTCACCTGTCAGGTATGACGGCGTCTGCTCTGAGAATGGGCCCAGATACTTGGGTCTGTCTGGTCCGTACCTGATTGCGAGACAAATATATATTAATGCTAGCTTAATCAGTTAATTAAATGATCAATTGATTTAACTATATATATGTACCAGATGCTCTGGGGAGCACTCTTGATGGTGCGGCGCATGGTGATGCGGCTGCTGCCGATTTGGCGGTAGAGATCATCTGACTTGCTGATCACATTTTGGCCAAAGAATGAGCTGTGCAGAGCAGAAGTTGCCATTTATACTATATGATCTCCTCTGAAGATGGAGAAATTAATTAAGGAGGGAATAATGAAATATGTTAACTGCTGCGCTGATAAGTGAGTGTAGCTTTTAGGAGACAGAGAGAGAGAGAGAGTTTTAACAAGTAGAGTAGAGGTCTAGAGGAGGAGGATATGCCCACGTCACTGGTTTTCTATTGGCTGGTTAGCTTGCCTGCCTTGATCTCCTATCCTCTAGATTGATTCTCTTTTGCTATCACCAATTGTGTTGCGCCACGTGGTGGTAGAGATCTTCCTGTCTCATCACTCATCAGTGAGACTTTTCAAACGCAAAAAATAGTGCCTAAAGGCTTCCCATTAAAAAAAAAAAAAAAAAAGAAACACAAAAATAGAAAAGCCCAATATAATTTAATATAGACTTGAAGATATGCAATGGATAAAAAGCCCGTTTTGTAAGCGTCTCCATATGTGCTCCATTTTTTGACATTTAGCTGAGAACACGAGGTCAAGAATCAAGATATCAGTTACAGCATGCAGCTATTGTTATATGTTGTCATCTCCAGCACTTTCTGTGTATACTGACAATTACTGTACAAACACAATCGCAAACAAAATCCACAAATTCTACAATAAAAAGGGGAGAAATTAAGATATATATGAGAATCATGAACACAAGAAAACCTAGGGCCTCGGACCTTGATGCATCCATCATGTATATATATACCTTAATTAATTTATCCTACTGTATCAAGGAAAGGACCCAAAGGCCAAAACTAACAATAAAATTACATCATTTAAACTCAATAATCATATGGTAAGATTCTCTTGTATAGCCAAAAATGCACCGCCTATTTCCCCTCCTAAATCCGGGAAAGTCTTACAGCCTGGTAGGGATGTTACCTTTCCCCTTCTGTCGACGTTTAGTGGATACTTAAGGAGGTGGCCTCTCATCTCGGTTACTTCATCTGCAAGAAACTGTTTCCAGTTGAGTTCTCCCATGGTGCGTACCCTTTGTACACATTCAAGGCTCTGTGGTTGGTTGAATATTTCCTCACTGGTACCAGTGTGCTCTGCCCATAATGACATTCTGTACCCATATATCTGCATTTAATTAATCAGATTTATTATATGATGTTTTTTTTTATGGTTGGCAGCAATTGCCGGCAACATATAAGGCGCACACACACACACACACACACATATCTGCCCATAATGCCCTTACCTGACCATGAGGAGCATATTGGTTTTGGTTTCTAGCCCAAGTGTGTTGCGGCTGGTACGCACCCATTGCAATCTCTGTATCTCTGGTTCCTTCAAGTGATCGCTGGTTTATGTTGGCTGATCCAATTATCACATACTCATCATCCACTATCATACCTTTAGAGTGAACATATATCATAAACCTCCTATGTTTCCTTGCACTTTCCTGTAGGAAGATGTCATTTCAGCATAAATATATATTCTTGGTAACTGAGTGTTATCAAATATGATATATACTTATAAATAAATACCTGGGGGTTATTTGAATTAGATGAAGTTTTTGACGGTGGTGCTCGGTCTGGAGACTCACGGTTACCAAGGCAGAAGAAATTGAGGTAATCTTGTGGCTCATACTTGTCCTCTAGGCCAGCTTCCTTAAGAGCCCTGTAGATTGTCTCATACATCATCTGCATTGTCTTCTTCTGCAATGAATCAAACAACAATTTACTGTAAATACTTGCAAAATTGTCTCCACAAAATATAATATAATATAATATAATGCTAATGGCTAACCTGCCAATATAAAATTCTCTGTGTAGGCGCACTTGTTGGGTTGCCCTCTGGCCACATTGGAATTACAATGTATGCAGCAAACCTCTCATTTGCTTTTATCTTGTTTGCAATTTTTAAGGCAATCTCAATTGGTATCAGATTATTGGCACCTGCAGTTCAATGCAGTGGTATCAATGCACAATTAACTAACTAACATCTCTGTGTATTGCATCAAGTGATATCAAAATTTACCTATATCTTTGTTGGAATCCCAGTTGAAGGAAGAACCGAGAAAATACTGATTTTCAATGTAAATGAAATGCTGGGCTGCACGAATAGCATTTACATAAGCAGCATGTATGCTCATATCAATCAAAACATTCTTCCCACACACAAGGTTCTGTTATTCAATACAAAGTTTGGAAATGCTTTTTAGAAAAAATATAAAAAAGAAATATGTAGCCCAATTAAGCTGAAAACACCACGAATGAAAAAAAAATTATGTACCCTTAGGCTTGCTTCCCTTGGATCCTTGGGGAAATCTTTAGCCGAGTTTGAGTCAATAGATCTGAACACCTAATTTGGCAATAATCATCAAAGAAAACAACATATAATATATGATTAGATAACGGGCATTTGTGTGCTACATACAGTATCAATCAATCAATCAGGGCCTGTAGTGGCACATTTCCTTGGTACGACCAGATTGATTGTACCTTCAATCCCATGAAATGAAGTTGTTTAAAAACATGAACAATTTAATTAGTAAGATGCATGATATAATACCTGTACGTGCCAAGATTCTGGATCACTGTCGCTGACGTAAGGTGTATCATCAAGGCATATCTCCGGAATTCTCTTAAGATTTAGCAATGTGTCATCGTAAGACTTCCCCATTTTCTTAAGCCCGTGACGTTTTGCCCCTTTTAACCAGCGCTCTTCAAAATTTTTCAGGACATCATAGGCTGCTGGGCCATCAATTTTAGAGTGCAAGTCATGCCATGGCTCTCTTGGACCACGACTATCGACTTCCTGCAGATGCAAAGGAACAAAATAACATACATACAAGCATATTATTTTATTTATGAAGGTCAAATTAGGATTCAACAAAAAGCAAAAAAGTAATTAATTACCGCAAAGTTGGGGTTGTGATAGTCATCCTTGTGAGTTGTGTCTAGAGTCCTAAATAAAGTATGTGTTGGGGTATCATATCGGCCTCCACATAGATCAAGCCCTCCAACAAATGCAATTATTTTTCTTCTATAGTTCCCAGCATCAGCATCCACAACAATAGTTTTCTGATGATGTGTGAAGATAGTTCCAGTTTCCTGCACTCGAACATATATATAAATATATATTTAATGCATGAAGCAGTGCCATTATCATTCAAGTCATTAACATAACTTTTCTTTAACTATATATCATAAAAGGATTAAGTCAGATCACCTGACCTGTTGTTTAACAATGCCGTTCTTTTTGCCAGCAGCACGAGGGCAAAGCAACACATTTACTGAAGAATGCTTAAAAAACCGCCGTGTCTCCTCGTCATTAGTTCCCATGATCCCGGCCTGCCAAGAATTTTTGTGGAGACAAACTAAGACACGCATGCACACACACAGTGATTTGTGATTATAAGGAACATCATTCCAAATGAAAAAGTTTGAAATTAACTTACAGTTTTGATACCCAGAATGCTGCGAGATGTTGGGTCATCCCAAATGAGAAGGCAAACCCTAGCCCCTTCTTGTGACTTGCGCTTGAGGAGTTCACCCAACGTAATCATATTCCCTTTTCCTCCATCACGAACCAGAGTGACTGTATGAAAAACTGACCAACCAACAATATAAATCAACCTAGTAGCACCACTAATCGCATCAAACACATCTCTCCAACACTGGCCATGCTTATACTGCATTCCATTTTCAAGCCAGAAGCTTGGCAAGCAATTGTCAGGCACGTGTGCGTCTTGGTATAAAGTCACCTTACCTCCCCTTCTAAGAGAAAAATATGTATTGGGCACTCCTTTGCTATCCGACCCCACAGTAACACCATGGTGGTACATTGTAAGCCTCGCAACTGGTATGTATTGTATCGAGAAACTCAGAACAGCTCCTCGGTGGCACGGCTTTCCATTTGGCCCGAGAACTGGAAATACGTCATCAATCCTCTCCCCTGTGTAGATCCTTTCAGCCGGGATTGACACAGTACCAATAATCTCTGCACCAAACACATCATCATCTTTTACTGTGAACAACACCTCAGCAGCTTCATGGGCCACTGGAACATAGAAATGCTGGTCCCATATGGGGTTCTCATTGTTGTCAATCACATATGTACGTGCTATTACAGCGTAAGAAGCAGAGACAGTTACATATGGGTCACTAGTAATGGCCCCCCCCACCTTCTGGATGCCTCCACTGACGGAGTTGGTTATGCGGGGCCCAAGAAGATCTCCAATTCTTTTGTGAAACATATCTTTATTGGGCAAATTTTTGGCAGATCTGATAAATATCTCCAAACTTCCATGAAGGAGGAGAACCTTAAGTGATGACTTCCCTTTGCTGCTTGGAGATCCAGTATATGGTACAACCTGATTGCTACTGCCGTGCTGCGAACCAGAAAAAGAAAAAGAAAAAGAGGAGGCTTGTGCCGGTGGGGCTGATACCGGAGAGTTAGAATAGCTGCCAAATGAATCATACCTCTGGTGCTGGTACTGGTACTGCGGGGATGACGTGGCGACTGTATCCGAGATGTGCATATTGGCCAATCCATCATGAACTGAGGAAATGCTGTCAGAATGGGAGGGAGTGGGAGTGGGAGGGGGAGGGGGATAGGACAAATGGTCGGGGGTGTCATACCGATCACTGCCGGTATGATGGAAGCTAGACGGATTTAAATTTGAATTGAGGTTGGGATACAGGTTGGGGGTGGCATATTGATCAGTGCTGGTATGATGGAAGCTAGATGGACTTGAATGCAGGTTGGGGTTGGGGTTGTCGTAATCATAATGGCCACTTCCAGTGTGGTGGAAGCTGGATGATTGCGGATGCGGGTAGAGATTTAGATGGGGATCCGGATTGTGGGGGTAATTAGTGGGAGGAGGAGGATAGGGATTATAGTAGGGATTAGGTGGGTAAGCAGGTGGAGGGTATTGCAATGGACCAGAATGGTTGTATTGCGGTGGAGGTGGGGCTGGGGCTAGGTTATGAGGATGTGAGGGGAAAGAGGCAGAGGGACTGAGGTAGGGGCTGCTGCTAATTGGAGGCTGATTCGGATTGGGATTCCCATGATCATTAGGTGGCGGTGGGTATCCGTATGGTGCATATGGTGGATACGGATTCCCGTGATTATCCATTTGTTTTCTCTTCTCTTCTCTTCTCCTCTCCTTGCTTTCGCTCAAAACCCTGCCCAACTCCATAGTCAATTAACAATAGGTCAATAGCTATTAGCTAGTGCTAGTTGGTAAATAACAATAAATAAAATTAAGGCATCTTACCGAGATGAGATGAGGTGACGGTAGCGCAGGAGGAGGCGCTATCTATCTAATCTATATCTATGACTGCTGCCCTGCCTCATATGAGGCCTATGACTTGTGAGGAAGGAAAGACCGAGGCGAGAGCGAGAGCGAGAGCGAGAGGAGACGAAGAAGAAAGAAGAAAGAAGAAAGAAGAAAGAGCGAGAGGAGACGAAGAAGAAAGAGCGATCTGATCTGTTGTTCAAAATTGACTTAAAACTCTTCGTTCCATTCCAGAACACGAGAAGACGACAAGTTCAAACACGCTTCTCAATAATACTAAATATTTACTATTACTTTAACTCTAACAAAATATAATATACCAAATTTTACTATTAATTAACTCTAACAACAATAAATGTTTTACACAAAACTTGTTCATTGTTTTCTCAAATAATAATAATATGGCTACGTGTTACAATATTTTATGGAGAACATTTTTTTCTATCATATCATGTCATTCAAAAGTCACATAATTGCATAAACCTTATTTTTCATGCAATTAAATATTGTTATTTTTTTTCTAAGAAAAGTCTATAAATAGCCCCAAAACATTACTGTTTGATTTTCTATAGGCCCTTCAACTTTTAATTGGTTCAAATAGGCCCTTCTACTCCTCTAATTAATGGCGGATTAATTAAATTAATTAATGAGATCACAACTGCGAAGACTTGCATAATAATGCAAGTTAGACTTTTACACAAAGTTCTAAATAGCGTTTATCGCGTCATCATGGGAAGGCTGCAAAAAAATCTATAGCGAATAACGTAGCTATAGCGGAAGCTATGCCACATAGCGTTTTTTGTTTTTACAAAAATTATATTATATATTTATACTAAATATCAACATTATCTAAAGTCTCATGTAACAATAAATGACACCAAATTAATTAATAAATTCTAATATTCATATTGAATCAGTACAAAGTCCAAATTGATGTTCAAAATATCTATAGTAATATCATAAACTATTGATCTTTTTTTACAAAATATCTTAAGCATCATGATTAATGACATAATTTATTTATTTTCTATTAAAATTTCAAAATAACCTAGACATCACGGCATAAACTATTTATCTTTATCTTTTAAAAATATTTCAACTACCATATAGTAAGTATCATTTTGAGAAGGTCTCCAATTTTGAATTTTTCTAATTTCAGCAACAATAGTTTATTTTGTAGCAACAAGCTTTCAATTAATTTTTTTTAGCTTTTATTTAACTATTTAATTTACCGATGAATTCTCATTTAACAATTAATAATTTAATATAGAGCATAGTACGTCAATTGCAAAAAAAATCACAGTCAAAGCCCATATAAATTGTCCAAAAAAATGCTTATATTGCATAGCGCACGCTATTGGCGCTACACGCTATCCGTTACAACGGACCGCTATTACCACTATTACCGCTATAGCGGTTGTAGCTCAATTAGCGTATTTTGATGTCATAGCTTAGCGTTTAGGGTCTAAAAATGTTATAGCACGCTATTTAGAACACTGCTTTTATGAGAGTGAGTGAGCTAATTTTTTTTCATAAAACTTGCTAATTTTGCACTTTTAATTCGCAACAAGTGTTTTCTTTTTCTAACTTTTTGGTAATTTTTATTTTATAATTTTCTAAACTGTACTCTGGTTTTTGACCGAAATTTTTATTAATATCCAAAATTAATAGATAATTTACAAATCTACATTCTAGAGCGCTGGAATTCGAAAAGTGTCCAAATCAGATATTAAATTCCGGTTTCAAGCAAGCCTTTCCGCAAAAAAAAATTCTGATTCTAGACAGTCCGAAATCGGAGAATGAATTTCCAGTTTTTTTTTTTTAAATAGAAATATTTATAATTTATTTATTTTTTGTACTAAAATATTAGAAATATTTTATATATTTCTTTGAAAATATATGGAATACCATATGATTTGATTTATTAGAAAGACTGTGACAAATAACCCGGGTCAGTATTTTTTAGGCTGGATCTTTTGTGGTTGTAAGAAAAATTAAAATATTTAATTGTGTGTTATTATAAAAAAAATGAATTTGAGTTTTCGATTCTGATTTAAAAGTCACTTCTAGGTAAATACAAAAAATATTTGGATTCTTCTATTTCAAAAAAAAAATTGAGAGAATTGTCAGTTTTTTTCTTCAAATAGAAGAATCCAAATATTTTGTAGTATTTATCTAGAAGTGACTTTTGAACCGGGATCAATAACTCAGATTCAAAATATTTTTCTTTTTTTCTGATAACACATAAAGAATTATTTTAATTTTTCTTACAGCCCCATAAAATTCGGCCTGAAAAATATTGATCCGGGTTATTCGTCGCAGTATGTATATTAAATCTAATTATATAGTAATCCATCTATTTCTAAAGAAATATATACAATATTTCTAATATTTCAATACAAAAATAAATAAATTATAAAGATTTTTGTTTAAAAAAAAAACTTAGAACCGGGAATTCAATTTCTGGTTTTGCAAACCGGAAATTTATTCTCCGTTTTTTGAACTGTCTAGAACCGAAATTTGTTTGTAAAAAGTTTGCTTGAAACCGGAAATTTAATCTCTGGTTTGGACACTTTTCAAATTCCAGCTCTCAGGGTGTAGATTTATAGCCGAAATTTTTATTAATAGGAATATAAATGAAAAAAATATCGGTTTTGGGGAAGGTTTTGTGTAGAATTTGAAAACTGAGAAAATTGTGATTTTTGACAACATCCTCTGGCCGTGATTTTTGACAACGGCCAGATTAGCGATACATGATTAACACTAATTAACGCGTTAAAAAAAATCTAGCCGTGATGGTTGATAACGACGAGCTACTGTGTTTTTTTTTAAGTTCAGTTCAATTCCGAAAAAAATCACTGTAGCTGGCCGTTATCAACAACCCCAGCCAGCTACAGTGGTTTTTTTAACACATTGATTAGTGTTAATCATGTTTCGCTAATTTGGTCATTGTCAAAAATCACGGCTAGAGAACATTGTCAAAAATCACGATTTTTCCAGTTTTCAAATTTTATGCAAAACTTTCCCCAAAACCGATATTTTTTTTATTTATATTTCTTTTAATAAAAATTTCGGGATTTATAAACTATTTATTAATTTTGGATATTAATAAAATTGTGAGCTCTTTTCTTAAGAATCTTTTATATCTTATCTTAGGTGGAGCAATTTAGATGTCTTCTTAATGACCGACTTATATATTTTTTTTTAATTAGAGCCAAAAATTTGAGCTATAATCGCTAAATTCTCAAAACTAAAACCACACAAGGTCTATAAATCATATTACAGCCAATCTTTATCGGACAAATTAATACAAAAAATTAAATCAGCTCATGTGTAATGTAAATACCTATTTCTAATAATTATGCAATATCAAGGGCATTCTTGCAAATGGGAATGATAGTAAAAAAAAAAAAAAAAGTGCAATAATAATAATAATATGATGTTGAAATTTTCAAACGTGAACAGTAATTTTGAAATCTATGTTTTTCTAAATTCAGCCGTCCAATTGTTTTGAGAATCGTGCACAGAAAAACCAGCTTCTTTGAGATTCGTTCATGAAAAATTTGAATGAATACTGTTGACTCGCAGAATTTCAGCAGATCCTATTCGAGATGTACCCCCGTTCTTATTCTTATAGTGCAACCAACAGTTCAGTAGATGAGGCAGATTTTTCACTTTTAAATCTTGCAACGTCATAAACATATTTAATTTAAGCTGAAGATCATAAATTATTGGAAACACATTTAATGTGTTGAAGGTCATAGATCTGATCTGATGGAGGATTAATTTTTGAGGCATCATCATTCATCAGTATCAGTGTTGTAAAAAACAGTGTTAACAGCTGATTAAACAGCTGTTTAATCGGAAACGGAAGGCAAACCATTACGAATAAGCTTAACGGATGCCTGTTTGCGGATAAAAATGATTAATCGGCCGTTTTACCGTTTAATCGTCTGTTTATTTCCGTTTATTCCAGTGAATATTTATTTTCACATTGTTTTTTTTTATGATAGCGTATGATAATAAGGTTTATAAATCATGTATTGTAGTTTTATTTGTGCTTGGACATACATCCAATATTTTTTATATATATCTTTTTTCTTACTTACTTTAAAATTGATTAATTGTTCCATTATTTATATACCATCTATTTTTCTTGCTTACTGATGTAATTTTTTCAATTAGTATGACGTGTTTATTTATGAAATTAAGTTATTATTATAAACTAAATTTAGTGATTTTATGTTGAAATGTTTTCCTTTTTATTTTTCAAATAATACGTTATTAGTATTTGAAAAAACTTAATTCTCAAGTTTATTTTTCATTAAATAAATGTGTTACTTACACATGCAAAATGCTTATGTATTAAGAATAAATAAGCGTAGTGCCATGTTATAATAATAAAACTAATTACTTTATTTGATAAGTTTAATGAGTTAAATAAATTATTTTTAATAAATTATTATATACATACATAAATTTAATACCAACGTTAAATTGTCCGCATAATTCCGATTAATCAGCAGCATAATGATTAATCACTTGGCGACACCCCATCCATCCGAGGACCGCATACCGTTACCATGTTATAATAATCGCCCGTTTTACTGTTTAATCGTCTGTTTATTCCCGTTTATTCCAATGAATATTTATTTTCACATTGTTTTTTTTTTCTATGATAGCGTATGATAATAAGGTTTATAAATAATGTATTGTAGTTTTATTTGTGCTTAGACATACATCCAATATTTTTTATATTTTTTTTCTTACTTACTTTGAAATTGATTAATTGTTCCATTATTTATATATCATATATTTTTCTTGCTTACTGATGTAATTTTTTCAATTAGTACGACGTGTTTATTTATGAAATTAAGTTATTATCATAAACTAAATTTAGTGATTTTATGTTGAAATGTTTTCTTTTTTTTTTCAAATAACACGTTATTAGTATTTGAAAAAACTTAAATCTCAAATTTATTTTTCATTAAATAAATGTGTTACTTACACATGCAAAATGCTTATGTATTAAGAAGAAATAAGCGTAGTGCCATATTATAATAATAAAACTAAATTAATTTATTTGATATGTTTAATGAGTGAAATAAATTATTTTTAATAAATTATGTATGTACGTTAAATTGTCTGCATAATTCCGATTAATCGTTTGGTGGCACTCCGTCTGTCCGATTATCGAATACCGTTATTTACAACACTGATGAGTATCAAACATGGAATGGTTTGCTCTCTGAGGTTCGTGCTTTAATTGCATAAAAGATCTGAGTGAGTTAAACAACCACGATAGCAATCAATTTCTACGTACGCCTGCGCTTGGACCAATAGGGCGGTCAAAGCTCAAATTTCCGCCTGACCGCGCTTCCCTTGTTTTTTTTTTTCGAGAAAAAATGCGAGTCAGTGCCCACATTTCCCTTGATGAGCTCAAAATTCAACCGTTAATGTCAGCGGTCACCGCAACCCGTATCGATCGTGATTCGTGATTCGTGACATAAAACGTATATCAATTTTGATTAATGTTTTTCCATATATGATATTGGTTTTACCATTTGCCTTAGCAGTCATATTTTTCTGGCATATATACCATACATATATAATATATTTGCACTTGCAAATTTCATTTTATGAATTAGCAATGTATGTGTGCATATGTTCATTCCATTCAAAGATTAATATTACATTTTTGTTATTTCTTCGTAAAAGTTTACAAAATTGTGCAGTTGTATTAGCATACAAGACCTTGTCAGGAACCAAAAATTTGAGGAAATTTGTGTACTTGATTTTGGGGCCAATTGGAACTTGGGCTGCCTACAAATTTCACAATGAAAGAGGAATCGATAATTTCCATAGCTGAGCAAAAATATGACAATTTATACAGCTGAATTGAAAAAGAATGAGGGTTCTAATATCATATTTTTTTCTTTTCTTTTCAGTATTGTAAAATATCACAACTTCAATTTTTATTTATTTTGCAAAATTTAAAATATATTGAACATTTTCATGAGAAATCATCTATGGAACAATTTCTGATACTGAAATTTATTATATACTACATTAAATATTAAAAAATCAAATGCATTACATTAATTGATAATTACTGACTTATATTTCTCAACTATCTGATCCCATAAAATTGATTAAAATTTCCAAGAAAAAGAATGCCTAATGTCATATAACCGAAATTTTTATAAATATACAAAATCCAAAATTAATTTCACAATCTATACATTTTTTATATTAATTTCCAAATCTATCCAAACCGCTGACAGTGTCAACGGTTTCAGAAGCTAGAACCGCTGACTGTGTCAGCAGTTTCAGACAGCTAGAACTACTGACAGGGTCAGCAGTTTAAGCCAAGCACGATTTTTTATGCTTTCTGCACACTTTTTGAAACAACGAACGACTCAGATTAAAACACTGTTTGTAATCATTACAGAGTTGCACAGTTTCATCCAAATTGAATTTAATATAATTTTTCATTTAATTATTTTATTTAATTAGAAAATATTATAATTTATTTATTTTTTCTATTAAAATATTATAAATATTTTTATATATTTTTTTAAATTAGATAGAATACCATATAATTTGATTTATTAGAAAGACATAAACAAATAACCCGGATCAATATTTTTCAGATCGGATTTTTCATGGCTGTAAGAAAAATTAAAAAATTTCTTTGTGTGTTATTAGAAAAAAAATAAAAATGATTTGAATCTGAATTATTGATCCCGGTTCAAAAGTCACTTCTAGGTAAATACAGAAAATATTATGGTATTTCTATTTTTAAAAATATAAAAATATAACAAAAATATCTAACATTAAATTTTTGACTTTAGAATTAGATATTTTAGACTTTAGACTTTAAAGTTAGCTGACACTGTTATTTTTGACTTTAGACTTAGATATTTTAGTTAAATTTTTATTAGATATTTTTGCTTTTAACACTTCACTGTTATTTGCAAACAACAAATCCACAACCAAAATCCAACCTTTTCTGAGATATTGCAACAAACCCAACTTGGTGTTGTGTGACAGAGAATGCACATACTTTCACTGAAAAAATTAAACCAGTAATAGAGAGGGAGAGAGAGAAACCCACCTTGGTACTAGGGACAGAGAAAGAGACCTCTTCGAACCAACAATTTGCAATCTTCCAGCCTACTACCGATCTTGTCAGAGTTACGCCTACTACCAAATTAGAGCGGAGAGTGGAGGAGTCGCTGAGTCAGTGATTGGAACAGAGAGCGGAGGAGAGCGGAGGAGAGACCTGGGAGATTACGCAAATATACGCGGACATTCGAACCTGGGAGATTCGCGAACCAACTTCGAACGAATCTGCCTGGCCTAGGTTCGAATTTGGTTCGTTCCAGTTTGAATCAATTTCGAATCGAATTCAATTCCGAATCAAATTTTTTCGAATCAAACTTAAATCGAATTACGAACCACGAATATTTTGTGCAGCCTTAGATTTAACTTATAAGAATTCAAGATTACATGAAACATTTTCATGCATGATAAAAAACAATCAGAATTTAAAGAACAGTCAGAATTAAAAAAAATAGTCATAATTTAACAATTGAACGTGTAGTACTGGAGTGATTTGAAACATACCTCCTAAATATAGGTTCACAAAGGATGCACTGTGATCATAAAAAAGCAGCAGTAAAATAGTCTATTCGGTTTAGCACGATACAAGAGTAAGAAAGTCTTTTCCATCCTCAATCTTATGTTCCCCATTCGTCCTCTAACTATAATAACATTCCATCTACGGAAACTATTATTTTCCAACTCTCTTTTCCACTTTTGCCTCTCTCCGTCGCCGCTCTCACTCCACCCTCGTTCTCGCTTTCGTCCCGTCGCCTCTCTCGCCTCGTTGTTAGGGTTTACTCATGTTAGTATGCGAAAATTGTAAAAAAAAAACTCTTTACTCTACAATACGAGGATAATATTAATTTTATAATATTTGAAATAATATAAATATTGTTTGAATATTGTTCCACACAATATCACAAGTGTTAAACCATTATTTCTACGATAGCCGTCGCAGTCGACGAATTAGATAATATAGTGCATCAAAATATGCACATTTTTTTATTTCATATTTTGATCGCATGACTTGATGGTAAATTCAAAATTTTATATGGAAACATAGCTCTAGTTAAAAAGATTGGTTTGAACGGTTTCGATTTATCGTTTGAAGCATGTTGTTGATATACTATAGCAAACACATCAGCCGTACTCTCTCTCTATATGTACGTACGTACGTACATACATATGTATGTATAGTGAGTGGCTAATTGATGAGTATTTTGTGTATAGGGTTTTGGCTATATTTTCGTACTCAATTTTCTTTTAAATTTATAAACATAAATACTCAAAGATTGGTTGATTGCAAGCGCACAACCTATCAATATAGTATAAAATGTATCGATCCAAGAGATAAGGGGAGACTTCAATTTTTGCTCTAAAGAATAATTTCAGAATTTTGGTTTGTTTCAAAGTTTGTTTTAAAGTTTTAATTTCTAAAGTCCTAAAGTTGGCGGGTTCAATACCCAAAGAGTTGAAAGTTTAAACAATAAAAACTAAGAAAGAGTAAAACTAAGTTAAGGTTTAACAAAGATTGGAGAATTCTAGAGGCTTTTGGTCTACAATCCCTTATTTAATCCTATCTATTTGGTTTGTTTAAATTCATGTTTGATTTGATGAGGTTTCTAACCTAATATATTAAAAAGGGTAACTTTCGTGAATTAATAACGTGTCTAGATAATTCGGACTTCACCGATCGGTCTATCACCCTAGCTATCCAGGTTATGAAGCTCTTGTTAGTCTATCATATCCTTAGATATCGGTATTTCACCCTTAGGTTCTTCATACCGATATCCAATTTAATTCTAGATGTCATAATTAGGGTTTGATTTCACTTTTGGGTCCATCACCAAATACCTAACTTTAATTTTTGTAGTTCCGGTTTAGATTAAAAAATGGTGTTTCTCTAACCTAAATCCTAATGATTTTGTGACACAATTTATACTATCATATATGATCCTAAGCTACTTTGGAGTCTAAAAGACCTAAAGCGGGATAACTACAATTCAAGTACAAATCATGTGAACCACAAGGAATAAATCACCAAAAATTAACAATCAAATCAAACAATCATAATAAAAACAAAGAACGAAATAGAATAGAATTAAACAAGTGCATGCACTGACCTAAACCCCTAGAGAGAGAACTACTCTCTCTTAGAGAGATCCATTACAAAGTTTGGCAAAATAAAGGGAAATGAATTAAAGAAATAAATTACACCCTTTGTTTAATCAAAAACCTCAATACTTGCCGGAATCTCCTTTGAATCTTCTCCTTCTCCTTCCTTGGCAAACACTTTGAATTTAGAGAATTTTCACAGAAATTTGGATGGAAAGAGCACCAAGAGATGATGAGAGAGATGAGAATTGTTGATGGAGAGCTTGATAATTGAATGCCTTCTCAATAGGAATGAACTCCCCTTTTATAGCAAGAGACCATGCCTAGCTTGAATGTAGGAGTAATGGGGTTAGTGGGTGCTGTTTTCAGGATGCCATGATCAGAATTGGTTGTAGAAAACGTGTTCATGAAGTGCTAAAAATAGAACCCGTGCTAAAAATGTGAAATTCTGGCTATCTGCAGGTTCACTGCGTCCGCACTGGTGGAGAGTGCGGGTGCACTCATCCGCACCGACTCAAACTTTCCTTAATTAACATCCTGCGTAACGATCTGAGTGCGTCTGCACTGGATATGAATGCGGATGTATGACCCGCACTGGTGAACTCTTGTGTTGTTTTGAAATCTGCTAAGTACTGAGTGCGGGTGGATCAGACGCACTGGGTTATGAGTGCGGACGCATTACGCTCGGACTTTTCTGATATACTGAGTGCGGATGGCCGACTCGCATTGGATGGTGAGTGCGGACACATTACGTTCGGACTTTTCATCTGCACTTCTGCGGTGCTGGAAATTTGGCTAAGTACTGAGTGCGTCCGCATTGAGGGAATTTTTCTTCATTTTTCATTTTTTCCTGCATCATAAAGACAACGAACTGCAGTAACTTGATTCTAGGTGTATTTTATTAACTTTATATTCAAAATACAAGATATTTGGAGTTATTATATGATAAAAACTAGTTCGAATGTGTATATAATATATGCTTATCACTAATATCAAAACGTTTATTCCTAGACAGTGGAACAAATGCTTCAGTTTTTACATTTCAAAATCTAAACAGTCCATCCAAACTGTCCAACATTCAATCTATATTAAAATATTTTTAAAGACCAAATTTATATTTTTGGAATTTTTATACTATTTATTAAGACAGTTTTAAAATCGTTATTTTCAATGTTTTAGAAGTTTTTCACTGTTTATTAAAATTAGCGATTTTAAAACTAACTTAACAAATATTAAAAAAAAATTAAAAATGTAGAATTTGGTCTCCGAGCACATTTTAATATAGAGATCACATCTAGCAGTTTGGATCTACCGTTTGGACTTTAAAATTTTTAAAACCAATTGATTGCACCACAGCTCTAGAACAAATGTTTTGATATTAGGCAACCTCTACACACACACACACACACACACACACACATATTCAATTTAAATTAAGAAAATGGAAAACGATAATATTTGTGAATTATTCTATTCTCATACGTCCAGACGAACATATTACAGCATATAGGCCATGTTTGGTTGTTGAGTAAAATTAATGAGGATTAAATTGTTTACTTCATGTTACTCTTCGTAGTTTACATCTTGTTTGATAGTTGGAATCGTGACTTAAATTAATCTACTTAGTAGAATAAGATGTTGAAAAATATATTTCTTTTTATAATTGTGGGTCATACAAGTGGAGTAAGTGTGAAGTAACCTAATTTACCTAGATATATGAAGTAAGTTACTCCGAATTAAGTCGCCCCTTACTCCATCTTACTTCTCATATTTTATTTCGTATTTGACTTCTTAAATATGAAGTAAGAGTTTACCCACCTCTTGCCGCTATTTTTATTCATGCCCACCAATTCATATAATTCGCCAACTCTGCCCACCAAAACTGAATTCTATCAAATATACCCAAACCGGCTATTTAATAGCCGGCCCCTATCTTTCTTTCTTTCTTTTTTTTGGTAAAAGTTATAATTTTTTTATTTTTTTATTAAAGTTTTAGAAATTTTTGATATGTTTCTTTGAAATTAGATAGAAAAATATATAATTTAGTTTATTAGAAGGACTGAAACAAATAACCCGTATCAATATTTTTCAGAACAGATTTTTCACTGCTGTAAGAAAAATTAAAATATTTCATTGTGTGTTATTGAAAAAAATAAAAATTCTTTGAATTTGAATTATTGATCTCCGTTCAAAAGTCACTTCTAGGTAAATATAGAAAACATTATAGTATTTCTATTTTTGAAAAAATAAAACGTATTTATCTATTTTCATTGTTTTGGAGATTTTTTAATTGTATCTTTTGAAAATGTATACAAAACAATGATCTTGTATAGTGGAAATAGGAGATGCAAACCAAAACAATACATCTTTTGTTTATTTCGGATGTTATACAACTAGGTTAGACAATATTTTTGTCCCAACAAATCAAACTGTCCAAAGAACCATTTTTCCCAAGAATTGTTGATAAAATCTTATACAAGTTCTGACTTTTAGTATGCTGCATACGATACTGTCACTAGCGCATACAATATGTGGCTGCATAAAGGTCGTTGTATGTCTGCCGATGATAAAAATCTTAATCTTAATTTTTGAGACATTAAACGACGTTTTTTGGCGATTCTGATTTGTCGGATACCTGGGGTTGCATCCCCAGGTGCCGATCCCCACCGTCTCCTCCCCTCTCTTTCCGAATTTGGGTCGTACGCGCCAATCCGACTTTCTTAGCCAAAGTTATGGCCGTTTAAAGTTTTAAAAAAAAAAACGATGCTTCCGGCCCTTGGTCCATTTCTTGCTATTGAACCGTGAAAAAATATTTTTTAAATGATGTTATTAATATTATTATGCACGATTTATAGGAAAACATTTTAAATGGTGTTTCTTAAATGATGTTATCAAATAATTTTAAAAAAAAATTGACACTTCTACCAAAGTTTTATTTTTTTCTAATAACACAATGACATATTTTAATTTTTCTAACAGCCGTAAAAAATCCGATCTGAAAAATATTGATCCGGGTTATTTGTTTCAGTCTTTCTAATAAACTAAATTATATATTTTTTCTATCTAATTTCAAAGAAACATATCAAAAATTTCTAAAACTTTAATAAAAAAAATAAAAAAAAATTATAACTTTTTCCAAAAAAAAAAAAAGATAGGGGCCGGCCATTTAATAGCCGGCCATTAAATAGCCGATTTGGATATTTTTGATAGAATTCAATTTTGATGAACAGAGTTGATGAATTATATGAATTGATGAGCATGAATAAAAATGGCTGCACCTGTTACTCCAAAATCAATCAAACATGACTAGAAGCATTATGGACGTTAATTTCGACGATTTGCATTAAAGTTGACGAAAAGGAATGGAGTAGAACCGGATGGGAATAATAAAGTTTAAAACGGAACTTTGAAGTTCCGGGATGAATTAGATAACATTAAAACGGAGGAGCGAAATTGTTAAAGGTGGAGAGGATTAGATTTAGGCATGCCGATCAAAATTGGACTTTTGAGTTTTTACTGATGACATGACAGTACACTTTAAATATAATAAATAAAAGTTTAATGAGATTCGCTTGTATTAATTAATAATTTTGGTGGGAGCAGGAGCAAGAGCAAGGTTCCAGGCTTTCCGGCATTTCATCAAACAGGTCCCGCTCAAGTCCAACCAATCCCCATTTTGAACTCCAAATCCGCAAATATCTTATATATATATATATCTCCTCTCCTCACTCCTCCTATGCTGTATCTGTATCTGTATCTGTATCTGTATCTGTATCTCGCTCGCGCAGCAACCTGAAGTCCTGAAGCTATTTTTATTTATTAATTTTTTATTTGCTTCTTTTCGAGAAATCTAAAACCGAAATTTTCCATTAATATCTATCTTGGTGAAAGAAACGAAATAGAAACAGACAGATGCCCCCACCCGTACCCGTTCCTTCGCCTCCTTTTCTTAAATCTGTTGCTTCTCTCGCTCACCACCCCTCGATCCCATTTCTCCAACCACCGCGCCTCTTCAACCAAAACCTAAACCTAAACCTAAACCTAAACCTAACCACCAAAACCAAAACCAAAACCTTGGGTCCCACTCCCACCCGCGCCAACCTTTCACTCTCCTGCATCGGAAGAGGTTCTTCCTTCTTTCCCTTAAACAGGCCGTATCGGTCGGGCTGGATAAACCGTCGATCCATGCCCGCTGTACGAGCTCTGGGTCCCACTAAAGGCGGGTTCGGTTTTGGCTTTGGCTCCGATTCGAATCTAGTCAAGCGGGCTGAACGCCAAGGAGCAATGGGAACCGATGCGGATTCGGGTTTGGATCCGGTTAGCCGGGTTGGCGAAGGAGAATTGGTTAACGGGTTCTGTTATAAAAATACAGCTCCACCACCACCACCCCGTTTGCTAACTCTCCCTACGGTTCTGACACTTGGAAGAGTAGCTGCTGTTCCACTTCTCATAAGCAGTGAGTTATTGAATATAATTTCATCTTTGGAAACAGGATCATTGTTATCTATCTCAATGTACAATAATGCAATCTACCTTTCTTTCTTTCTTTCAAATAATACCAGTCAAGTCAAGTACAGTACTATGGTATTAATATCATCTTTTACTCTCTCTGAAATAAAGTTTAACCCTTTCAATAATCGGTGGTGTAGCCTTCTACATGGAGGGTCCATGGGGAACAACTGCCACTACCAGCATATTTCTACTGGCGGCTATAACAGACTGGCTCGATGGTTATATTGCCCGTAAGGTTTGCAATTTTATATTAATTTATTTGATTAATTCTCATTTAGTATAGAAACTTTTGACATATACAATTTGTAATTGATATCATATAATGGGTCATGTCTGTGTTTTTGTATTCTCTAATATTAGATGCAATTGGGGACCGCATTTGGTGCATTTCTCGATCCTGTGGCCGATAAGGTTAGCTTGTTTTGCTTTGTTGATTACTGTAATTTGGTTACTCATGGTCAAATTACTTCTATTATCTTTTTTAAAATTTGGTGATAATTTAACTTTGAATGTCTGTTCTCTCTATTGAAAAAGCTTATGGTAGCTGCTACACTTGTACTGCTATGTACAAGACCTTTTGAAGTGCCTCTACTTGCTGCAGTACCTTGGCTTCTGCCAGTGCCATCAATAGCTATAATTGGCAGAGAGGTTTGTTCTCTCTGCAGTACTTTCATCATCAAACTATAAGATAGATAATGTTAAACTGATTACTTGGTGCATTTCGTTCTACTACAGCTCTTGATATGTTTTTATCTATTTCCTTCCTTATATTCAGTATTGTCATCTAACCTTGGGTTATGACTTTTTCATTTGCGTAGATAACAATGTCGGCCGTAAGAGAATGGGCTGCTTCTCAGGATAAAAAGCTTCTTGAGGTTGTTTTTCAATATTTTAGTTCTTTGATTCTTGAAAATGTTTCAAAAAATTTACCATTGGAATGCTCATTTTGTTTATTTCATTTTTTTTGTTGGCTTACCAAAATCAGGCTGTAGCAGTAAACAATCTGGGAAAGTGGAAGACTGCTACACAAATGACTGCATTAACCATTCTACTTCTTATTAGAGACCCAAGGTTGTAATTCCATCTAAGCTTAATCTATTCAATAGCAAATTTTTCATCAGATATATATATTTTTTTTGTAATGCTTTTTTGTTGAAACCTTGTAGTCTAACTGGGCAAACTACTTTAGTTGCGTCTGGTGTGGCACTACTTTATGTTTCTGCGGGTCTTGCGGTGTGGTCGCTCGCGGTGTATATGAAAAAGATATGGAAGGTTCTTATCAAGTAGAAGCCTCATGAAACTATTCTTTATGCACAAAACTAGAGGCGGGCTAATAATTGTTGAAGCAAGATGCCTTGCAACTCTTTACACAGAGACCCAAGTTTATTATGTGCTCTCAGGTACACAGAGCTTTGCAACTTGGGGATGCTTTATAAACAGATTATAACACCCTTTCTCTCACACTTTTAATTGTGTGGGTGGCTGTGTGTGCTTTTCTTCTCTTTCATTTTTTATTTTTCTTGTGCATCCTTTTGGCTCTAGCTCCCAGCAATTATTGCCTTATAGTTTACCTTATAACATTTTATAGTTTGTGCTTGTTACCAACGAATATAATACAGATTGAGATACTATTTATGAGTTCAGATCTAGTGGAATATCTCACTGGAGTGGTCAAAATCTAGACAGTTAAGCATCGATCTTAAAGCAGAACTGTTCTGTGAATTGCATCATGTTTCATGTGGGGCAGATCGCATAATCTAACCACTCCATATCGCGGAGTAACTAGATGATCCGGACTCACTATTTATCCTTGGAATGCTTGTTGTTTTTGGGATGTAATTTACATTTTTTTTTTTTGAGATGACTGTACAATGTTGATAATTTTCTCATTATACTTAGTGTGGGGCAATGAGATTGCTCAAACTAAAAAGATTCTGACTATACAATGTTGAAATTCTACCAGCATCATAACCACAGAAACCGAGCAAACTAGCAAATACTGCTGGCCAAGCACTGAACAAATTCAATTCATATTAACATTCTTTATACTGGAATTCTAAGCTAACAAATTCATGAGCTATCTTCCCAAACCCGGTTCAGAGTTCAGGTTCCATGGTTTCTCCCTTGTTGAATAAGCTTAGTACAGAATTCATATATAACTAGTGGTGGGCCTCGTGTTGCTTCGGCTTCGGTTGACGAGGGTGATAAAGAAACATATAGAGATCTTGAATATGCAAGTACATAGGAAGAATAACATAATGAAGAAGTATATTGAATAAAGGTATACAAATACGTACATGAAATTATGCAAAAGTTATAGTTTAGTTATAGTGGTATCTTGTACTACATCAGTACTTTCATCTAATTGATAATTTTTCATGCCAGCAGCAGTTCCTTCAATTGCTACCACTTCCTACAAAAGAATATAAGTCGGTTAAAATTACTCAAGAATTGAGGAACAATTCTTTCAACATAAAAGCATACGGAAGCACCGTTTCCATAGGGAAATTATGCCCTGCATAGTGACTTAAAAATACAGGATGAAAAGTTGAAAATCGATATTGCTTATCTTTAACCGGGTTGGATATTTCTTATTTTCAGAGTTGAAAATGCTAATTTGAGAGCTTTTAGGTGACGTAAATAAATTTTCTCTTATCTTGAAAGAGAAGGATTTACTTAGCAGGTTTCTTGGCATCTTGTAATCAAAAGAAATATCAGCAAATATGCTCATATTAGTGCCGTTTGCCAATTCCACTTAAAATATATAAAGAAAGTATAAATTACTAAATTAGGTGGTCTAATTTGCCAGGACCTCATGCACTCATGCATGATATCAGAAATCACACGACTTGCATACTATTTTTAAAATGGTATTTTTTTACCTTGGTATAAAGTGTATTTATTTTTGAATCATTTTGAGACATTAAGGGCTTAAGTTTGCTAATTGCTAAAAGAAGAAAAACCTCCCAAAATATAAAGAGAGAATTCTTGAATAAATTAAGACGATAACAGACCGCAAATTGCAGAAGCCGTAGCTTAGTAGCTAGGTAGAGCTTCAATGACGAGGTTGGCAAGGGAAATCAAATCAGAGATGAAAGAACTGGTACAGTTTAGAGCTGGCACGCGTCCCCAGTTCTCGATACCAGATTCAAGCGCTACCTCTTAATTTGTACTCCATGTCCATCCATCTCTTCTAGCCTAGGCTTTCAATGTGCTCGCTCACAAGACTGATTATTTATGAAAAATTGATTTGTCAATTACAAACAAACAATTGTGTACAGTAGCAGCATGCTACTATGCTACAGTGAAGCTATGAAGTAGAGGACAGAGGTGCCCACCTTTAATAAATAAATGGATCCTTTATTTATTTTCAAAAAATTTGTATTTATTGATAAATTTCTATATAATTTAGTAGAAAATGTTATGACTCCCATTCATGTTTGATCCCTATAATATAAAAATATGACTTCGCTCCTACCCGCTAGTATGACATCAGTGTTATATGACGCCAGCTCTATAACTTAGTAGATAGACTTCAAATGATTCATCTAAACCGTTCAAACTGATTTACTTAATGAGTGATGCGTTTACATACAAAAATTTATTTTTTCAAGCTATTTTAGTATAAAATCAAGCGGTCGAAAATATTGCAAAATGAATGCATTAAAATTAACTAAAAAACTTCCACATTTGACCACTAGAATTGATACAAAATAAATTCGAAATATTATAAATTTTGCATGTAAACACACAGCTAATGAAATAGATCGGTTTGAACGGTTTGGATTTACCATTTGAAGTCAATTAAATAGATTTTAGAGTTTCAAGTCTCAATTCAGCAAATTCAAGCAAAGCATCACACTTGCCCCTCTGGATTAATTTTGCACAATATCCTTGATTACAACTTCACCTATTTTAGTTTTACCCTGATTAATTTGACCTGGAATTTGAAATTGAAAGCCCCTCAAGAAAAAAAAAGAAAAAGAAAAAAGATATTCACCTGGTAGGCTAGGTCTAGGACATGGCTGCTATTTTTAAGTTTTAACCCCTCTCGATCGATCTCAGTTCAGAGTTCACACATAATAAAATAAGAGAGAAACGTGCAGTCTTCCATTTGATCTTTGTATGGATCATTGGATCTCATCTCCTGCTTCTTCTACATATATATAGCTTAGCTTAGCGGTACACCATATGACCATTTGCACTGAAGAAGAATACCATAGCCTAAAATTCAAGGGGTAAAAGAGAAATTCAAAAAGCTCGATCAGTAACTCCTTCCTTAATTTTGTATAATTAATTAAGGTCAGCCAACAGCCATAGATTTAATATATATAACCGTCTCGCTGATTGATACCATGATTCAATATATAATAGAAATCGGCAACCCTTCAAAATATCCATTTTCCCTGTAAATAAATATAATGAATGATACTTCAATTCTATGAAGAATCTAACTTACCATATTTCATTTTGCTAAATTCTGAGGATATAAAAAAAAATAAGTGAATATTTGCATTTATGCCCCCTCAGATGTAGAGTATTTGCTTAAATACATTTATATGCCCCCTCAGAAATAAGTGCATATATGCTCCTCAGATATAGAGTATTTCTTCTCTTAGCCTCAGCCTGAAAATATACATGATTTAATTTAGAATTATATATATAGATAAACTTTACCAAGAAGTTTAACAAAAAGGAAGGATCAGTGGATCACACTAGCTAGTTAATATTATTAGTAGAATATGAAGCCTTCTATAACTTACATTAATTTAATATTATTAATATTAATATTAATATACCTGTTCATTTGTAATTCTGAGCAATTAAAGGGGGGCCCACCACCAATAGAAGCATATATAAGCTTCTTTACTCTTTGGAGCTAGCTCTTAGTACAGATATTAACTAACTGTGCCAATGGCTTCTGAAGAAATATGAATAATCTCGGTAGCCTTATAATAATATCCTGTACATATAAATTGAAAAAGTAATACTAATTAAGGGCCATGCATATAATTAAGCCGCCTTAACAAGTAACCAATATTGTGTTAGCTAGTAATTCTTGGATTAGACAATCAACATATATCGCTGCATGGCGGCACAATTGGGGAGTTGGGATATTAAAGCATGAATTTCAGATACTGTACACATACGCAGCAGATCAGAATCAGTCTATAGCACAGATGTCGGGCACAAGGCACATTAGAGATTTGTTCAGAGGTGTCCTGTCTGAGGAGGCAGAACAGCAACTCAACTTACTAATCCAGAGGTTGCAACAACAACCAACTCTTCTTACCAGCAGCCCAGACGAAGCCAGATGGAAGTGGACCCCTTCAGCACAATTCAGTGTCAGTTCGTATTATCATGCTTTCAAGCATGCCGCAACCATCAAATTCGAGGTGTGCAAAATCTGGAAAATCAAAGCTCCGCCTAGAATGCAGGTATTCTCATGGTTAATGATGCTAAACAAAATTTTAACAATAGATAACTTAATGAAAAGAGGCTGGACCATGGTAAACCGCTGCACCATGTGCAGAAAACAAGCAGAATCGGTGAGGCACCTTTTTGAGGAATGCTCAGTCACAAATGAAATCTATCAGCAATTAGCACTGACCATGGAGATGAAGCTACCTACACATCATGCAAGGAAGGCGCTAATCAACAATGAACTCAACAGAGAGGAAAGGTCACTGCTGCTAATAGCACAATTTGTTGTTTGGAGGGAACGATGTTCAAGAATATTCAATGACAAATCAACCGAAAATGCAATCCTTATACAACAGATATGTGACCAATGGATTATCACAATGAAGACAGTTAGCCAAGCAATAACATAGGCGGCAAAATACTGAATAACTTGTATACTGGTAAACACCGGTATACAGTGGAGGCCCTTCTACCAGTTCTACTTTTTCTGTTTGTTCTTTATCGTTTTAGTTTTTTTCCTTTTCTTACTTGCACTTTTTCCTTTTTGGGTCTCAGCTGTACTGAGCCACTTGTATCTTATTTCAAAATTGAGATACAATTCTCTTGTAACTCTGCCAGTTTAATGAAATGAGGCCTTGAGCCTTATTTTTACTCAAAAAAAAACATATATCGCTGCATGCATGCACTAAGATTACATAATATATACAGCTGCTATCAACACTACTAGAATTTCCGCTTTTTGCAAGGGGAACAAATATTACTTCCATGCAGAAAAAGGGTTCATGGAAATGAAATCGCTTTTTCTGACACCATTAACAATTTCCAACGGTAGGCTCATGGAACTAGTAATGCATCGAAATCCTTGCTGTCGGTGCACGAAAATGTTTCCTATCCGCCCTTGAAAATAATTTTGCATGATACCAGCCAAACAGACCAAATATTATATTTTATTCAAAGTTCATGGAAATATCTCATCCCGTGTGCTTGGAAATAAGTGGGAGATGGGGAGACATAGTATTTCCATGAGCTATCCTTAGAAATATTTTGTTTAATCTATTTATATTATTTTATAGTGAAGGTTCATGGAAATATTGAACTGTGCACATGGAAATGTTTTATTAAGCTTACCAAACCCTTTGTGAGCTTAACTCCAAATCTATCGGATTGAAATCAAACGACGAATCCAAACTGTCGAAACTGATCTACTTCACAAGTATTATATTTACATATCAAATTTATAAAATTTTGAATTAATTTAGTATATACTCAATCAGTAAAAAAATGATGAAAAATGAATGCTCTAAAAATAACTTAAAGAACTTTTTTTTTACACCGCTTGATTTTATATTTAATTAAGTTGAAATTTATAAATTTGTCTTGTAAACGCATCACCCGTGAAGTAGATTGATTTTAACGGTTTAGATTTGTTGTTTGAAGCCATTTAAGTAGGTTTTGAAGTTAACAAATTAGTTATTTGAAGTCATTTAAGTGCACCCTAGTTCCAGTCATCTTTTTTTTAACAAATTTCTGGTGTACTGGCTATACAGCTAAGGCCTTTTTTTATATTTCTTGTTCTGATTATGTGGTTACTAGAGAAACTGGGTACATATTAAGAAAAATAGACTTGTGCATGATAACTTGTATAATTTTTCAATGTAGTTATGATGTCAGATACTTGTATAGTTATATTGTTTGTACGCTTGTATGTTTTTTCAAGTGGCGGACTATATATAATGGGTGATTTGTGTGGCCATACTGTGTACGTTACTTCTGGGGGTCATTAATTCATTATGCATGCATGTAATTAGTATTTTAGTTTTATCCTTTTGTTATTACATGTAGCATTTTGTTGCATGAATTAACCTCTTATTTCGCGAGTTCTTATTTTGTTGCATGAACAAAGTTAATGTATGTGAATAATTTAATTAGCTAAACCATTTTGAGATTAAAAAGTACGTACTACGTAGATGTTCTCTAGTAGTAATTAAACAACATTCCAAGTTTGCTTGAAGAATACCAGCAACTCATCTCAAGTTGACAAAAAGACAGTACAACTGTGAATAGTAATGTTAGAAAATACGTAGTACAACTGTGATAAATTTTACATACAACTGTGAATAGTAATGTTAGAAAATACGTAGTACAACTGTGGATAGTAGCATGTTGAGCCCCGATTTTTTTATTAATATCTCAAAAAAATTAATAAAAATAACCCCAAAAAAAAAATTAAAAATAACCAAATCGCCACATTGGAGAGCGGTTCTCCCTTTATAACATACCACCCCCTACGGCGGCGTCCACTATCCTTCATAACGGCCCCCAGGGGGGCAATCCACTAATTTTTTTTTATATGTATGTGCAGTGTATTTTGTTAGATTCTTTTGTTTTACATTTTTGGTTATATTATTTTGTTTTATAGTTTTTTGTTTGGTAAATTTTGTTTAATAAATGTGTTTTACAAACTTATGATTATACAATTTTGAATACTTTATTTTTATGATTTGTTATGTCAAGTGGATAGTCCAAATTTGACGCTATTTTCTCTAATATTTATTCCGGAAAGACGAATCAATCGCAGTTTATTTGATTCGGGTGTATCTCGTGATCGTCCCCGCCGAGGTCTAGCCATACTGAATTTCAAAATATCAAGTTACTGAATTTTCAATTGATGGAGTAATCACTTTATATTTATAATTTACAATATTTAATTATAATTCTTATTGTTAAGTACAATTAAAAATAAAATAATTATCAACTATTTTCCAAAATTACTCTAAATATTTCTAATAATTCCAATCAATTAATAAACCTAATTTCACTCAATTAAATTTCAACAAATCCAATCGAGTTCTAAAACCTAATTTCAATCCCGCTAATTTCTAATATTTCCAAATCAATTTAACAAATCTAATTTCAATCACACTAATTCCCAATCAATTTTAAAAAAAAAACCTAGCTTCGGTACAAAAATTTCTAACAATTTCAATAAATATATAAAACATAATTTCACTCGATAAAATTTCCAATTACATTCGAGTTCTAAAACCTAATTTCAATCCCGCTATTTTCCAACATTTCCAATTAATTTTTAAAACTAAATTTCAATTACGCTAATTTCCAATCAATTTATAAAACCCACTTTCAATCACACCAATTCCCAACAATTCTAATCAATTTATACAACCTAATTTCAATCAATAAAATTTCCAACAATTCCAATCGAGTTCTAAAACTTTTTTTCAATCACACTAATTTCCAACATTTCACGCCAATTTATAAAACTTAATTTCAATCACACCAATTTCTAACAATTCCAATCAATTTCTAAAACTTATTTTCAATCACACTAATTTCCAACATTTCCAATCGATTTATAAAACTTATTTTCAATCACATTAATTTTCAACATTTCCAATGATTTATAAAACCTAGTTTCAATCACTCACATTTCTAACAATTCCAATCACGCAATTTCTAACAAATTTCTATCAATTTCTAACAACAAATAAGTTTTAAGAATTGCAAACAATTTCAAACAATTTAAATAAAAAAATTCTTACCCAAAAACGAGAGAGGAGAAGCGACGGTGGCGGCTGGCTAGAGAGAGAGGGTGAGGGGGAGGGTAGAGAGAGAGAGAGGGGTTGTTGTGAGACTTTGCGACGGCCGGATTGGGGGGTTGAGGTTGGCAGCGGAGGCTAGGGTGGGGAAGCAGGTAGGTTAGAGAGAGAGACAGTGCTCCGGGTATATAAAAAATATATAGTGGACCGTCCCCCTGGGTGGAGGTCTGGTATGAAGGGAGAACCGCCCCCTAAGGGGCGGTCTGGTATAAAAAAAAATTTGAGGTTATTTTTTATTATTTTTTTATTATAGTTATTAATAAAAAAAATCGGTGTCGAGCCAGACCCTCAAAGCGATGTCCTAAAAAGCGGAGAAGAATATTTACTTGCAAAGCATTACAAAACTCTTAATGGTGAGAAGTACATTGCAAAAGACTATTTACGTCCAAAAGCTCATAAGCCTCTTATTGATGGGAAAGATCAGGACGGAGTCAGACTTTCAAATTAGTCAAATATAAATAGAAATTGTTTATATTAAAATTTCATACTAAGGATGAAGATTAATTTACATTATTCATAATAATTTACAATAAAATATATAAAAATTCTATATAAAAATAAACAATTTGAAAACAAATGGGGGCCAATTAATCCTCATTAATTGTATGTATGTCAATCCGTCCCTGAAAAAGACCCTCAAGCATTGCCAATGAAGTACCTTCTTGTCTTAGATGATATATGGACAAGTGATCTATGGACTCAGAATTGGCGTAGTGCTGATGCTGAGCTTGGAAGCTGAGTAATAAGAACTACGAGATTCTTAAACATTGTCGAAGGTGCTAAATCATATAAACTTTCATATTTCACTGAGAAATCAAACCTAGAGCTTCTATTAAAAAAGGCTGCCTAATCGAGATATTCGTAAAGAGTATCATGATGACCTCACAAAATTTATCAAAAATGCATGTGATGGGTTACCTCTTGCATTGGTAGTTTTAGGAGATGTATTATCAGAAAGACATGCCAATTATGTTGCTTCATGTAAAATGTTGCAAACTATGAACTAGAGTGAGATCACAGCCACTAGCAATAATGGCTTGTCATTTATTCTTAAGTTATGTATCATGTACTTTACAGTTTTCCCTAAATACAATGAAATTGATGCTCGAAAGTTATTTTGGTTGTGGGTTGCTGAAGGGTTCATACCGATAGAAGAATTTAGAATATTATAGTATACTGCTGAGAGCTTTTTTTAGGATCTAATGCAAACCTTAATTTTAAATTTTTATTACAGATTCATCTAGATACGTTTGATATTCTCCTTCTTAGGTAAAGATATCTTACTTCTTAAATTTAAGGGGGGGTGTCATGTATAACCCTCTGAAACCTCAAAATTACGTAGGCCTCTTTAAAATTCATAATATCGTCCTGTGCTGTACAAAATTAGAATCTTAGATTCAACAAGCTAACTATACCTTTTAGTTACTGCTACTGTAACCGATTAATAATTAGTGAATGTTTGTCATTTCCCAACATTTGTTCTCGGTCAACGATATGAACATTTAGGGTACGTTTGGATGAACTTTATAATAACTAGAATAGTTACTGTTTAAGAACAGTGCTATTCGGAATAGTGAAAAAGTTGTTTGGATTGCATATTTGAAATAGAGTTTGGAGAGAATAAATAAAATAATGATTTATGTGTTAGATTAAATATAAAACAATATAATATTAATTTAAATATTGAATGTAATATAATATTATTTTAAATACTAAATTAGTATTAAATAAATATTATATTAATATAATATAATATAAATTTAAATATTAAATACAATATAATATTAGGTTAAATATTAAATATAATATAATATTAATTTAAATATTAAATAAGTATTAACTAAAATATTAGATTAAATGTAATATAATATTAGTTTAAATATTAAATGTAATATAATATTTTTTAAAATTAAATTAGTATTAAATAAAATATTAGATTAAATGTAATATAATATTAGTTTAAATAAAATATTAAATGTAATATAATATTATTTTAAAATTCAGATTAGTATTAAATAAAATACTAGATTAAATGTAATATAATATTAGTTTAAATATTAAATGTAATATAATATTATTTTAAAAATTAGATTAGTATTAAATAAAATATAAGATTAAATATAATATAATATTGGTTCAAATATTAAATGTAACATAATATTATTTTAAATATTAGATAAGTATTAAATAAAATATTAGATTAAATGTAATATAATATTAGTTTAAGTATTAAATGTAATATAATATTAGTTTAAGTATTAAATGTAATATAATATTATTTTAAAAATTAGATTAGTATTAAATAAAATACTAGATTAAATGTAATATAATATTAGTTTAAATATTAAATGTAATATAATATTATTTTAAAAATTAGATTAGTATTAAATAAAATATAAGATTAAATATAATATAATATTAGTTCAAATATTAAATGTAATATAATATTAGTTTAAGTATTAAATGTAATATAATATTATTTTAAATATTAGATTAGTATTAAATTAAATATTAGATTAAATGTAATATAATATTATTTAAAATACTAGATTAGTTTTAAATAAAATATTAGATTAAATATAATATAATATAATATTAATTTAAATATTAGATGTAATATAATATTATTTTAAATATTAGATTTGTGTTAAATAAAATATTAGATTAAATGTAATATAATATTAGTTTAAATATTAAATGTAATATAGTATTATTTTAAATATCAAATTAGTATGAAATAAAATATTAGATTAAATGTAATATAATATTAGTTTGAATATAATACAATATAATATTAATTTAATTATTAAATGTAATATAATATTATTTTAAATATTAGATTAGTATTAAATAAAATATTAGATTAAATATAATATAATATTAGATTAAATATAATACAATATAATATTAATTTAAATATTAAATGAAATATAATATTAGTTTAAATATTAGATTAGTATTAATATTGAAAGCAACAAATGATATTCCATGTTTTTGTAAGAATAGCAAATAGCAGCTGTTCTTGCTATTCCGAATAGCAAAAATGTCGTTTGGATACAAATTGTTATTCCGAATAGGAGCTATTCTTGAATAGCTTGCTATTCTTACACCATCCAAACATACCCTTAGTGTTTTGCATAATATACCGTTATACACCTCCGATAATTTAAAGTTATATTTTCATTTCAATTGGTTCAATTATCAAAGAGGTCTCACACTAGTTCTATCACACATTGCCGTAGACATGATCTCTTTAGTGAACTTGCTATCCAAAAGAGTGAGACCAAGGAGGAAAAACTAAATGGTTGTCACAACCTGCGGGTGTCTCTCAGGCTTTCGGTTTTGAGGTTAAGATCT
Source organism: Carex arenaria (assembly GCA_964058825.1). Lineage (NCBI taxonomy): Eukaryota > Viridiplantae > Streptophyta > Magnoliopsida > Poales > Cyperaceae > Carex > Carex arenaria. Next base: position 370,612 of record CAXKVW010000781.1, read on the forward strand.
GGGTCCCGCTAGACCATTCAGATTTTCATTTTCCACTCTCTTCAACATTCATGTTTTCTTTTTTGTACAATTTTATGCCTCGGAGGAATATATATATATATCTTTCTTGTGTTGTGTGATCTGAAATATGTACTTCCAGTATTTCTAGTTCAAGAAAAAAACGCTTTACCTGGGGACCAATCATTCAGATATGCAAAGAGCATTTGCTCTGTACCGTTTATTCTATCATTAGTGACCGGTGAGAAATCATGATTCGTCATTCCAATATCATTTCCTTCTCCAAGAAGCATTTTTGTGCAACACGCTCAAGCATTTCTTTTCATAAGAGAATTTTACATTTAGGAGTTGTAGAATAATTTAGACACCTCAATCCGATGTATTAAAAAATGAAATTTTTATTTATCAAAGGTTTAAATAATATTCATCACGCCATAGCAGATAGTTACAAAAACGGCTCTATATCCATATTGCACTATTTAGAACCTTGTTTTTTTATACAATACTTAAATCTAGATCTATTATCTATTATAAATTTTAAATTTTGTAGTTTTTGAAGAAAATATAATATGAAAGATTCAAGTAAAAAAATGAACAAATTTAGAACCCTCTTCAACAACACTAATTGTGGATCATAAACCTCTTTCACGAATCAAAACAGTGTAAGCAACAATTTAAAAGGTATCTATTAATGTGCAAAGCTTATTTGATAAAAGGAAAAAGAAATATGATAAGGATGATATTAACCTGTCTAAACAATAATTCGGAAAGGACAGAAGTTATAAATCGGTAGCATAAAACCTGTCTAAATAATATTTCTTCATTGTAGTTAAAAATTCATTTAGTTTGCTAGTTTCTATATATATATATTACAAGCTGAGACAATTAGCATTGATTTGTCAATTTTGTTTTGAACAAATGGACAGATACGGATGCAAACGCATTCCGTAGTTCCAATTCACATTTATTGCATAAGCACTGTACAATTTTAAGCATACCTACACAAATTGATTCTTGCACTCCAAACAAGAACCAACATTTGGTTTAGTGACTTAAAACAATATGTCTGCGTGACAAATTACAGGTTCCTACCTTGGTAACCACTACCATGATCTAAAAAACAGAAAAAAAAAGAAAAAGACATATTACATTACAGGTTCAAAATCCAGAAAGTTTCAGGTTTTCAGTGTCTTGCACTCTACAGACCATGTACAGACTAGCTAGATGCTTATTATAAATGCAACATTTTGACTGCAGAAGAAAGTTTGATTTGATGCAATATTTAAAAAAATTATATCAACACAAAGAATAACCTTTTGACTGCAGAAGAAAGTGTGATTTGATGCAATATTTTATGGCTAAATAAGAAAATATAAATTGCATACTCCAAACATATAAAGCAACCCCAGTACAGCAGTTAAATCGACGGGCTAAAATAATGAGAACATAAACGAGGTGAACTTTTATACTCAGTTGAAGCACAAAATCAAAAGGTAAAATTACAAACTAGGCTTTAACCCCTGTTTTATTATTAAAAAACAAGAAACTAAAACAAGAGTCAAATTAGAAACAAGGGCTTTGACCCCTGTTCGATTATAAAAAAAAAAAATAAGTCCTACATTATTATTTTTTTGCATTTTTGTTCTACAGAAACAAAATATAAAATAATAATTTGAAGTTAAAACCATAATCATCATGTAGGACTTGTTTTAGTTTTTCTTTAACAAATTTTGATTTTGGATCTGGACCGTCCGATCTGCTTTGGCACAAAAGGGGCCCCTGCTTGGCCCGGATTCTGATCAGACTGTTTGGATCCAAACTCCAAAATTGAGTTGTTAAAGAAAAACTAAAACAAGTCCTACATGATGACTTTTTTTTTGTATTTTTGTTCTAACAAAACAAACTATAAATAATAATTTCAAGTTAAAATCAGAACTACACAACATAACAACAGCAGCCTAGAAGTACACAATTAATTTGTAATAAAGGGTCAAAAAATTGTAATTCAGAATTTCAGATTAAAAACAAATGAGATGCCTACTACACCTTGAGGGAACTCATAATCACCCGAGACAACTCAAATTTCGACTTCGGATCCGGACCATCCAATCTGCTTTTGCACAAATATTAAAAGGACCCCATGCATTCCACCTCAGGCCAGATTGGTCCCAATTCTGATCAGTTTGGTCCAGATCCAAACTCAAAATTTTGAGTTATTGAAAAAAAAAAAATACCTAAACAAAAAACCTATATGAAGATTATTTTTGTATTTTCATTCTAACAAAACAAACTATAAAATAATAATTTAAAGTTAAAAATCAGAAACACAACAGAACAACAGTAGCCTAAAACTACACAATTTAATTTGTAAAAGGGTTGAATAGTAATTCAGAATTTCAGATTAGAAAAACAATGAGATGCCTACTAGACCTTGACGGAACTCATAATCACCTGAGACAAAACTCAAATTTTGACTTTGGATCTGGACCATCCAATCTGCTTTAGCACAAATATTAAAGGGGCCCAGATTCTGACCAGACAGTCCAGATCCAACCTAAAACTTTTGAGTTACCTCAGAGGATCCGTACTCACCTTGAAGAGGGGGGAGGGAGGGGGGCACCTCTTTCTCATAACCCTTCGGAGTAAAACTCTATACTTGTTAAAATTCTTTTAGCCTAAGCAATTCAGATTCCACACTACAACTTGTCTCAAATCAACAACTCGAGGTCGATACAGAACAACAAAATCAGGGACCAAATGAATCATCTGATGAAAGATGCATTCTTATAGAGGATTTGAATTAATGAATGGAGAAACCTCCCAAAAGTGGCCTCAAGGCTTGAAAAAGGCAAACATCTCTTCAATTTAAACCAATGGAGCAAGAATAAACTCATTTGGCGAAGTATATATTTTTCTAAGGACAATATGTTAACAGGCCAAATATACCAGCCTCCTGCCAAAATGACAAAAAACCAATCAATACTGATCATCCTAATTAAAAATAATATGACAAGGAAAAAGATTTTCTAATATTACCCGCTTCATCTCCCATGACGAGATATGCTTAACATTTCATAAAACGAGCATTAACGAATCTACATCTCTTACTAACGAATCACAAATCTGAGTCGCACATGAGAAGCACAGTTGCCCGGCCGCTTCCTTAAACAAAAAGCAAGTGTGTACCCAAGTTGTCCCCAAGAAGACCAACAAACTAAGGACCAGAGATTGCACCAGTACACACATGAATTGCAGAGAGCCGAAACGTAACAGAAACACCATATAAAGGGTCACATAAAGGAAAAGCGCACAGCCGCGAGCAAACAAAAGGAACATTTTTTTTTTACAAGAGAGCAACATTTCGCATTTTGCACCAAAATCCAGAGAACTAGTATCAAGAGTACCACACATACAAAGGCCTTGGTGAACAAGCACCTTGGCTGCATACAGAACAAAAAAGCAAACATTTAAGTAACCAAATCATCACACACTAGATTTAACTAAACATTGTTTTAACACACTAGAGACTAAATAATACCAGTACCGTCACAACCATAAATAACTAACATTTTTCATACCTTGATTCATTGATGAAATGAGGGTTTCATCACATCAAACTGATACAAGCCCAGGTTCTTATCTGGGTCGCCCATATGGGGCAGAGCGATCACGGCCACCGCCACCGCCACTGCGGGGTCCACCACCATCCCTGCTACGGCCAGAGTAGCGGTCCCCACCATTACGGTCTGGTCCATACCTGCCACCACCACCACCACCTCCATACCTAAATAACATTTTGTCAAGAACACCAGCATTTATTTAGAATCAAAGATAACTCACTCAGTGAATGGAAGAAATACAAGGATGCAAACAAATTCACCTTTTTCTATTTCAATATTTGTAGACTTTCCATTAAATTTCTCATAAAATTGGAAATGCGAACTGCTGTATAACTGAATTGGGTTTCACTTTTTAAGGGATCAATTTCTGTATATTTGCTGTCAGTGTACAACAATGAAGCACAAAAACATAGCTTCAAACAAAACAAAACCCTTTTTCCCAGTAGAAAATCTGAACCAACCCTAATACAAAAAAATAATCACTTACCTATCACCACCGTATCTGTCGCCACCATCACCAGAAGGGCACTCTCGTGCAAAGTGGCCTGGTTTACCGCACTTGAAACAATCACCACCACCACCTCCACTTCTACCACCTCCACCGCCACCGCCACCGCCGCCATAACCACGAGACCCACCACGGTCACGGCGGTCCCCACGGTCATAATCACGGTCTCTTCCGCCACCGCCACCCCCGCCTCCACCACCACCTGGCTGGGCCCGGTCAACAGTTATGGCACGTCCGTCTAAGTCCATGCCATTCATTTTCTCTATTGCGTCGTCCATGGCTTCCTTTTCGTCAAATGTAACAAATCCAAAACCTCGGGACCGGCCTGAATATTTGTCATTTACCACCTGAGACAAACAAATAAATCATAATGTTAACATGGAAAGAATTTTGGTACCAGGTTGTGATCCAGTTAGAAGATGGGCTGCTGTATCAACTTTTTCTGCAACCTTTTCCCTGTAAAACTCTGTGCACACTGGTAAGCTTTTCATTGAGATAGATTGTAGGTACACAAAATGGCAATCAACTCAACATAGAATTCAGACTAAGTAGCATAAAGGCATAGATATTATTTGTTATTATATGATGTTAACAACAAAAATTCTTAACAGGTAAGTAGTAAGTACATAGCATTGCTCTAGCATCCAAAAAGAATTTAGGCTATGCTAAATGAGGTCACATTAATAGTTATAACACCAGTAAACAGAGAAATAGATTCAGGCTGACAGTTATAGCTGTGCTACAATTGCATTTAGGCTAAAAAATACAGTTCATAATTTAAAGAAGATACAAGGATACCTATCCAGAAGTTTGTGCAACTCAATATAAGAATGCTGATCTATATTATCATTATGAAAGAGAGGATCACTGTATGATACCTTTGCATCTGCAATTTTGCCAAACTTGCTAAACGCATCCTCTAAACTTCGATCTGTTGTATTCCAAGAAAGATTCCCAATAAAGACCCGGTATTCTTCTCCATCTGACATTTCTTAACTTTCTGTACTCCGTAAGTATCGAAAGGTCAAAGTTAGGAATACAATAGGCCTTTTACAAACCAATAGTAAAAAAAGGTCAAATTAAGGCAATCATCCTTTCACAGCATTAGTTTAGAAAAGTAAGATCATCAGATGTTCTGATAGTAAAACCTCCTTAACAACAACCCCAAGCGATTCATCAAATTCGCATTTGATTAAATAAAATATTATATTCTGTTACTCACAGTTGGAGACTACAATAGCTAGATAGCACAGATCTAAGATCTGCAGTATTTATCAGTAAAAATTAGATGCCTGATAAAATTAACTAATTCAACAAACACTGGACATTATTATACACATTGAAATTGATCTGCAAATTACAAATTCATTGCCTGATAAAATTAACTAATTCAACAAACACGGGACATCATTATACACATTGAAATTGATCTGCAAATTACAAATTCATGAAGGAGATTAATAAAAAAAAGGTAACAGTACCACAACACAAAAAGTAGATCTGCCTCGACGATCAACACTTTGGGTAAACACGAAATAAACGGATCCGAGAAACAAGAAAGAAAAATCAGAAAAGAGAAAGAATCTATCAAGTGATTACACGGAAACAAATTAAAGCTGGGAGGAGAGAAAGATACCTTTAAATCGACTTGAGATGTCGGAAGATGCGAGCGATGACTCTCTCTCTCTCTGCGTTTGCGGCTTATGAAGAAGCAAAACCCTAGGTCTCAGATATTTCGGTAGACGAGGACTTTTTCGTAAAAATCTGGAGCGTGGAATTCATTTCACCTGAATATTTCTGGTTAGATCCGGACCGTCTGATTGGAAACCGCACGAATAGTGACGAGCGACCTTGCATTCCACTTGAATCGGATTGGTCCGGTTTCCGATCGATCGGTTTATATTTAAACACAAATATTGTGCTACCTCGGAGAATGAATTACATAAATGTCAGATATTACAATAAAAAAAACTGACTCCGCTCCGCTGCTCTTCAAAGAGGGGAGCAGGGTCCTGTTTTTTCAAATTTAACTGTTAAATTTTTTTATGTACAAATCTTAACACAGATGAACGGTTAGATTTAAAAAAAACAGAATCCTTCTCCTATTTAGAGAACAGCGGAGTTGGTTTGTTGAGCTCACTATAGGAGTCAGCAGATGATGCGAGCAACACATAAGAAGCATGCCCAGCTTTCCAGCCCTGGCCTGTATCTTTGTTTCTCGTTGTTACGAACTGTCATCGCATTTAATTAAAAATTCAGATTGAGTTCATTAAATATTCACATAAAAAAATGATGTTATTAATTTATTTTACAATATTACTGATTTAAAACTTACTCCATCAGCAACCTCTATATAATAGAGTGCTCCACATTTGGGTATTTTGTCGGTGATCTTGTCAATGCAACTCCGGATACACAGAACATCTGTCAACGCTCTGTCGATGTACTGGGACTTCTCATAAGGAGTTGGTATATATCCACTAGACGATGATACATCCTACTGAAAGATGTATCAATTTTTTTTATATTAATATTAGTACCAATTTTTGTCAAATATGATAAAAATTGGTTAAATTTGGGATTTAAATGGTACCTTAAATGTAATATAAAATTGGTACTAATCTAATTGACTTTGTACTAATATAATCTAAATTTGATACTAATTACTATTCTAAATTCTAAATTCTAAATTCTGGCACTAAACAATTTAATTTTCGTACAATAAAACTAATTACATTTTGGTATTGGTCTAATTTTATTTTGGTACTAATCTAGTTTTTCGGTACTATTTTAATTAAATTTTGGTCCTAAATCCTAAGGGCGTGTTCGTTTGTCAGGGATTTACACGGGATGTGATTTGATGGGGGTGGGAATCCATTTTTGAAAAAACGGGAACCCATGGGTATGGGTTGATTACGGAAATGTGCTCAAATGAGTGTTCGGTTGTAGCATGGGATTAGTTGCGGAAAATCTTGATTTATTATAAAAATATGTATTTTTATTTAATTATTTACCTATTTAAAATAAGAAAAAATATGTACTGGAAAAACTCGTATTTATTGGACATTAGATGAATATTTATAAAGTATTCAAGAAAAAATATTCAACAACCAATCAATATTGACTTAAGTTTTACATAGAAGATTAATGTTTTTATTTCTCATATTAAAGACTACTATGATTAAGGAAAAAAGGGAATCAACATTGAATTAAAATTATATATATAATACTTTTCAATTAAATAAAAAGATAAGTTCTGAAAAAAATTCTGCCAAAATAATAAAAGATATTAAATAGATCTTTAAACGATAAAAAAAAAAAAAATTTGGATTTGCATTAGTAAAAATATTAACTAAGATTTAGATTTGAGATAGTTTATACTGTACTTATATATTTTCAAATAAAGTAAACAATGATGTGTACGAAGTAATAAAAAATAAAGTAAATTAGGATGTATAAAGTAGGAGAGAGAAGGAGAGAAAATTTCTCTTTTGTGTGGAAACAGTGGAGTGACAGAGGAGAGAGAGAGATTGGGAAAATGAAAATTAAGTCAGAGTTGATGGTCATATTCCAGGAACCGAAACCTCAGCCTCCCGGGGGTAGGATTTTTCTGCCCCTGAGTCGCTGACATGTGGACCAGCACAAAACTAAAACCAATATTTAAATATTTAAACCCGTCTGGGCCCCATGTGTCAGTCACACTGGGGGCAGGAAAATCCTGCCCCCCGGGGGGCAGGTGATCTGCTTCCCATATTCCAACACAAATTGCACTACGGTGGTAGAAAGTGGGAACTGCTGAAGGAAATAATTTGGGTACAACACATGCAGCCGAACACTAGTTAGAATTATAATGCACAACCCATCAAATTCCCAATCTAAACCATACATCCGAACACGCCCTAAACCTTCAAATTAAACCTTAATTCTAAATTCTCAATCCTAAATTCTAAACCCTAAATCTACCTAAATTACTACTAAATTATAAACTGAAACAAAAAAAGAAGAAAAAACTTACCTGAACTCGAAGGGATTGAAAGCGATCCAAATGAACAATGAAAAATAGAACCAGTAGCCCCTATTATAAAATAGGAGCCGCAATGCCACTAGGCGGCCCCAGACTATGGGGCAGCCAATTGTCAGTGTGGCCCTTTCTGAAATCTCCAAAAAAAGTTGTTTTTTTAATACGATACAAGGTTTTAAATAGCGATTATAGCGCTATAGCTTTTAAGGTCCCAAAAAGCTATAGTGCAATCATAGCTAGCTATTTAGAATCATTATACACGAAAAGCGGTTAATAGTGTTATAGCTTTTGAGATCCGAAAAAGCTATAGCGCAGCTATAGCTAGGTATTTAGAACCCTATTATGATATAATAAAAATTTCGCAATGTTGTAAGTGGATCCCTCCTCATTTGAAAGTTGTAATGTATACAAATTTTCATCATGTGATTATAAAAAATGGTTTTCTTGTCACTTCAATAAGTTTAGTAATTATTTTTCAATTAATAGTGTTATATTATTTTTATACTTATAATTAATTTCATTAATTTTTTTAGCAAATTTATAAATTATTTCAATAATCAATTGCAAACTAATTGTAAGATGGTGTAGCATTCGATATTATTAATTATGTAAGATTATTAAATTATAATTTATTCCGCATTACTGCAGTTTAAATTACAATAATCATATTAGCATTTATAATTCTCTTGCAAATGAGATGTAGATGCTCTAAAAATTAAACCAATTATCATAATAATTGATTTATGTACATATCTATTTCTTCGAATTTCATCCAAATACCCGTAACATATCCTTGTAAAGTTGAAATCCTTTTTCGGCACATTTTTAAAAATATTTTTTAATTTAACAACACAGAATATATTCGGTTTTATTAACAAAATCAACATAATTTGTTATTTATTTTACAAAATATTAATATACTTTTTGCGCATGCAATTAAATAAATATTTTACAAAAAAAATTACAAAAATCAAACCGTCCACTGAATTTTTTTTAATTACCATCTTAATATTTTTAAAATTTTAAACTTACACCGAATTTTGGGAACTTCCATTTCTACCTTCCATGCAACCCCAATACCCCATACTGTGTAGAACCTGAACTGCGTGTTTTGTTTTGTTTTTTTGTTTTTTTTGGAAAAAATTGTGTTCTGCGCAGCCTCACATGGTTAATTAACGGATCATGGTCTGGAATGACAGAAGTAAATAGAAAAAAAACCTTCAAATATTAGCACTTTATTTTAAAATATTGATTATTGTCAAATTACGTATTCTGATAAATAATTAACGGGCCGTTTCTTGTTGAAATAAAAGAAAATTACATAATCGTTGAGGATCAAAAACTTAAACTGAAGTTTTGAGATCCAAAACAATATTTTTTTTTTTTTTTTTTTTTTACAATTCTAATTGTGCTAGCTTCCTAGAACGACAATCCAAGACACCACGCTCTTTGTCTCTCTATAAGCTTTCCGAATTGTGGTCAAACACTCAAATTAGAATTTTCTACCCAAAGATACAATCGTTTAAAGTTTAAAAACAATGCATCCATGTTTCATTGCTATGAATGTAATGTCAGTTTGTATATACCAAATTATGCTCTAGAATTTACCATTTTCTAAAAAAATATACTTCCATGCAAATTGAATTCTGCGCAGAACCCTTGGGTTTTGAAATGTAGAATTGAAATTTTAAAACATCGTTTAAAGTTTGAAAACAAAAAATCCATGTTTCATTACAAAATATGAATATAATGCTAGCAATTTAAACAATGTTCCAATTATGCTCTAGAATTAACTATTTTCTAAAAAAAAAAAAACACTTTCATGCAAATTGAATTTTGCGCAGAACCCTATGAAATGTAGAATTGAAATTTAAAAAAAGTCGTTGGTAAGATTAAAATTTGAAAATATCAAGATGGTAACTAAAAAACATCCGACCAATCCACTGCGTTAATACACAAGTAGTGATATAATTTTATATTATCTTGATCCTGTGTAGTCATGCTTGTACATACATACATATATTATATATAGATGAAAAACTATGCAGTAGTAAAGTGTCACACCCCGAGACAACCCACCACGTATTTATACGTAAGGCGTGTGCACATCACATACATTATCAATAATAAATACTCATGCAGCATATTAAAATTAAACATAGTCTTTTAACACCACAATTAGTTTCGAGTAAATAACAAACATTCAACATGAGATCAAGACAAATATGGCAAACAAACCGATAATTGCCATATTCGTCAATGTATCAACTTCTAAAGAGAGAATTCAAGTTTAACTAAAGAAATTAAAAAGATACTTGAGCCGTCTGCTCATTAACTTCCTGATCCGCATCTGTAGACACCCAAAAGTTGTGTAATCTTGAAAGAAAATAATATATTTGCTCCAAACACGAGCTCTAAAAATTATGGATGAATCAAGGATATAATACTCATGCTTCTACAAAAAGGTATGCTTTACAACTCAATTTTTCAATTGATGTATTGATCACATCGTTCATTTTCTTTTTTGTCTGTTTATCCATCTTTTTTTTTCTTCCACGGTTTAAAAATAAATTCTACTAGTATAATCTCGTAAAACTAAGATAAAAGCCAAGAATATAATGAAGAAAATATATTTCTCATATATACCTTTAAGATAAAATCTAATGGGAAGAAAAAAAATATATTTCTGAAAAATATATCATCTTATAAAATTAAGATAAAATATAATGGAAAAAAATATGTACCATTACGGATATATTTATGGGTAATGAATGCCAGATGTTACAGATGCCTATTTTAATATCACACTAATATATTATAGTCACATCAATAAAAAAAATTACTACCAATCAATATCGTACTATATTACTGCTGCAAGAAAATCACTAATTGAACCATAATAATATTGTATTATCAATTCTTCCGAAAGTGTGTCAAAACTAGAAAACTTATTATGTGATTACATAAGAAAAAATATTATTCTACCGTGGTAATCCTCACTATGTTTAAATGAATAGCTAGTTGTAGAATTGAATTTTTGTCAAGATATTAGTACCTATGCTCCACTTACCCAACCTATTTTGTAAACATAAGAGGTATGATCTTTGTCTTCAAGCCAATATACTATTAGATGTTCATGGTCTCCAGTAGCCAAAATATTTGTAATGGTTTCAACATTCACATGGAGCTAACAATAGTAAAAGTGGGAGAATGGCAAAAGTTAAGTGAAATCCACACGTTACCTATTACTTGTGTAGTGTAGCAATATAGTAAAAATATGTGAAAACTATTCACCTATCAAGTTAATGTGTGAAACTATTCATGTCAGGTGCAAATTTGACATTTTTTTATGGCAAATGTATCAAGTTAATTTGAATTAATTAGAAAAATGATTTATTCTCACTTCTTATTAGTTCATAGCAAACGAGTTTCTAATTATTGAACAGTCTAGTTTCGTACCTATGATTTTAAACATTGATCAGTCTGAGGAATTAATTAATAAGTCACATAAATATCAACATAAGCTGGAATTATCATAAATATTTGTAGTTGGCTTATTGCATATACTAGCTTATTTATGGTCTTTTGCTTATGCCCCTATGAATAATAGGATCATAGATATATTGTCAACCATTATTTTCACATGATTTGCTATTTTCAACTAAGTTAATTTTTGTCATGATATTGGCAACTTGGTATGACTATATTCCAACTATTTTGCACATGTAGCAAACAAAAACATTACAATATATTCTCTTGAATGTAGCACTATTTGAATATTACTATTCACACTATTCAACTATTTTTCACATGTAACGTGTAGCAAAACCAAAAGTTACAAGATGTCTCTACAATGTGGCACTATTTGGTTACTTTTTCATACTATTCACCACTATTTACATATGCAACATATAGCAAAAAGAGTTACAATATACTCTCTTGAAGGGACACTATTTGGTTGTATATATATTCACCACCATTTCAAGGCACAATGTAACGTATAGCAAAAAAATTTCTCTTGAACTTGCACTAGTTGATTGTTATTCACACCATTTTAAGGCACACATACCAGGTCCCTAGTTGAAATATAGTAAGAGTATGTGAGATAATTAAGATTGTTGAAGTGATGGTTAGAATAATAATTGAACTAAAATCACTTGTGCATTTCTCCATCATTATATATTATGTATTCTAAATATCCAACTAAAATAATAATAATAATAATAATAATAATAATAATAATAATAAATAATAAATAATAAGAAAAAAAAGGGGAAAAATAATAATGATAAAAAATAAGCTACTTAATATATTTGTTGATTGTCAAAATGTGAAATTAGATGACTATATTAAAACCCACGTATAATTTGATTATGAGGTAGCAACATTAAAATTTCAGACATGGCTACTACGTCTATGATCATTTGTATACACAACTAAAGATAGAGTATGAGATCCATCAAAATGAATGAATAGTATTACTATAGCACCATTGCATGGTAGAAATAAAATATGAGACCAATTCCATCATGGCAAGAATCTAGCTACCATTTGTACTTTGAGAGCAAGAGTCCAAAGCTGACAATATAATATATATTAGAGCAACATGAATATATATATGGCTACCATGAGTTGATTGCATAAATTTGTAGTAAAGAAAAATTTAAGTATTTTAATCAAAATTTTAACAACGTTGTTAGTCAAAATAAGAAATTAAATTTTCTAATGTTATGCTTAGATGGAACATAATAATAATAATAAAAGAAAAAAAATATAATAATAAAAAATCAAGAAAGTAAGTCACGTTGGGATTTATTATTTTCTTACACATTACAATACTATTTGCTACATTACTATACTATTTGCTACATGAAATACCATTTTTTGAATATAATGCGAGAATCTTGCTGCCATATCTCTGTAGGATGAGACATTGGAAATATTGAAGCAAAGGAGAAGATATTGGAAGCTCGCAGATGGCATGAAGTTCAACTATAAATACATGCCCATATTTGCATTCTAAGGCATGGCTAATAAGATTACAAAAAGCATAACAGAGAAAATACACTGAAAGAAATCAGCCCAAAAATAGAGCGAAAATCAGCTTTCAAGAAGCATTTTTAACAGAGAGTTTACAAAAAAAAGAGAGACATGCTAAATATGTTTCCTCAGTAGTCAAGCTTTGAAGATCACGATACTGCAACTTTAAATTTTTATTGTCATTCATTTCTAGTCATTTTATTTTCTACTGTTTTTTTAGTACTATGTGTTGTTTTGCTCACTTTGTAATTTGCACTATTGTTGAAATATATTTTGAAAGCTAGAAATTAGTAAAGACCGGTTTTTACGGGTGAGTGTGGTGCCTAATACCTTCCACATTCATAACCAAGACACGAACCCATTATCAATGAATTAAAATGAATTGTATTTCCCGTTTTCCGACGGGTGGCGACTCCAAATAAAATTTATATCACTCTTAAAAGTTCAAGTCGAGTGTCATTTTCGTAGCATGGTAGCTACAGCATCCCTTCTATTAGTGCTCCTCGTCGGCTTCATCATTTCCTGGAACCCACATAAAAGTGGAATGGGTGAGAGATCGAACAGTCTCTCAGTACGGGATTTAGTTCCAGTCCCAGAGTTTGTCAAATTCACTTATGTATACAAACAGGATATTATAATTATATACTTGAAATGCAATCTTCCTAAATTCAATTTAAATCACACACACACATGCACACACCAATACACACTCTTTTTAACTATCTTTCAAAATTCTGTTAATCCATTTCGTGTGCCTCACTAGGCGGTGAATTCATATCCGCTAGGTCTTGGCGGTGATAGGACCGCTTCCGCCTGCAATCGTGTACGCGACAGGACCGCATCAGCCTACAATCACATCCGTGACAGGACCGCTTTCGCCTACAATCACGTCTGTGACAGGACCGCTTTCGCCTACAATCACGTACGCGACAGGACCGCATCAGCCTACAATCACATCCGTGACAGGACCGCTTTCGCCTACAGTCACGTTAACGAGGGGTCTAGTCGAACCCAGACCCAATGTATACATTCCAACATGCGTTCAACGCATGTTGGCTCCTTTCCTTTAACTCATTCGTTACATTTTTCGTACGTCTCATTTAACACAACACAATGCCATAATTAACACATCCTACTTACAAGTCTCATGATTGATATGAAATAATCCTATTAAATTTCTAAACAAGCCAAATGGGTCGTTCGATTCAACATGCACAATTATATAAGTAAATAAATAAATAAAATGCATACAAGATGGTAAGTAACAATTTGACAATGTCCAGGAAACCCGTACCTGTTGTCGTGGGGTAGTTCACTCTTGCCTCTACGTTATTTCTTACTGTAGCGCTCGGACCTAGACCAAATAATACGGTTTCAAAATTAATATTTATGCATGTTTCTACTTAGACAAATCTATCGTTAAACTAATTTTTTCCATGTACAAAATCCGAATATCATTCGTAAGAGATTAAACAAAACTATATTTGTTATTATATGATCAGACAAATAAAATAGACATTGTTTTTCATGAGTAATTTAGGATTAAATTATTGATAACTTTTGAGAATGCACTTCTCTGTAATAACAAAAACTTTAGAGTTATCAACGATATTTTAGCATCTAATAAAAATAACCAATTAAAATCATTTTATGACTAATACAATCTGAGACTATTTAGTATAAACAAAGTTAATTCCAAATGTTCAATTGCAAGTAAGTTATATATATAACTATATTAATAATGAAAGTAAGTTAGATAGATCGACACAAAATTGTCGATTCTGAAATAAAATGGAACAGGTGCAAATACGATTATATAAAATATTTAAGTATTATTTAACAAATTAGTTTATGGAATTCCTTAAGCTTCTGACAATCGAAACCCCTTCTTAATTTCCACCGATTATATAATCTGGAGATTTTATAAAAATAAAATAAAATATAGTGAATCTTATAAAATAACCAATATTCAAGAATTATTTAATTTTCAAGATTTTTATCAAATAAATAAATATAACATAGAGATTATACCGAATAATGAGCATCAGAAATCTTATCAAATGAGTGGATATAAAAGATTGTCAAAACAAACAATTGAACATAATATTATATGATCAAAACGCTTATGTGATCTATGAGAATTCTTACCAAAGAAAAGATTAATAGTTACTATGCAAATAATTGAACATAGGATAGAATACCTTGTTTTCTCAATTTAGAATTCCAACAGGAGTGATGAATGAAAGAGAATAGATAATGTATGAGTCTCACCCCTTTTTTACTTAATGTTCTGCGGACAGAGAGATCCGATAGATGGCAGTTTTATTTATAGGAATCACCTTTTAATTTCCATAAGGCGGTTTCAGAGAGGCGGCAATTGCCGATTGGTTATTTTTTGAAGTTATGATATTTAATTTAGAATAATTGCTATATTACTCGCGGCTGTTGAATCAATCGATTATATTGGACTTCTTTTATTTAAAATTTTTATGGTCCATTATACGGACTAGTGATTTCTTGATATGAATAAGAACATATGGTTTTGCTATTTACGGTATTTTAATTTGGTTAATTTGTTCAAATTGATCATATGTGGACAGAAGGAAAATAGAATCGAACGGTTATATTTGGGAGTTACTATTTTTCATTTCAGAAATGATCATAATTAGAATTTTTGACTGCCGAAACATATACTTACTCAATAAATTATCGGGTGCATACTAATTTATATATGTTATATTATATGGGTATCAATAACTCAGTCGGTCGGTTTATACATAAACATACTAGTATATATATATATTATACGAATACAGTCATACTATAATATTTCTATTCCCTGATATTAGTTTTGAGTTATTTACTAAAATAATATATTTAATGAACGAAGAATAATATATATATATATATAAACTATATATATCGTACTATAATTTGGTATTTCAAAATACATGGCGTTACATTCTTCCCCCCCCTTCGAAAAGAATTTTGTCCTCAAAATTCAAAACTAAATTGTACGTATTTACTTTTATTCAAAATACATGGCATTACATAAAGTCATATTATAAGTGCAGTACAACAGCAGACTCGAAGAAGACGTGATTTTTTTTTTATTGAATTATTATGAAAAAAAAAAAGTTGGGCACTTTCTTCTTTTTGATTTTATGAATATGTATGCTGTGGAGTGTATTATTGGGGTAATATAAAGCTACTGTAAATAATCCCCATAAAATTTGTTACTGTTTCAGCATATTAATTGTAAAGTGATGGTCATTCATTTCACCAGAAAAAAAAAATATACCAAGTCTTACTACAATTTTTTAATACATTTGTAGCAAACACCTAAATTCTAAACTATGCTCGGATGACTGTGTAGTGGGTACCAGCAAATAAATAAATTAATTTTAAGTGTACCAAATGTACCTCTTAACTCTATGTCTATACGTACTCTATACTCTACTCGAATATAATTACCAACAGTTTGTTTGATCCCTCAATCGATCTGATGAGTAGACAAATTAATGAATGAGCGGATTTGAATCTCCATCGATCCTTGGCCCCATACGAATTTGGAGCGCGCATCGATATTGTTAATTTGCACCCTTTCTCGATCATAATCTTAATTTTATAGTATCAATCCTTAATTAATTTCTCTCTCCTATTTCTATTTAACCTGATTACTCATAAACATTAATTTCAGTGAATTATTTATTTATATATATATAACGCACAGCCTGAAGCCTCATAGAAATCGCCTGATCGAGGCACATATTTTGAGAGTCGTGCTGAATTGATGGTGCTAAAATCTAAATTGAGATGCCCAATTTCTTTACTGTTTAATTTCTTTGGATCAGATTGTTAGTTTAATTCCTGTTTATTATTGGTGTCAGTTTGGAGTAATTTGCCTTGTTTCTCAAAACTATATAATATGTTTCTCTTCTGTTTCTTTATGTTGTACTTTTTTCATCATTTATTTTTTTTAAAAAAAATTGTCTGCGCATTCTCATGTCCTTAATTTATTATTTTCTTGAATGACATGATTGACATCCTTTTCTTTGAAATGTTGGAAATTAATATATCAACAAGTTTGTTTGGATACTTTGTATATTGACATTTGACAACGAGGACACCGGTCTTTCTTTCTCTCTATAAGGATAAAATAGTCATATATAGTTAAATAAAGGGGGAATTTCATGTATCCCCCTCAAAAACCATGAAATTACGTATTTCCCCTCCAAAGTTCAAAATATCATATTTACCCTTCTAAAATTGAGAAACTCACAAATTTATTCAGTTTATTAATTTTTTTAATAAAACTCATTTAAAATTTTTAGATTACGCATTTTACCCTTTCTCTCTCTTTTCTTCTTCTCCTTTCTCTTCGAAAAATCATGGAGTTGGCAGACATTTCTCTTTTCTTTAGCAATTCTATGGGAATGAGAGACATTTTCCACCATAGGAGCCATACCCTTGTATTTTCCAGAGTAGGCAAACATTCTCTCTTCTCATTTTCGACCCTTGTATTTTCCACTGTAAGAAGACATTTCCCCTTTCTATTTCAATTCTCTTCTATCTTTTCTATTTGAAAATTTTAGTAAAATTTTCTACAACACAAATTAAAGAACTTCACATTTTACCTTCTTTTTTGATAAAGTAAAAGCTGATTTTTTTAGTATTTCTTGGATAATTTATTGAAACATAGTTTCTTCCGATTGTACAATTTGATTGATCAATTGGTCTCTTGTAAACAACAATAGAAATCAGAGTGGTGGATTGGGTTCACAGGTAAAGGTGAGCAACTTGCTCCACTTTTTATCTTCCTTCCAGTTCCAGTGGTAGTATCACTTCTCTCCTTTATTTCTAAAATTGGTGATATCAATGCTGTGTATGGACTGGTACAGCAGCAGGAAGACATTTAATGCTGATGGTACTGATATGGTCCAGTGGAAAGGCGGACTGGTACAACCGGTACCAGAAACAAAGACGTACCAACACTTGTGCAATGAAGAATAGAAACTGGAGAGGAGAAATAGAGAAACACAAAGGCACGCAAAGGCGCTCCAGAGAATTGGCTTTAATTAGTTTCTTATTTCACTTATTGTTTTGTTATCTTATTTCAATTTCTAATACTCAAATGTTTTGAGTATGGTTTGTTTTCTACTTTGTAATGTGTTACGTATAAACCTAATACTCAAAGATTGGTCGATTGTAAGCGCACAACCTATCAATATAGTATAAAAGGTATCGATCCAAGGGATAAGGGGAGACTTCAATTTTTGCTCTAAAGAATAATTTCAGAATTTTGGTTTGTTTCAAAATTCGTTTTAATGTTTATTTACTAATAATCCTAAGGTTGGCGGGTTCAATACCCAAAGAGTTGAAGGTTTAAACAATAAAAACTAAGAAAGAGTAAAGCTAAGTTAGGGTTTAACAAAGATTGGAGAATCTAGGGGCTTTCGGTCTACAATCCCTTGTTTAATCCTATTTATTTGGTTTGTTTAAATTCATGTTTGATATGACGGGGTTTCTAACCTAATATGTTAAAAATGGTCACTTCCGTGAATTAATAACGTGCCTAAATAATTCTATTTATCTAGACCATGAAGTTCTTTGCTAGTCTATCGTCTCCTTAGATATTGGTACTTAATGGTTTAGCTGGCCAAAGCAACTCATACCAATTTCTAAGTTGATTCAAGATGTCCCGACTTAGGGTTTTGGTTTTACCGGTTGGGTCTCAACCTAAATCCTAACCTTAATTCCTGTAGTTCCGGCTTAGATTAAAAGATTTGTATACTCTTAACCTAAATCCTAATGACTTTGTGACATAATTGATACTATCCTATATGATCCATTCTACCTTAAAGTCTAAAAGACCTAAAGCGGGATAACTACAATTCAAGTATAAATTATGAGATCAACAAAGAATAAATCACAGAAATTAACAATCAAATCAAACAATCATCATAAAAACAAAGGACCAAATAGAATAGAATCAAACAAGTTCATGCATTAGACCTACACCCCTAGAGAGGAAGTTAGCCTCTCATGGAGATGCAAAACTTACAAGAGAAATTCATTACAAATCGGCTAAAACAAAGAGAAATTGGAAAAGAAATGATTACAACCCTTACTCCTACGAAGATCTCTTGCCTTGCTTCCTTGCTCTGAAAATTCTGCTCCTCTTCTCCTTGTCTAAGCTCTTAATATCACTTTTTGCCCTAAGTAGATGTGGAATATGGAATTGAATTGGTAGATGGTGAAATTCATGGTATGTGTAGAGAGATGATTAATGGAGCAGAATTTTCTTCCTTTTATAGCCTAGAATACACCCTAGAAACGTGGGGAGCAGTGTCCCACACGTTCTCCACAATTAGAACCACTAACTTGGCCAACCGGGCATGATCTGGCTTTCCAAAAATAGCGAAACTGCATTTTTAGTCTGAATGCGGGCCGCACTACGGTTAATGCGGACCGCACTGGATTTTACATTCCGAATTTAGATTTTCTTCCTTCATGAAAGTTGTAGATCTTCTCGTTAGCTTTCCAAAAAGTGGTCATATGCCCAAAACGGAGTTCGTATGACCAAGTTATACCCAAAATACGAAACTGTGTCGAAAGCTGAAAAACTGAGTGCGACCCGCACTGGGGTCAATGCGACCCGCACTGCTCTCGGACTTTTCTGTGCGTCCAGACTGCGGTCCGCATTAAGATCCGTGCGACCCGCACTGGCACGATTTTTGATGAAAACCTTATTATATGTTAAAAAATTGGCGCACATCCAGAAAATCCATCTGCGTACTTATTTTGGCCGTATCGGAATCCGTGCGACCCGCACTGGCAAGAATGCGGCCCGCACTGGACTCATGAAAATTCCTGAATTTGGCTAAGTACCCAGTGCGACCCGCAGTGCGACTTAGGGAGGCCGCAGTGGCTCAGTGTGACCCGCAGTGTGACCTGGGGAGGCCGCAATTTGGTCTGTTTTCGCCATTTTCTGCAATTTAAAGCAAACAAAGGCAGTAACTTGATTCCAGTTGTAATATATGACATTTATATATCAAAATACAAGATATTTAGAGTATTTTCAGAATCAAATCTAGATCGAACATGTGTAAATATGTATATATTTTATGCCTATCATTACGAAACTTTTGTACCAGTTTTTAATAAATTAAGTGGGAGCTTTGACTCACATTTTTCTTCAAAAAAAAAATTCCCCAATTTGGAGATAAGCCTCAAATCCAGCTTGAGATTGCATCTGGTGAAGATGCTAGCTATACTGTAGTTGTGTTATTATCACAAAATTTGACAAATTCTTGCAATGGGACGAAGGCTGATTCTCATCCCAGCAAACTTCTCTCCCGGGCGAAAACACTAGTCAAATTGAGAACGAAGAAAGTAGAAGAAGAAAATAGAGAGCAAGGGTAAAATAGGTAATTTAAAAAAATTAAATGAGTTTAATTAGAAAAGTCAATAATTGGGTAAATTTGTGAGTTTTTGAACTTTAGAAGGGTAAATATGATATTATGAATTTCAGAGGGAGAAATATGTAATTTCAAGGTTTTTGAGGGGATACATGAAATTCCCCCTTAAATAAAATATGCTAAAATCTAAATTTACACTCCAAGTTTCCTTTCCTCTCTACGGCACTTGCGGAGAAAGTAGCTCTATTAAATAATTCTCCTGCATGCCGCCCCTTTTTTCAGTTTGTGGAGCACACCCACACCCTAACCAACCCAAAAACAACAATTTACAAATTCAATAAAAATAATGTGCATGCTGTGCTCACAATAACATGTGAGTAAGTCTACAGTACTATGCATATCACGATTTAGTCCGTAATACGGATTAATATTTTTGTTTTCAAAATTTTAACGGTCGATCGAAACCGTTCAAAATAATTTTCATATGAACATGTA
The DNA here is from genome assembly GCA_964058825.1 of Carex arenaria. Taxonomy (NCBI): domain Eukaryota; kingdom Viridiplantae; phylum Streptophyta; class Magnoliopsida; order Poales; family Cyperaceae; genus Carex; species Carex arenaria. Next base: position 391,714 of record CAXKVW010000781.1, read on the forward strand.
TTTGCAAAACAAATTTTATATTTTTTAGAATTTTTTTACTATTTTTTTTAGATGAATAGAAAAATCACTGTTTTTGGATGATCCAGAATTTTCAGATCAAGTGATTTTCTACCGATCTTAAAAAACAGTAAAAAAATTCTCAAAAAGGGTTCTCAGTCAAGTCACGTACACCAGTGTGGCAGCCGGCCTCAACAAAAGGGTTCTCAGTCAAGTCAAGTCAGCATACCTAGCAATGAAAGATGGCCCTATTAATTATTAGATCAGATCTGAAAAGAATTTGGAAACTAAGGGTCCCACCTAAGATTAAAATCTTTGCATGCACGGTTAATTAATGTCATTAAACAAGATTTTGACTACATGTCACCTAGCTATGCCGGCAGGATGCAGAAACAGTAGCCCACTTATTCAATAAAATGTCATATAACCCGGCACACGTACATATGAAATGGCTGCACAAGAAGGAGAGGGAAATAATTCTAATCACACAGTTTGAGATTTGGCGAGAGAGATCGATGTAACCCAATATTCAAGGACCAAACTAAAAATATAGAAGAACAGTGGGAGATGGCAAACCAAACAACATACTTTCAGAATACAAGGAATCTATAAATTAGCCATGAAGGCGGCAACGCCTCTGGATGAGCATCAATTTTCTCTCTTTTTCTTATTTTTCACTTGTTAGTTAGTTTTAAGTTTTAACCTCTTTGCTTTACTATTTTAAATAGCTCAACTGTCTTGAGCAGCTTTTCTAAATGCTTTGTAACTGGTCCTTCATAAAGACCAAACCTTTTCTTTTCAATCAATTAAGTAAATAGGGGCTTGACTCCTATTCTTCGCTTCAAAAAAAAAAAAAAAAACTACAAATTCATACTGTTTCAATTGATATACTTTAAGAGTGATGTGTTTACATTTTAAATTTTAAATTTTAGAATTAATTTAGTACAAATTCAAACAGTCAAAATTAGAAGGTTTATCAATTAATTTTAATACATTCATTTTTTGAATATTTTTTGACCGTTTATAGTAAATTAATTTGAAAAATAAAAAAAACTTTGCATGAAAACTCATCATTTATGAAATAGATCGGTTTGAATTTATTATTTGAAACCTATATGCATGATAGCTTTTGAAGCTAAACTAAGAACACCCTAGTTCTTTTTTTGAGGAGAAAACGCCCCTAGTCTATATATTAAATCCAAAACAGTAACATTACAGGGGCTATATATATATATATATCATACTATACTGCATGAATGTATTTCCAGCGAAAGATAGATAAAAACTAAGCAAGTCCCTTCTAAAAAACCTATGAAACGTAAGATCCTCTACACACACACACACACACACACACAGTCCCTAAGGATCGGATACGTGTGCCCTTAATTGTAGTTCCCACCGACTCTCGTTTTGGCTAGCTTCGTGGCTTGTAAAAGAAGCAGAAATCCGGTCTGATCCTGAACTAACTGGTACGGTGGTATTGGTACCACACCTCAACTCAACAAAATTAAAATAGACGTTATTAATTCCGAAGACAAGTAAGGCTTGACAAACGGCCAGCTTAAAACCATAAACAATTCAGGTTGGGCTTTAAAATCCTTTTCCAGGGTCCTTGACAGACCCCGAACGGCCCAAACCCTTCTTAAATTTCTCGTTATATATCTTTCATCTGACATGACATTATATTTATGAAGTATGTTAAATTAATAATGCACAAGTTTGAAAACATTATTTAGTTGGCATCAGTATGCCCAAACCAAAGTCAAATATGTTTTTATTGGAATGTGGGAAAGAGTCAAAGAGCACAACTCCCACTTGTAATTCATAAAAAAAAATATATTATTCAATGAATATCTAAATTTTGACTTAGTCGACATGACATGAGAACATATAATAACATTTGATACTTTTTTTTTAATGCTTGACAGGGGCTATCAAAGTATAGTTACAATCGTTGTTCCGTAATCAGAATTCAGAAACACCTCTCTTCAAATGCTAACCAACAGTTAGTTACATTTGCACTAAACCCTAAAACCAAAAACTGATAAAATTTGAAACTTAATAATAATAATAATATTCCATTGCAAACACTTACATGTTACATACATCCCATCGGAGGTTCACGTGAGGCATTTCCAACCTTTCAATCATTTCGCCTCCTTTCAAATATTATTTATTTACTACTTTTTTTATTCTTCTAAGTATATATTGGATGTGGTAAAATTCTGAATTCTCTCGGGAATCAAAGATTTGATTGAACCCCCATCTCTTAATTTGTCCCCTTGCTGAAAGATTCACATGTTGTTGCAACCAAATTTGAAATCACGCAATGCACTTAATTCCCTTTTGAAAGAAAAATGTGGGTCCCACCGGGCCACTGTGATTAGTAGTCGTGTAGTGGATGTGCAGTACTTCATGAATCACAGTACTTAATTGGCTTTTGAATTATATATTCCCACTTAATTCCAAACGGATCCAGAATTTTTTTTTTTTTTTTTTTTTTTTTTTTTTTTTTTTTTTTTTTTTATAGTTAGTGGTACTAACAAATATATGGTAAGAAAAAGTTACAAAATTTAAGTTCTATCATCTAATATAACATAAAAATAAATATTTATATTCATACTCAATTTTAGAATCTATTTTTAATGTCGCTTCACGACCGAATCTGCTTTTTCAATCGCCGTCGCGCTCTGACAACGATCGGATATAGTAACCATCGTGCTCCAATCGAGATGAAAACTCTACACTCCGAGCTCCGATATTACCGCATTCTTGGCTCCAATCGGCTCCGCTCGGCATTAATTACTTCCCTCTCGATCCACGATCGGATCTGCTTCTTCGATCGCCACCGCATCACTCTGATGACAACCGAATCTCCTCATCACCGAGCTACGGTCCGCTCCGACAATACTGTATTTTCGGCTCCGGTCGGCTCTGGTTCCTTCCCTCTCTCTCATTCTTCTATTTGTTCGAGGAGGTACCGAGAGGAGAAATATATTATGTCGAGAATGAGATTTACAAGAAGTAAAAAGAGAGGTTTGAATGAAAGTAAGTGAAGAGATAGAAGTGGGGGGTCAGATCCAGAATTATTATTTTTATGTATTTATGTCCGTACCAAATTGATAACAAAGGATTAACTCTATAAGATAACCAACGTACTATATAGTTGCTGGAATTAAGTATATTAATTTCTTGCGTGCACATGGTTTATTAAACACAACCACAGATAATTGATGATCGAGAACAATAGATCGCGCGAGTAGGCATTGAAGAGCACACGAGGAAGGAACCGAATGAGGCAATAAATCAATATGCATGTTCGAATTCCTTATAACACGAACACGAACACGAACACGAACACGACAGTGTCAGTGTGTGTGTGTGGATACCATATTGGTATCCATACCATGATTGTACAGGCTATAGCTATATATACAATTTGTGTATAATCAATTAAGGCTTAGAGTGCAAGCCAAGCTATACTAATTACAAAAAACATCGATCATTAACCCGCCGCTTTAATTTGGGTACTGCATGCACTGTGCTATTGCTATTGCTATTGCTATCATTATCATTTATCCGACCGACGACGCTCCTGTAATAATACTACTTTTTTACTTTTTTTTGTTAAATGCGAAGAAAGAAAGTCACAACCACATAATTTTGTGCTCCTCCTGTAATAATTAATTTACCAACCAACGAGTACTTTGTTAAAATTATAAACATACATATATAACATTTGGGACCCTAACATTAACGTATCCATCCGTCCGTCCGCTAATAAACAAAAAACAATAAATATATATATATATATATGCAGTTATGCACTGACCTGATCATATCATAGCATATCAGTAATTCGCCGTACAATACCAAAAACTCTTTTTAAAACGTGGATATTAATTACTACCTCAACTTATTTCATCTAATCATCTGCACTGAAAAGAAGAAAAATCAAAAATCAAAATTGTGGTAATTAAATTTTTTTGACCTGATCTCTGTAATACCTTATTTGTCTGTACCAACAAGTGTCTTTTAAATATCGAATAAGTGATGAAAATAAGTTTTCACAACTTATTGAACCAAAAATAAGTCTTCACAGTACATTAAAATATTAGTTTCAGAAAAAAAAAAATGAAAACATTGCTTAAATAAGTTTCTTGAGCATGAAAATATATGTGGATATTAAAAAAAAGAGACAAGCCAAAACTGAAAATGATTGTCTAAATCTTATGAATAATTTATAAAATCAACCATGATAAAAAAGAAATTTGGGGAAAAAATCAACCATGGTAATTGTCATAGCAATCTTTTAATATATATATATATATATGAGTAAAACTAGGGTGCTCCTAAGTTCACCCAACTTCTTGTGAACTTGACTCTAAAATATATCGAATTGACTTTAAACGATGAATCTAAACCGTTGAAATCCTTCTACCTAATGATTGATGCGTCTACATGTGAAAATTTTAAAGTTTCGAATTAATTTAATATAGAGTCAAGTGGTCAAAGGAGTCCAAAAAATGAATGCATTAAAATTAATTTATAAATCTTAAACTTTTGACCACTTGACTCTATATTAAATTAATTCGAAACTTTAAAATTTTCACATGTAGACGCATCACTCATTAGGTAGAAGGGTTTCAGCGGTTTGGATTCATCGTTTAAAGTCGATTCGATATATTTTAGAGTCAAGTTCACAAGAAGTTGGGTGAACTTAGGAACACCCTAGTTCTACTCTATATTTGGGTGAACTTAGGAGCACCCTAGTTCTACTCTCTCACACACACACACACACATATGCTGTTGAAACATCTGTTCGGAAAAATGTTCGTCCAAATTGCCTGCATTCCTATCAACATATATATTGTGGTGGTTGATATAAAAACAAAAAACAAAGAAAAACAAACTGAAGTTAGATGAAATGATCTTATTGCTTGATAACTAAGTAATATTGCTTTTTTTTTTTTCTTTTTTAAATGAATCATATTTTTTAGTTAATCTAGTAGTTAAAAATAACTTGATTAGAAATTATTTGTTGACATTTAAAGTTTGAAGACTTGATTCTATTTTTTTTTTTTTTGAAGAAACTTGATTCTATTCTTTATAGTTTATATTTATATAATAAACTTATTTTAAAGGAAAAAATCAGATAATTTTTTTAGTTTACTTAAGAAAAATAATTGCGTACTTTAAAATGAAAAATTGCAGGCCAGAGTTCGGTAAAAGATGTAACTAGAGGTAGATTTTTACTTTTTAAACAACTATAACCTTTCGGGACACTGTAGGGCTGCACAATAAGTTCGTTGTTCGTGATTCGATTTGAGTTCAATTGAAAAAAAAGATCGTAATTAATTCGATTTGAAATTAGTTTGTTTTGAAACAAATCAAACTAGTTCGGTTCAAATCTTATTCAAGCTCAAATTGGATATAGTTTGTTCGAAATTGCTTCGCGAACTATTTAGATTCGAATTTCAAATAATGCAACTAATGGCTTCAACCATCAATCTTTAATAATGTAGGAGCCAAACTTAATGTAGTAGTGTAAAAGGTAAGAGAATTTTAATAATGTAGCCAAACTTCAACCATCAATCTTTAATAATGCCGTGATTTTAATTAATGTAGCAGTGTAAAAGGTAAGTGAATTTTAGACTGGCCCATAATTCATCAGTGTGAATTCGTAAAAGGTAAAAAAAAAAAAAAAAGCGTGAATTTTGTTCCGTGAAGAAAACTAATTGCATAAACTACTGGTAGTTGTAAAAAATTTCGTAGTTCATGATTCAATTTGAAAAAAGTTCATAAATTAATTCAATTCAAAATTAATTTGTTCTGAAACAAATGAAATCAATTCGGTTTGAATCATATTTAAACTCAAAGTGGATTAAGTTTGATTGGATTGGATTAGTTTGCAGCTCTACAGTGGGCAGACCCTCATGACTCATGAGTCATGAAATGCCAAATGTGACACACATTGCTGTCACGTGTTGCTCATCTCCTGGACAACAACTTTTCCTATTGGAATGGGATACTTACGTTGATTCTTTCAGGCTGATTGGATATCTGATCCGTGTGTAGTATTCACTGACAGAGTGGGGTCCAACTGAACTGTAAACCTTCTTAAAAGTAAAACAAAGTCAAAGAATAAAGACTTATTAGTGACTCGCCACACTTTTCTTTGTTGAGTAAAAACCACATGTAGAGGAAGCCAACGCCTCTCTAAAACCCTAGCCGTGGGGGCCACCAGGACATAAACAACCAGATAACAAGTTATATATTATATTATTTTGATTTTGTAAGCCAGTCTTTAAATTTTAAAATTTTAATCAATCCTAATCCAACCATGTCATTGAGTAATATTATAAGCCAAGGATAACATTTCATTTCACTGATAGTTAAAAACTTGAAGAAATACAATTGTAGGTAATTGAGGTAAGAGATGGAATAGTAGAGCTTGTGAAGCCCTTGGCGGTGACACCTGGCACAGAGAATTAATCACCGACGCGACCAATTAATATTTTGTAATTATGATAATATTTAACGCACTCTTTATTACCATTTAAAAACAAAAACTGGCCTCCCTCAAATTATAATTACTACTTATTAGGCTGGCAGTCAACCGCACGAGGAAGAGCTAGAGACAGTAAGTAACATTATTGTAACAATTCATCTGCTGAAAATAATAAAACAAAACAAAACAAAACAAAACAAACAGAGACCATATATTTTTTATTTTTTACTTTCTCTCTCTAGAGAGTACAGAGAGAGAGACTTAAAGAGAGAGAGAGCAGGAGAGAGAAAGTCACCTCACCTCACCTCACCTCCTTGCTCCATTTCCTTTTTAATCTCTCCTGATCTCTTTTCCTGTATGCTGTTTCTCGGAGCACAACCAACCACAAGCAGAAGCAGAAGCAGAGAGAATTAATAATGTCTTTAGCGCGCCACAGCCGCAGTTTTGATCAACAAGCTTACATCCCGATTTCCAACGAAGGAATCCCTCCATCAAACACCCAATGCAGGTACTGATTATTGTATTTATTTTCGCTCTTTCTTTCTATTCATCTTTTATTTAATCAAACGTTTTTTTTTTCATTTTAGACATAATAAAGGTGGCAGTGATCAACAAGGATCGAAATCAATTTTGTCAAGCAATCAATGCAGGTACAATTGAATTGAATTGAATTGAATTGAATTCCCTTTTTTACTTATTATTTCACTTTTGCTGGAACAATTAATTAAAAAAAATGATTTGCTCTTTCAGAGATGAAGATGAAGATGATGATGCTGAGAAATTGAGAACTGTAGAGTGCTTAAGGGGGAGATTACAATCTGAGAGAGTGGCATCTAAAGAAGCTAAGGAGGTAACTCAAGTAATAGGCAAAAAGGTTAGTAATAGTACCCTACCCCAATGAGAAGGACCTCTTATCTTATCTTATCTTATCTTATTACCTCTTTACATCTTTTCTTATTTACAGTTTATTTATGTTCATCTTAATAAAATAGCCATGTACATTACAGTACAGTACAGTGTTGGTTCCAAAAGTTCTTCTTACCTGATTTCATATATATATATATTTTATGTTGGTGGGTTTGACTGATACAGTTGGATGAGCTGGAAAAGAGGCTAAGTGAGGAGATAAAAAGCAGGAATAAAGCTGAAAAGAGGCTAAGGCATGCTCTCAAAAAGCTTGAATCTCTCAACATTTTGGATTTACCAGAATATAGTTCTGGTGGTTCTTTCTCCTCATACTCCTCTTTAGCCACTGAGGGATTTGACGACAAAAGATCCAGTTCTGTTAAAACAGACAACGATTCCTTGCAATGTAGCTCCTTTGAAGAGGTAAAAGAGGAGAAAAATGGCCTTACTGGATCAGAGAATGAAAGCTGGTGCTCAATTGGTTCACAATTGTCTAATGTCAAGGACGATAATTGTGGGAACCCATCGATCCAAAATTGTGGGTCAGAAGATCAGGAATTTCACGCAGATACAAGGTATTATCTTTCTCGGCTAATAAAATTTGAGTAATTTTATAAGCAAGTAAAGATTGTTCTAGAAAGGTTTCTCCAGACATATTACTTAGATTTTGCTCCATGGTCAAACTTGGGTGAAAATTTTAGCAAAGTGTCTAATTTTCTTTCATTGTAGTACATAAGATGTAGCAAACTTTGGTAAAGATTTTATTTGTATTATCAATACAAATAGAAGTACACTAATCTGGGACCGGACTGCTTTTGAAGCAGAACTGATTAATATTTAGCACTAATGCTTAAAATACCACACCACTTTACATTGGAATAATTTAATTGTTAAGCCAGAACTAATTATACCCAGAATTGTCTCTCTTTATTTTTTCACTACCATGATTTTGGGGTCTAATTTGGCTAAACAATTTCTGGTTAACTCAGGCAATCATCTGTCTCTACAACTTCTTTGGTTCAAGAGGCATCACAAGAACTAGTAATCAAAACCGAAGAGCAGCAGCAGCAGCAGGCCATAGTTCCAGCGAATGCGGTAACAATCACAAAGGATTGCAGAAACGAATCAGAAATGAAAGAGAATAATAATGTGCATGCTGTTTTACTTGCACTAAGACAGGTCAGAGAGCAGCTACAATACTCTATTGAGAGGCGATCCCCGGTCACTGCGATCTGAATTTTGAGGCCCCTTATTATTATATTAGGTTGAATGTTGTTAGTATTGTTATTTCCATCTGATAAATATATATATATAGTGTGAAAATAGCTACATAAAGTTGGCCTTTGGTTTTGGTGGCTATCTTTTCCTTGGCTACGTTTTGGTCATCTTCAATTTTCTTTACCTGCTGTTGTTTTGCAATAAGAAAAGTTTTGATTTCTTGCTTCAGTTCTTTCAATTTTCAATCCTAATAAGTCATAGTTAATGACATATGTAACCTAAATTGAATTCTCCCCTCAAAAGAACAAAAGAAGAAATAAAGTTCTGGGAATTAAGTACATGGAAGATTTATTTCACATGCATCTCGCGAAAGTACGACGTCAGTTTTTCTTTTCCTCTCTTTTTTATTAGATGTAGCTTTAATTAAGGCTGTCACACAAAAATTATCTAGGCCAAAACCTTTCGCATCTTTTAATGATAACCGCACATATATATATTATATGGTGTGATCGCTGCAATACCACCTTTGTAAAAGAAAAGGAAAACATGAAATCATACATACTCTCTAAATACACTCTCATAGTGCAAAATATACACTCAACTATAACCAAATACACAATCGTCTATTTCATTTAACTGGAATTATTAAAAAAATGTGATTATCCAAAATGACACACTCAACTATTATTAATAATATATACATCCAGCTTGTCCAAAATACACATTTTAAGCTTTCACAATTGTTTCCTGAACAATCCAAAAAACATCGAACACTTGCATATAAAAGATCCCGCACTTATATTACAAAACACACATTTGATTATTCACTTTTCAACAAGTTCTAAAACGAATATTGAATGGGTGAGGACTTGCCAATTTGTAATTACATAATAAATGCATCATATAGTTTGTCAAAAAGGTTCATATATAAATGTACTTAATGGAGTACAACTAATAAGGTATGGCAGTAAATAAGCCATTTCAATATCCACATTATCATCAGTTAAAAGTGAAAATATGTCAATCAGGATATTTAATACTATTGGCAGGGCAGGGCTACAGAAATATGCAAAGTAATATACCAAGTACTACCAACTAGCATTAACAAAAGTTGACCCATAAAATATCATAACAAGGGCAATCTACTGAAAATACAAGTACAACACTTAAAAAGCTAGATTTACATAAACAATCCCTAAAGTTTCATGCAATCTCCATTTCATCCTTATGTCATTGCAGATTATAAACTAGCAGTTATAATTTACAAGCGGTAGAGAAAGCCAGAGCAATGCCACAACACGTTTTTTTTTTGGAGCTTACAAGATTATTATATGTAAATTTCTGCACCTTATCCTTCAATCCACCCGAACTGTAGTATTACAATCTACGCCAATAAACTAAGCATTTTTGGCTCACCTACATATCAAAACCTTAAAATATCTAAATGACGACCTAAACAAGTCTTAAAACAACCATACAACCATAAAACCCAAAACAAACACAAATCAAACCATCTGAAACAGTTTCACCTTTGGGCACCGATAAAAAAAATTAATCTGCTTGTTGATACTTTTATCCATAAATTCTGGTTTAAGATGGAAGTAAAAAAACAAGTTCAGGTGGATTGTAAAAATTTAAAGTCAATTTGGTTTTAGTTTTACAAGTCAGTCAAGTTCTATTGTGGCTTTGCTCTAGCAATATACCCCTTCTCTTCACTTGTACTTAAACCAACCTTAAACTGCAATGCTTAATATTAAAATGCCAACAAACTAATTAAACACTGCATGAAACTTTATAGATTATTTATGATATTCAAGAACTATTACGCTGCCCCTGGTTTGTTTATCAAAATGACTCCCTCCAAAGCAATTGGAAGAAGGGCAACCACGAGCACCAAAATAGTTATAGCAAGCAAAATTTAACCTGCAAAAAAATTTAAAAAGAACAAATGAGAAAAATAACAAGGAACTTGAAAGTACAGAAAATTTCGAACAAGGGCAGTTTTTGAAAATTCATAACCAAAATTAACAAACCTAGCTAATTAGCATCTTTCTATTCCATCATGCAGTGCCAACCACACTCGCTGCGTCCTTGTTCTGTCAACGAAAAAAGAAGGAAAAAACAATAAGAGAAAAAAATAGAATTTTTTTAGGTTTTGTTCCCCATAGAAAACAAATTGTCCCAAAACTATAATTGTGTCAAATTAGTCATTAATGTCATTAATTCCCAAATTAAAACAAGTTGATCCTTCACTTTGAACAAAGAACCAAACTGGTCCCCAAATTTTCATTTGCACCTAATCGGTTTTTGAACTTCTAAACAAGAACAAGTTGAGATCTTGAACTTATGTGAATAGAATCAAGTTAGAAGTACTATCAGGAAGACTAAAATTGATAATTTGAGAGATGTTTAAAGGACTAGCTTAATTCTTTTGAGAGTTTAAGGACTGACTTGATGCAAATGGTGCAAAAAAATTTACAAAGATATTAATTTTAAGAACATTGAAAGACCAACATCTGAGTTTGCAGTTCAAAATAAACTTAAAATATTCCTTGAGATGCTTATGCTACCATTTCAAAATGCTTATGAACTTACAAGATCAGAGCTATCATTGGTACTTGGCTGTGATGGACTAGTAGAATTCTTAGCAAACCTGAAAATTTAGTACCACTAATACATAAATATCTGCAAGTAACTGAAGGTTTTGGATGCAAGTATAATAAAAGGTTGAAAAATGACCTGAGTGCCCTTGCCTTCTTCTTCTCTTCTTCTGATGCATCAACTTTCAATCCTGGTGAAAATCTCTCTATACGAGCCTTCTTCTTAGCCTCCTCATCAACTGTTGCATTTGTACTAAGCCCAAACCTAAAAAAGAAAGAAAAGAAAGAAAATAAATTAAAAATGTCATCATATTCTGATAACAATTCATAGAGAAATCAGACTTGATCGATATGGCCTTTAACATAACAACAAGAATCGCGTACCTCTCAGCACGGGCCTTTTTCTTCTGTTCTTCCTCCACCTGTCCAGTGCCTCCTTTACGTACTGTTTGCATCCCTGTACCAAACCTGATGACAAGTATTCAGGAGTAAAGTGCAGAGAACAAGGCAGAAAATATAATCAGATCATGTGAAATAGTTTTTTAATTATATAAATAAGAATGTCTCTAAAATTCTGGTCAAAGTTATTTTTTCATCAGTTGCACTTGTACAGCTGATTAAAACACAAGTCCATAACTAGAACCGTTTCAAATTAAATTCTGAGGTATTACAAAGAGATGAGCTTCAGAATTGCTCCTCTAATCTGTGGAAAGAGCGTACCTTTCAGCACGGTTATTGCGCTTCTCCTCCTCTGACATGACAACCGCCACTCCAAACCGCTCGGCTCGGCGCATCTTCTTGGCGAGGTCAGTGGCTGAACCGGTGGAGGGGGAGACGGGGGGAACCGCCGGTTGGTGGTCTCCTTTGTCGACTGTTTCTTCATTGTTGGTGTCGTGATCGTTGGTGAGGACAGTGGGATCGGAGGAAGGAGGGGCAGTAGAGATGGCGGAATTAGGGTTTGAAGGGAGAGGAGGAGTCGGAGGTGGCGCGTCTAGGGTTTCATTCTTCGGCGAATCCATGAGAAGATGGAGATGGAATTGCTGATGCTTCGATTAGTTCGATAGGAAAAGAGACTAAGAGAGGGTTTTGCTTGCTGCACTTCTGCTCTTTAATTGGGCTATGAATCAAGCAAGATTCAACAAGGAAAGACACAGTGTTATTGTACTCTTCCCTTTCGTAGTTGGGCTTTTTTGGGCTTGGGCTGCTGTCCAGCGAGATACTTGTCCAATGGAGTGCCCACATAAGAGCATCTTCATCGTAAACACATTATAAATACTGCTCTAATAATTATAATTTCAATTATTAGTTTATTACAATCGTTTTTGTGTAAAAATGGTCTGAATTTTGCATTACGGTGTATTAATACTGTCTTTTCATCATCTTTTATTTTTATGGTTTTTAAATTGATTTAAATTTATACAAGTTCATATTTTTCGATTGTTTAATTTCTGCACATTGCTGTATCGCTTAAATTTTTTCATACTACGAAAAACAATTTCAACCTTCTTTTAGGGATGTTTAGATGAATCAAAGAATAGAGCAAGAATAGAACTAACATTAAGATTGTGAATAGTAGCTAATCTAATATTTTGTTGGATTAGTAGAATAGTGAAAAAATTCTCATATTTGCTAATCCAAACACACCCAAACTAATAATAATAGCTCGAAATAGTGCTAACTCAGATTAGAAACTATTCTTCACCCATCCAAACGCACCCTTAGTCTTTATACTTTTTGTTGTATCATTTTTTTTGCACTGTGGTGCGTTAGTTTTAACTTTTTATTGTTGTTATCTAATATTTTAAGCAAGATTCTAAATAACGATTATAGCGCTATAGCACAACCATAACTAGCTATTTAGAATCATTATAAAAGAAAAGCGGTTAATAGCGTTATAGCTTTTGAGGTCTGAAAAATCTATAGCGCAGTTATTGCGTAGCTATAGCTAGCTATTTAGAACCCTGATTTTAAGTATGATTTAAAATTACTGAAAATAATTTCTCTCTTAATTAAGAAAACAATTTCAATTTTTATTGAACATGTATATTACAGATTTATTATAATGGTTTTTCGTTAATATTATTGCACACTTCTTTACTAAATTATTTGTTGAGCATCATTGTCCCCAATATTGTATTGATTTTATATATATTACAAACATCTTTTTACATTTTTTGTTTTTATTTTTATTGTCAAACATACGTACTTAGTTATACTAAAAATCTTATTTCTTGCAAAATAAAAATAGTACAATAAAAATCTTCGTTTTTTTATTGTCAAACACACGTATATTATTGTTCTAAAACTAAATAATAAAACCGCTATTTCGACATACGGTCCTCTAATAATAAGATCTAAAAAAATCAAGACGTGACTGGATACGTCACAGTACAAACACGCATCGTGACTCACATATATCATTACATATTCGTATGACGTGAACATTTTTAAACAAAATTAAACAGTATAACTTGTTACCTAATCAGTTGAACTCTATCAAAATTTGATACCAAATAAAATCTACCCGTACGTAGGGCTGTCAAAAAAGCTCGTAGCTCGTGGCTCGTTCGTGACTCACATCTGGCTCGATCGGTAATAGCTCGTTTGATAGTGGACCGAGCTGTTAACGAGCTGACTCGCTAACAGCTCAGACCAAAATTAACGAGTTTGAGTTGGGGCTTAGCTCGCTCGCCTACTCACGAGCTAGCTCGGCTAGGCATAAATTTGTGAATTTGTATGAATTTGTGTGTATTTTATTTTATACTGTCCAGCTTGGTTCAGCCCGGTCTAGCTCGGTCCAAAAATATTTGTAAAATTTATTTTCTTCTTAAAACAAGATCTAACCAAACCCAGTGAGCCAGCTCGTAGCTTGTGAGCTGACTCGTCACGAGTTTGAACTGAGATTTTAGCTCGCGAGCTGTTAATGGGCTCGGCCCAAACCAGCTCATTTACAGTCCTACCCGTACGTCTATCCTAATTTAATTAGACGATGAACATAGAGCGATTATGGGTTACATTCGCAAATACAATTCTTCCTCCTATCAATTATCATTTATCACTCCCAGGCGGCCAGGCCCCACCCGCAGCCCACTAGATCGAATGATCGATTTCCGTTTTTCGTTTGCTTTCAGTTACGGATTGTTTTTTTCTTTTCTCTGTCTCCACTTAATGTATCAGTCTGTGAAGCGAGTCGATACAATAATAATTATGAATATGAGTTATTAAGAGATTGAAGCTTACTCTCTGCACGAAATTCGTTAGCTAGCTACATGCAACATGGCACAGAAAATATGGGCAGTTGTTGAAATGCTCCGTCCACCGTCCAGTCTAAAAAAAAATGGTGGTTCCAGTTATAAGAGCGAGTATTATTATTGTTTGCAGAAGTGTCTCTCCATTTTGTTGTAGAAATAGAAACCGAAGAGAAGTTTCCCAGGTAACGGGATTGCTCCCATCCAGACATTTCCAGACGGGAGAGGAGGCTGTCCGATGCCCATCGGACTCAGTTGGGTTCGATGGCTATTTTCTACCGTCCGATCTACTTCAATATCTGTGTGCACGGATATTAAAGCAAATAGTACGGATATTAAAGTGATATGCACAGATCTTGAAGTGGATCGGACGGTAGAAAATGGCCATCGAACCCAACCCAGTCCGATGGGTATCGGACAGCCCCCTCTCCCCTTCCAGACACTTCTCTTAATTTCTCGTCACGGATGACGCGGAGTGTTGTGTTTGTGTGGGTGTGGCTGTGGTGCATCTCTCTCTCTCTCAGTAATTAAGATAGTATCTATCGTTGTTTTCCACATTGAGAGGCAGAGCGATATCATTATCATTATCATTATTTACTATCTATATATAGGCATAGCTAAGCTAGGTTCAGATGATCAAACCAACTTCTCCATTAATTATTCTCGATCGGACACCTAGCTACTAGCTACTACTCAAAGCAAGATTTAATTCGCATGGCAGCTGTTGATCCCGCTAGGTATCATCTCCAATTCTTTCAAAATACTTCAGTGATCAAACTTATTTTTATCTAATTAGATTGTGTGCTGACTTGAGAACCAATTGTTTTAGCAATTAGTCAATTTGTTTTTCCCCCCGTTTTAGGTACTAATTAAAAATTGATCTTCATCTTGATTTTTTGCAAATTAATTAATGGAAAGAAAATTTAAATAAAATTTGTAATTAATATATATATATAATTAATTCTGTGGTGCATGTGTACATATATGCATGTATACAGTTGTGTGAAGGAAGAGCTTCCGCCTTCTCTTACCGCTACATCTCCGCCACCTTCTCTCTTTGACGGCACCACTAGGTAATTAATATAATTGTTTAATTAACAAACATGCACGTCCATTTCATTTCTCAACTTTTCTTTGGCAGTCCGCGTTCAACACTTAATTAATTGTGTGCATGTCAATAAAACTAATTAAAAATTAAGAAGAATGTTTAATTTAAAACTTAAAAATTCAATTCATATTTGATCATGCTAGGTAAACCTTACCATTGACTTTATTTTTATGATGCATGCATATGCTTCATATGAAGGTTGTATGTAGCATACATATGCCCATATGCACAACGCACCTGGATTGCTAGGAACTACAAGGTACCTTTTTTGTTCTATCCCCAATTAAGCTCAATTTTAATTAGAGGAGGTTTCAAATGCCTCTGCCTTTTTTTTTTTTTCAAGTCAGTGGCTTTAAATGCCTAGCTACTAATGATTCCATTGATCGATAAAAAACGTATTTACAACGAGTCTAATTAATGACCCTAATTCCTAGATCTACTCCTTTATTCTCACTAATTCCTCTAAACTACTCTAATCTTCTAATCCTACTTGTATACACTCTAAATGACCCTATTACCTTAATCCACATCTCTCTCCATGACCGGGTCTACTTATATACACTCTAAATTGGAGGCATGATCGAGGCATGAAAAATAGAGGGGTATTTGAATCCTCCACTTTTAATTAAATTATTTTATTTTTCCATGTTCTGACTTTGTTTATTTCTTAAACTGGAGTACAGGGATTACAGGAAAAAATCAAATTAGTAGCCATTGATCTAGGAGATCGGCCAGCATGGTACAAGGAGAAGGTTTATCCTGAAAATAAAGTATATTTTTATAACCTTTCTCTGTTTAACCAATAATTTATGTTTCTCCATTTTTTGCATAAAATTTGTACTTTTCTTGTGGATCATTGAAATTTTCTAATATAATCATTGAATGATTATTAATAGGTACCTTCACTTGAGCACAACAACGAAGTAAAGGGAGAGAGTTTGGATTTGATCAAGTACATTGACGCTCACTTTGAGGGCCCCGCATTGCTTCCTGATGTAAAAAATAACCTTAGTTTATTCTATATATAGTGAAACTTAATTTTTAAATTATTAGACTTATTTTTGATTTTTTCTATAATTAGGATCCAGCAAAACAAACTTTTGCCGAGGAGCTTCTTGCTTATAGTGATTCCTTCAACAAAGCTCTGTATTCATTTTTACTGTCAAAAGGAGAGAACATATCTGATGCTGGTACTTACTTTATTGCACAATATAAATCAGTGTTTTAAAATGCAGTTCGTGGGCTGCATATGCGTAGGTGGCTAGTCGCATGTGCTCAAAATAATATACAGTTAGTAATAAGTATATGTTAATTTGCAGCAGCATAAGCAGACCACATGTATGGTATGCGGGTATGCGGTTGTGCAGTTCCATATGAGGTGTTATGTGGACCCACCCCTAACCAAATATGGACATAAGTTGCACAACTTATGGTTTTTATTTGTGTACATCCTAATCAATTAAAATTATTAATCTACACTACAGCAATATTCTTCAATTTTCGGTGACAATTTTTATTTTTATTTTTATTAATCCTCTTTAAACTAAGTAATACAAGTTTGGAGTTTATATTTCACCCTTCAGTTTTTTTTTTTTTTTGAAAGCTTGGTAGAGGCTACCAAGATTGACCCTTCAGTTTTTATTATGTGTTGAACTAAAACTACAATTATTTCATAAATTGTAACGAATTTTCAATTTAATCAATAATTAGTAATCTACTATTTTTGCTTATATAAAATACATAGTAAAAATTGTAAAATTAAACTGCATGTATGAATCTGTATGTGTGCATGCTGCATATTGTACCAATTCCTTGTCTGGTTGGAATATACTATTGATTATGTACCAATCAGGTCCGGCATTATCAATTCCTAGCCTGGTCTGATATGTCTCGCAGCAATGCAAGTACGTACCAGTTGGTTTCTCGAGCCAGCTTGAGTGGGTAGTATATAATAATATATACACATGCATATTCTGAACTTATTGTTTGCTTGGATGGTTTGTCCAGTTGCTGCTTTGGATAAGTTAGAAGAATTCCTGTCAAAGTTTGAAGATGGACCATTCTTCCTTGGACCCGACTTTAGCTTGGTTAGTTTCGTTTTCTTATAGCTAATTATTTATACTTTCTCTTGCTATATATGTTCGTTTTTACTAAACCAATTTATCAATAAATTATATCTAGGTGGACATAGCATATGCACCCTTTGTTGAGAGGTTACAGATTTTCTCGAGTGACTTGAAGAACTATGATATAACCAAGGGCAGGCCTAGGCTAAATTTATGGTTGGAGGTTAGAACATATACAAGTGACATCACAATTAAATTGATTAATTACTGTCAATAAGAAGAATTTTTCATTTATATATATAATCTGTAATTTACAATGTCCAATGTCTGATATGAAATTGCAATTAACATGATCAGGAGCTTAACAAGATTGAGGCCTACACAACAACCAAGCCGGATCCTCAGGAGCTTCTTACTATTGCCAAGAAGCGCTTTGGAGTACATTAATTATAACATTTACGTACTAAATCAATCAAATATTTTTTATTCACAAATTTTGACATAATATTTATTTTTACTGTATATTTTTGTGATTTTCCAGCTTGCTTAAGAAGATAGGACCGGCTGTCTTTATAATTTATGGATCAAACACAAATCACTTCATTTTCTTGCAAATCTAATTAATAATAATGTATAAATAAAGTTTGTTAGGTGCACAGACAAATCTATGAGGCTGACGAGCTGTTGCTGTGCTTATGGTTTGTGTTGTGTTTGTCATGTTCTTGTTGGCTTTTCCTTTTCTTTGTATTTTGTTTTTTAATATTGTATAAATAAAGTTTTCAACAAGGACTTGTTTTATAAGCTCTTTTTTTCTTGCACAAAACGTTGTTATCGGTTAATTATTACTTCTCTATTAATCAAAATTTGGTTTTAATTATATGTCAACGCCTTTCAGGTATTTAATTTTCTTGTTCAGATCATGCAAAAAAGAGTGTAAACGCTGTTTTGAAAGTACATTTTGATTATTTAGAGTTGAGAGAATTTTTTATCTTTTTATATTCAATTTGTCCTTCAACTTTTTTTTTCTCCTCATATTTTGTAACACAAAAAAAAAACGAAATCAATTGAGACAAAAAATATTGCTCAAAAGAAAACAAATTTATAGAAATATTTTACAATGCAAAAACAAAATACACAATAAGAAGTTAACAATATGCATTTTATCTTGTGTCATAAGAATTTAACAATATGTTCCTTTTTTTGTGTAATGGTGTTTATATCTAGTTCGATGGTGAGAGAGAGAGAGAAGAGTAATGGAGTCTATGGGAAGAGGAAGAGGAAGAGCAAAAAAAAAAAATTATATGTCACCTGGTAGTTTTAATTTTCTGATTGCTTACTACATCCAGCGAATTTTCTGAGTTCAGATCGAGTATCCTACCAGTGGAATGAGAAATATGAACAGTTCATTTTAACTTAGCATGAATTTTCAAGAACCCATACATCTAAGTGGACATTTGGTTCACACTATAGATTATTCTAGGAAATAGAAAGATTACAGATAATATAATGTGAGGGAATGTCATTTCAGAGAATGTGTCATTGCTATGTTTAGTTCGCACATGACTATTACTTCAGTACTCCAAAATATGTGTCATTATCAGGTTTGGTTCTCGCATGGCTATTGTTTGCAGGAAATTAAAGACAATAATTATATTTTATTTTATTTATGATAGGTCAAAATCAGAGCTAATAATATTACCCTAATTGTCTACTTTACAATCGATTCACAAGAGTATGAATCTCTCGTATAGTATAGATCGGGGTGTTGATCCACAAAGATGGTGTATTAAGGTTAAATTGTTCACTAATTCTAGATTTATTGGGTTGTGTTTGGTTGTTTGGTTGAGTTTCGTTGAGTTTTAGGTGATCAATCGAAGTAATAAAATAAGGACTAAAGGTAGTAAAGAGTTCTAGGGATTAGGCTTCCTATCATTCTTATTCATCTAATCAAGTTTCTAGTTGAAAAACCATTGTATGCGGTGGTGTCACTAACCGCATGTGAGTGCTAAATCTGTCAATTATGGTTTCTAACTCCAATATATCGGTGTCGCATGCGGTTTGGCCAGAACTGTGTTCGCTCTATACTGGTATGAAAAGCAAATGTGAGAGCTGCTAATCTTATCCTAATGCCAATCACAGGTATGCTATAGCACCCTAATTGAGAAGGATTGGCAACGGGATGGTACCCAAACCTCATCCTAATCAATCACATAAAGATCAATGATAAGTCTCCATTACCAAAACTAGAATGATATAAGTTCACAGTTACATCCTTTCTTATACCTTCTGTAGTTGAAATAACTGAGATTACCTCACTAATGGTCTCTAGAATGTGATGTTTCGGATCACAAAGAATCAACAGTTACGTTATTTTACTTATTGTATCTTAGATAATTGTACCCTATGTCAACCTTATACGCCTACCATGGGGTGTACTTTGCCATGGTCATGAGGTTAGCACGAAACGAATTAGGTAGTAATACAAAGAATAAAGTGCAATAAGAATTCATATCAAACACAAATGATAAATATAAATAAAATCTCTAGATTAAACTCATAAGAATTCAAGATTACATGGCTCAGTTAGATAGTCTGTTGTTACAAAAAGCATCATGGCATATATTTTCAGTTTCATTAGTAATGTAAGTTATCATGAATTGCTTTCTACATCAAAATATGGGAGCGATCTCTCTTCTCTTAGACACCTTAATTAGTCGCTACACCTCTCTTGGATGCCTAATCATGCCTTCCTTCTCACTTCTTCCCTGCTCCTTTTGTAGATCTGAAGAAATGGTACTCTCATCTATATGGTGATTATTTGATGGTAGAGAAGCCTCTCTTCTTCGTTGGTTTGATTTGGGTACAAATCTTCTTTCTCTGCCTTGTCTCTGTGCTTGGCCAACTTAATTGTATGGCATTCCTAAAGGCAGGAGCTGGTCTAAGACCACCTCTCGCATGGCCGGTGTTTGTGCTAGCACTTCCTGTTGGTAAGCTAGGATCCTTATCTACCTTGCTTCTTTTTGGAGGATTTTTTGCAAATTATTAGACGAGCTTTGTAGTGTGTTTTAGATAGATAGCAGCCAATATTTCTCAGTTCTTCTAATTGCATGCGACAATTTTTATTTTTTGCTAATAAACCCAACTAATTATCCTACAAGAAAGGGTACTGATAAAAGAAATAGATAGCTGGGTAATACATTATTGGGAAAATTGGTTATTTGCCACTCTAAAATCTTCAAATATAAAAAATGTCATCACGAAACTATAAATCTGAAAAATACCACTCTAAACTTAGTTAATTCTTTAATTTGCCACATATACACAATTTTTATATATTTTTTATTAAAAATTAACTGAAAAATACAGTTTTGAGATATGTATAATGAGGGATCTGAACGGTATATAGGGAAATACATAAATATGTATCTCAAAACTGCATTTTTTCAGTTAATTTTTAATAAAAAAAAGTATAAAAATTGTGTATTTGTGGCAAATTTAAGAATTAATTAAGTCTAGAGTGACATTTTTCAGATTTATAGTTTTGTGATGGCATTTTTCAGATTTGAAGATTTTGGAGTGGCAAATAACCAATTTTCCATACATTAATTTATATTGGGCTGACCTTGTTCAGGCAAAGCTAGCTAATTAAATTGATCACTAGCTGCATGTGTAATACATAATTTGAAATCATGTGGCAACCTGGACATGTATTCTGCAGACCAATCCAATGCTGTTGATTATTGAGTTATGATTGGTATGATATTATCAGTATTGTACCATTGTTTGTGATGGACTGCACCTGTGCTCCATCTGGTCTTTGTACTAATAGACATGGACTTGGACTAGGTACTGGAAAACCAGAAAGCAATGTTTGCAATATGTTTTTATTTTGGGTCTTTTTTGCAAATGACATTCACCATTTTGCAATGTTTGCGACTACCAATCGAAATGGCTCTTGCTTTGCAATTTGGGTGGTTTGCAAACAAAATATATTCAAAATGACGCACTTTTTTTTACCTCAATTAAATATATTGAAAACAAGTACTAGACCTGACCTTATTCAGGCAAAATTCATCAATTATTGATATATTGTAAAACATTTGTCCTTTTTTTTTGGTTTAATTAGAATAGGATGGAAAAGTAGGAGTCATGGACATGCATTGAGAATACCAATTACACTGGTATAACTATGACTGGTATGGTATTGTGAGTATTATACTCCTGTAATTGGTCTATGTGCTGATAGGTTTCGAGTTAACCGGGTACAGGAGAATGAAGGAAAGTTTAAGGAAAAGGAAATAAAAAAAATACCATACAAACTCGGGATAAGTATGAGATTTAAATTTAAAAGAAGGTTCATAATCTTTTTGAAAAACCAGCTAAATGAATTCCCCATTGCTTAAAATTTGTAATCACAAAACTTGAACTTGTCATGAACATTTCTATATTAATTTTCAGGCTGCTATAATGGCGGATGTGTGGCTTCAGTCTTCAGAGAAGCTAACACAAATGTATTATCCATTTGGGGCTTTTGCGGTTTGGGCAATTTTACGTGGCCTCATCGGTCCCATGTGGAAAGAAGACAATTTCTTTTGCCTCAGCCTCCCTTGGCACCTCTACTCTCAAGAAGAGAGCTTGATTAATTAATTGGCTTGTGTATTTTCCTCTGCTAGGAATGATTTTTACTATTTTTACCTGATTTTAGTTGCCATATATTTGGTTTTTACCTAATTTACCAGATCCCTGATTTTACTGTACCAGCCAACGGGGTTGCCAGCAACCTACAATTGGGATTGCAGTACCAATTTGATTATCACACACCTTTTATTTATTTCTGTTAACCTTGGTCTTTGATCATTTGAGATTTTGTCATTGAAATTGTGCAAATTTTAATATTTGAAATGCTGAATTAATTTATGAACAATTTTGTTGTCTTTTCTTCTACTTGATTCTGTAAATTTTGGAATGGCAGCATTCAACTCTTGCAAATTCAGTAAATTTTAAACTTTGCATTTTGCAGTGTAATATATATACTAATTGCAGTATTTCATATATCATTTGTTGAGCTGAACTGATCTCAAGGCCAGTGGCGAGCTTGAATGATATTATTGAAGGAAGGTGCCAAAGTGATCGAGTATATTAACTAGAAATTTATTGTTACATAACTCAATAAAACTTACTCAGCTTTGCCCCAAATCATGATAAGATTAATTAACAGGTTTGTTTTATCTTTACCTCGTAATTTCAAAAGAGAAATCTGTTATAGCTTACTCATCTCTCCCCCTTTTTTACACAATAATCAATTGGGCCCTTATTTACATATACCATTGTTGAAGTGAAGGTCCTTTATCCAATTCATGTTTTTTTTTTTTTTTTTTTTTTTTTTTTTTTTTTTTCTGATTGATATTAATTGGTGCAACAAAAACCCTTCACACGGGTTTCTTCAAGAAACATTTCAACTTTAAATCATAGAAACCCACAGCCACAAGGGAAGGGAATTGGTACCACTTAGATCAACATGTGATATGTTCCAGCAAGAAACATTTCAACTTTATTTACTGATCACTTACTGCTAGCGTCATTGAAAATTATGAGTAGGTAATTATTAAGGGTCAATTAAGAGGAGTCAGTTGAGAGCAGGGTAGGGCTCAATTATTTATTATTATAGGGACCTCTCTCTTATCCGAAGCAAATTTTTGATAAAAAAGGCATATGCCCGTTTCATTTCGAAACATAAAAAGTTTTACATACTGTTTTTGTGGCCCATACAGTCACAATATATCATAAGCATAGGATATCAAAAGAGGAACACACAGGAAACATTTTCCTGAAGTTCAAAATACTAACACATCCAAAAGTTTAGCATAACTATCAAAAGCTCAAAATCACATAAAACTATCTAATGAGGTTGAGGAGATTTTAAGTAGAGGAGCTAGAGTTGCCATCCGACGCTGCAGAGAGTGAAGGGACAGGGCTAGGAGGTACTGCCTGGACATGAATAAGAGTGATATCAGCCGGCATCCACTGTTGTAGCCTCTCTTGGTCAGTTCCATTACCTGCCCAATATAACATTGTTGTCAGAATAGAAATGATGACAGTGCGACCAATAACACATTGTCATTATTCAAAACATATTAGATTTCTTTGTTTCCAGAGACACCACGCCAAGGCACTAAAAGCAGTTAAAAAACATTTTTGTTGTTTGTGAGGTAGTGCATAAGCATAATGCCTGACATCCTGAATGGAGTACCAGTTGAAAAAACTGTGTTGGCAATCCCCTAACCAGAGCCAAATCTGTTTGACAAAGGTACATTGAACAAATAAGTGATCAACTGATTCATTTAGGGAACAGAAATAGTAAGTAGGTGAACCAGTCCATCCTTTGTCTGACAGATTATCTTTGGTTAGAATTCTATCTTGAGTCAATAACCACATGAAGACTTTGATTTTGGGGGGTAATTTGGTGTCCCACCAAAGCATGCAACGCTGGGGTTGTATTCCTCTAAAGGAAATAAAATCATAAAGTGATTTGACTGTGTACTGTCCCAGTTTATCAAGTAACCAATGCAATGTGTCTGTAGGGAAAGAAGGAGAGAATGTAGGAATAATGTTATGTAGTTCCCCCCATTCCTGTGCATCAATGCCTGTCAAGGATCTCCGAAAAGAAATGCAAGAACCCTGTGAAAGAAGGACCTCAGGAAGAGTAGCATCAGTATTGGTACAGAGTTGGAAAAGAAAATGGTAATATATGGATAGTGGACAAGAACCATACCAAACATCAGTCCAAAATTTAACAGTAGAAGATATACCAGGAGAGATAGTGAGACTACAATCTAGCAGTGGTTTTAATTGCATTAAACTATCCCAAAAATGAGAAGGAGGGATGTGGAAAAAAGAATAATTGAGAATAAGTACTGTTTTCCATAAACCCTGCTGAGAAGGGTTTTTAAGTTTTCACAACCATTTAGTTAAGAGAGCTATGTTCATATGGTCCAGATTAAGTATGCCCAAACCTCCTTGTTGTTTTGGAATGCAGAGAGTAAGCCAATTGATGAGGGCATATTTTTTCTTGTTTATACCATACCCTTGCCATAAGAATGATCCGAAGCAAATTAAGAAGCTTTTTGTAACTGATGTTTGACACGTGGGGTCCACAATATAAATGAAAGAGGCAGGCAGCAGGTCCTTCGAGGGAAAGAAAGAGAGCCAACTAAACCCCTGTGAGTCTGTGACCATAGTAACAAATCAATAGTTCGGGTTCAGTTCGGCATGATTAAAAATTCGTGATTCGGGTATAATTCGGGAATTATTTGGTACAATAAGAAAGAAAAAAAAAACCCAGCCAAATATTTTATACCATTCATTCATTTGTTCCCAATCTTCATTCAAAACTATCTATTTCATTTCTTTAATTACTTTCAATTATTTGTTATACTTTTCGAAGCGCGCGTTATACTAAAAGTGAGTGTACGTGTTTGAATTACTTTTACTAAAAGTAAATTTTATGACTTTACTTGTATTTATTTAGATTATGTAATTTAGAGTGCTAGACATATCATTTATTTAACATTCCGTGGATCAAATTCGAGTCATCCTTCCGACGAATTATTAAACGATCGACAGCTATATAGTCTTATTCAAATGAATTAAGACCCAGCTTCCAAGTGGAAATTAGATCTTAATTTGTTTTTCCGATATAATAAATTGTACTGATTTAAATGTGAATCTTATATAAATTGTACTTTTCAGAATATTAAAGAGGTTCAATTTGTTTAGTTGTTGGTGATCCGTGTTCAAATTTAAATGTGATCCTTAATTATACAAACTTCTTTTTGTATAAATATTGAATCGAAAAATAGATACACCATTGTCACAAATGCAGAACTTAGAAGACATTATATATATATAATACCTTAATTTTGTCTTAAAAAAATAATATTGGTACCTTAACATTTAAAAAAACTGTTTCTTATTACTTGCTTATATAAGTTCTACAGCATTTGAAAAAGTAGTAATTGATACATAGTTTTAACTTCGTTCGTACTAATTAATATAACTTGTATTAAAATATATATAGTGCGAATAATTTGTTCAAGTTTTATGCTTAATTAAGGTTTCATGAACTCTGTGCAATCATTAACAAATTTAAAATGTTTAAAAGTGTTAATCATGCTCGAATGTGTGATGTCTTTTGCCGGAAGAGAATGAGCGGAGCGTGAGCGGGAACGGAAACCCTGCACACGGTTTTCTGCAAGAAGTATTTCAACTTTATTAGGGTATGTTCGGCGGCCTATTGGGAATGGACATGTGTACGGAAATTAAACTAAAAAAATACTGTTCACGTGCCTGCAGGAACAGTGGAACGGTTGAATATGACCTAAATCATAGAGGCCCACAGCCACAGGGAAGGGAATTGGTACCACCTTAGATTAACATGTGATATGTTCCTGCAAGAAACATTTCAACTTTATTTACTGATCACTTACTGAACGCATCATTGAATATTATGAGTAGGTAATTATTAAGGGTCAATTAAGAGGAGTCAGTTGGAGTTCCGTCGTATATTTTATAATTGCTTTGACTTCTTATTGGTGTAAGACTCATTTAGATGATTTATATTTTAAATTATCATTGATTCTTCCTTTTGATGTTTCTCCTTTAACTCAGCTAGGCTCCCTAACAGTTCTTGTGAATTTCGGCGTGGACCCTACTCTTGGGTTTGACGGGTTGACTGATACGGATTTATCCGGGGCTATTGATGAGGCAGCTGACTTACTGTCTCCTGAGTGGTCTTTAGGTGATACTAGCTCCTCCTCTTCTCCTAGTGTGATAGTTCTTAGTGATTGATATTAGTAGTTTTCTTCAATTATCTAGTTTTGTGGATTTTGGTGCTAGTTGGATGTTATTCCACTAGCTTGTAATAATTTATTTTTAGTGTTTTGCACAATTTTGTATGCTTTCGTTTCGTAAGAAACAAGTGGTTACCCACTTTTGCAAAAAAAAGAAAAAAGAGGAGTCAGTTGGGAGCAAGGTAGGGCTCAACTATTTATTATTATAGGGACCTCTGATCGGAAGCAAATTAAGAAGCTTTTTGTAACTGATGTTTAACAAGGTACATAAACTGGTCCATGTGAAATACATGCTTATGGCAACCCCATGCTAAACATGTACATATTAGTTAACTGAATTAAATTATTTGAATTGTTACCTAATTTATACATAAATTCTATATATGGAATGTAATATAATAATTGGTTATATATAAAAATATCAAAGGCATTGCACTCAACCTGCCAAATTCCGAACGTACGTCTTGAAAACACAGAAAAGTTGGACATTTTCTCTGTAAATGGATCACTACTGTCACAGACTCACAGGGGTTTAATTTATTTGGCTCTCGATCTTTCTTTCCCTCGGAGGACATGATCGAGGACCTGCTGCCTGCCTCTTTCATTTATATATATCTTGTGGACCCCACGTGTCAAACATCGATCAGTTACAAAAAGCTTCTCAATTTGCTTCGGATCAGAGAGAGGTCTCTATAATAATAAATACTACTTGAGCCCTACCCAACTGACTCCTCTTAATTGACCTACACAATAATTTTCAATGACGCGTGCAGTAAGTGATCAGTAAATAAATTAATTTGAAATGTTTCTTGCAGGAACATATATATCACATGTTCATTTAGTCGATAGCGATACTATATATATAGCTAGGTTCAGCTGATCAAACCAAGTTCTCCATTCCTGGTACAAGATTTAGCAAAGGATATCAATTCGCCCATTAATTTCGCATGGCAGCTGTTGCACCTGCTAGGTATCATCTCCAATTCCTTCAAAATATTTCAGTGATTAAACTTATTTTATCTTAGATTGTGTGTTGAGAACCAATTGTTTTAGCAATTAGTCAATTTGTTTTTTCCCCGTTTTGGGTACTAATTAAAAATTGATCTTGATCTATCGATTTCTCTTAACGGATTTAGTCTAGATTTTTGCAAATGAATCGAAAATTTTCTAATATATATAATTCTGTGGTGTGTATACACTATACAGTTGTGTGAAGGAAGAGCTTCCGCCTTCTCTTACCGCTACATCTCCGCCGCCACCTCTCTTTGACGGCACCACTAGGTAATATAATTGTTTAAGAAACGTCAATTTCATTTGTCAAGTTTTCTTTGACACTCCGTGTTGAGTACACATAATTAATTGTGTGTCAATAAAAAAAATTAAGAAGAATGTTTAAAACTTAAAAAATCAATTCATCTTCAGGTAAACCTTACCACTGACTTTATTTTTATGATGCATCCTTGATATGAAGGTTGTATGTATCATACATGTCACCATATGCACAACGCACCTGGATTGCTAGGAACTACAAGGTACCTTTTTTATTCTATCGCAATTAAGCTCAATTTTAACTAGAGGTTTCAAATGCCTCTGCTTTTTTTTTTTAAGTTAGTGGCTTTAAATTCCTACTAATGATTCCATTGATAAAAAACATATTTACAATGAGTCTAATCACCCTAATTTCTAGATCTACTCTTTTATTCTCACTAATTCCTCTAAACTACTCTAATCTTCTAATTATACTTTTATACACTCTAAATGACCCTATTACCTTAATCCCCATCTCTCTCCATGACCGGATCTACTTAATTATATACACTCTAAATTGAAGGCATGATCAAGGCATGAAAAATAGTTTGAATCCTCCACTTTAAATTAAATTATTTTATTTTTTCCATGTTCTGACTTTGTTTATTTCTTAAACTGGAGTACAGGGATTACAGGAAAAAATAAAATTAGTAGCTATTGATCTAGGAGATCGGCCGGCATGGTACAAGGAGAAGGTTTATCCTGAAAATAAAGTATATTTTTATAACCTTTCTCAGTTGAACCAATAATTTATGTTTCTCCATTTTTTGCATAAAACTTGTACTTTTTCTTGTGGATCATTCAAATTTTGTAATATAATCATTGAATGATTACTAATAGGTACCTTCACTTGAGCACAACAACGAAGTAAAGGGAGAGAGTTTGGATTTGATCAAGTACATTGACACTCACTTTGAGGGCCCCTCATTGCTTCCTGATGTAAGAAATAACCTTAGTTTATTCTATATATAGTGAAACTTATTTTTTAAATTACTAGACTTATTTGTGATTTTTCTATAATTAGGATCCAGCAAAACAAACTTTTGCCGAGGAGCTTCTTGCTTATAGTGATTCCTTTAACATAACTCTGTATTCATTTTTTGTGTCAAAAGGAGAGAACATATCTGATGCTGATGCTGGTACTTACTTTATTGCATAATGTGAATTAGTGTTTCAAAAATGTGGTTCGTGGGCTGCATATGCGTAGGTGGCTAGTCGCATGTGCTCAAAATAATATACTTAGTAACAAGTATATGTTAATTTGCAGCCACATAAGCAGACCACATATATGGTATGCAGGTATGTGGTTGTGTAGTTCCATATGAGGTGTACCACATATATGGTATGCAGGTATGTGGTTGTGTAGTTCCATATGAGGTGTTATGCAGACCCCTAACCAAATATGGCATAAGTTGCACAACTTTTTTTTTTGTACATCCTAATCAATTAAAATTTCAGTGACAATTTCTATTTTTATTTTTATTAACCCTTTTTAAACTAAATAATACAAGTTTGGAGTTTTTTTTGTATATTTCACCCTTCAGTTCTTATTATGTGTTGAACTAAAACTAAAATTATTTCATAAATTGCAACGAATTTTCAATTTAATCTATAATTAGTAATCTACTATTTTTGCTTATATAAAATACATAGTAAAAATTGTAAAATTAAACTGCATATATGAATCTGTATGCTGCATATTGTACCAATTCTTGTCTGGTTGGAATATACTATTGATTATGTACCAATCAGGTCTAGCATTATCAATTCCTATCCTGATCTGATATGTCTCGATCTCAGCAATATTGCAATTGGATTGGTATTGTACGTACCAGTTGGTTTCTCGAGCCAGCTTGAGAGGGTAGTCTATTATAATATATAGACATGCATATTCTGAACTTATTGTTTGCTTGGATGGTTTGTCCAGTTGCTGCTTTGGATAAGTTTGAAGAATCCCTGTCAAAGTTTGAAGATGGACCATTCTTCCTTGGACCCGACTTTAGTTTGGTTAGTTTCATTTTCTTATAGATAATTATTTATACTCTCTCTTGCTATGTTCGATCGTTTTTCTAAACCAATTTATCAATTATATATTATGTAGGTGGACATAGCATATGCACCCTTTGTTGAGAGGCAACAGATTTTCTTGAGTGACTTGAAGAACTATGATATAACCAAGGGCAGGCCTAGGCTAAATTTATGGTTGGAGGTTAGAACATAAGTGACATCATAATTAAATTGATTACTGTCAATAAGATCAATTTTCATTTATATATAATCTGTAATTTACAATGTCTGATATGAAATTGCAACTAACATCAGGAGCTTAACAAGATTGAGGCCTACACAACAACCAAGCGGGATCCTCAGGAGCTTCTTACTAATACCAAGAAGCGCCTCGGGGTAAATTATAACGTTTACTAAATCAATCAAGAGGAGGGATCAAGTTACACCTTTTTTTTTTGACACATTTTGACACCTACTATTTTCAAAGTCCAAATAGTCGATCCAAACCGTTCAACATGATTGATATACTAAAATGTGCTTGGAGATCAAATTTTACATTTTTTTGAATTTTTTTACTATTTATTAAGATGGTTACAAAATCGTTGTTTTTGGACCATTGAAAAACAACAATTTTGTAACCATAATAATAAATAGTAAAAAAATTCAAAAAAATGTAAAATTTGATCTCCAAGCACATTTTAGTATATCAATCATGTTGAACGTTTGGATCGACTATTTGGATTTTGAAATCGCAAAATTAACCTATAAAAAAAACGGTGTCACGATGTGTCAAAAAAAAGGGTGTAATTGGATCCCTTCAAATATTTATTCACAAATTTTGACAAAATATTTATTTTACTGTATATTTTTGTGATTTTCCAGCTTGCTTAAGAAGATAGGACCGGTCGTCATCCATACACGTACAAATCACTTCATTTTCTTTGAAATCTAATTAATAATGTATAAATAAAGTTTGTTAGGTGCGCAGACAAGCGCTATCAATGTATGAGGCTGACGAGCTGTTGCTGTGCTTATGGTTTGTGTTGTGATTGTCATGTTCTTGTTGGCATTTCCTTTTCCTTGTATTTTGTTATTTAATATTGTATAAATAAATTAAGTTTTCAACAAGGACTTGTTTTATAAGCTCTTTTCTTCTTGCAGAATGTTGAATATTTTGTATATAGGATTTTGGTCTTAATTATACTTTTTTTACTTTTAAATTTATAAACCTAAATATTCAAGAGTTGGTCGGTTACTGTTGAAAATAATAACTAGCCGTTGGCTAGTTTAGGGAATTGTAAAATAAATAAATTAGGAGATATAAGTTAATAGTTGTAATTAATAGGTAGTTGGTAGTTGTAACGGCTAGTTTTTATTTTATTCTATAAATAGAGATACATGTAAAGTTCAAATTAAGATTGCAATAATAATTTGTTTTCTTAAATCTCTTCTCTCTTGTCTTACAAAAAATAACATGGTATCAGAGTGATAGATCTAAAATTCTGCACAAGTGTCACCAAAACTAGCAAAGCTAGTCGGTACTAGTGAAGAAGAAGAAAAAAAGAGTCAAGAGCCAAAGAGCCAAGAACTCAACAAGTGTCAAGAGGAAGAAGGATAAGAGCCAAAGAGCCAAAGAAATCCTCTCTCTACACGTACTAGAAAACTGGTAAAAAAAGAGTTAAGAGCCAAAGAGCCAAAAACTCAACAAGTGTCAAGAGGAAGAAGGATAAGAGCCAAAGAGCCAAAGAAATCATCTCTCTACACGTACTAGAAAACCAGTAACATAATTCTTACATGTGTCCCTATTTATACTGAAAAGTATTTGAAAATTCTTTTTTTTTTTTTTATAAAAAGTTTCATTTTTTATAAATCGAACCATTATTCAAAAATTCTTCCATTTGTTCTTATAAAAAAAAAACTGTTCTTATTCTCACCAAATTCATATATATATAAAAAAAAATGAAAATAAAAATTGATTATTATCAACTTAAAAAACAAAACCTTTTTCCAAAAAATTAAACAACCATGACACAAAATTTTAGTTTCACCAATCACCAAAGCAATCCCAATAGTTGTACAAATTGCAAAAAAGAAGGTCACACCCGAGATCAATGTTGGTTCTTGTATCCTAATCTCAGACCAAAAGGGTGGAAAGTGGCGGAGAAAAGAGGAAGAGATGAATTGGACCGAACTAGGGGAGATGCATCTACTTTCCCATCAAATACCACAAACAATTCAATCCCGATGCCACGACACCTCCTCCAACAAATCATCGAAATGCTTTCTTACCAAATGCAAAAGAGCAACCTTCTCCAACAAATCATCGGAATGCTTGCTAACCAAATTCAAAATAAGAGCTCATGTGGTATTGCTTCTAACTCAAATGATTTATTTTTCAATCAAATTATTATAGATAGTGGTGCAACAGACCATATGTTTGGTAACAAACAATTATTGTCAAACCTCCAACCGACCAATGGTGATAAATATGTCTTGGTTGCAAACGGTATGAAGGTAAAAATAAATGGCATAGGAGAAATTAACTTATGCAATAAACAAATTAAAAATGTTTTATATTTAGAAACATTTCCCATAAACTTGATTTCTGTAAATAAATTAACACAAGAATTAAATTGTAATACAATTTTTTCTTGTAAAAATGTTGAATTTCAAGACAGGAAAACCGGCATCAAGATTTGTGAAGGATTCCTTGAAAATGGACACTATATTTTGAACTCCAATTTAAATTTTTGTGCTTCCGCAAAATTCGTTAACTCTGATATTTGGCATAAAAGACTTGGGCATCATTCTGACAAGATTTTAAATAGTATCTTAGATATTAAAAATTTAAGTTGTACTAATTGTGAAATATGCAAATTAGCAAAACAAACAAAGCTTCCTTTTTTCTCTTTCTATTAGCAAAAGTAATGCTATTTTTGATTTAGTACATTCGGATGTATGGGGACCGGCTCCAATTGATTCATATAATGGATTTCGATATTTTGTTATATTTATTGATGATTTTTCAAAAACAACTTGGTTATATTTACTTAAATCTAAAGATGAAGTGTTTGATTGTTTTTATGAATTTTTATGTCTCATAGAAACACAATTTAATGCAAAATTAAAAATCTTTAGATCGGATAATGGAACCGAATTTATAAATAAAAAAATTTCAAGCCTCTTTAGAGAAAAGGGTATTATATACCAAACAACTTGTATAAATACTCCCGAACAAAACGGAGTATCGGAAAGAAAAAATAGGCACTTATTAGAAATGACACGATCTTTATTATTTCAAAATAATGTTCCAAAAATTTATTGGCCGGATGCCGTACTTTGTGCCACACATTTAATTAATAGATTGCCTAGTGTTACTTTAAAAAACAAAAGTCCATTAGAAATTATTTACCAACAAAAAATCACTTATGACCATATGAGAGTATTTGGTTGTACAAGTTTTGTACATATCAAAAGAAATGACAAACTTGATTTTGTATCACAAAAAACTATTTTCTTAGAATACTCATCTTATAAAAAGGGTTATAAATGCTATGATCCAATTAATAAAAAAATTATATCTTTCTAGAAATGTTTTATTTTTTTAAAATGAACCATATTTCAAAGAAAAAGAAATAATTCATCAAACATATCCAAACAGTCAAAATGACAATATTGTTTTGCCTTACTTAGATGATTTGAATTTTATTCCTAGACATAACCATGAGATTGAGATTAATCAAGAAAATGAGACTATTAGTGACATAAATGAAAATGAAACGGAAGAAAATTTAATGGTTAGAAGATCATCTAGAGAACGACAACCATCAACTAGACTTAGAGATTATGTGACTTGTTCGGTGCAATACCCAATTGAAGATTTTGTTTCATATGACATCTCAACCGAATACCATACATTCCTCACTAGTATTGAAAAAGTATTAGAACCAAAAAATTACCAAGAGGCAATTAAAAGTCCAATATGGTGTAAAGCTATGGATGAGGAATTAAAAGCCTTAGAACAAAATGAAACTTGGAAAATTGTTTCTCTACCAAAAAATAAAAAATCGGTTGGTTGTAAATGGGTATATAAAACCAAATATAATAGTGATGGAACCATAGAAAGGTATAAAGCAAGACTTGAGCTAAATGATTTACCCAAACCTATGGCATATACTATAACGAAACCTTTGCACCGGTTGCAAAAATGAATACCGTAAGGATTTTATTTTCTATTGCTGCAAAACAATGATTGGGACCTCTACCAAATGGATGTTAAAAATACATTTCTTCAAGGAACACTTGAAGAAGAGGTATATATGACATTACCACCCGGTCATAAATTAGAAACAAATTCTAACTTGGCTTGTAGGCTAAATAAATCAATTTATGGATTGAAGCAAACTCCATGAGCATGATATGGCAAGCTTAGCTCTTATTTAATTTCTTGCGATTTTAAAATCAGTAATGCCGATCATTCTTTGTTTACAAAATGTGATGATATCAATACTCCTCTCATTTTAGTATATGTAGATAACATCATAATTACCGGAAATAATTTCGAACAAATTCAAAACATTAAAAAATAACTCAAAGAAAAATTTGACATAAAAGATTTATGATACCTTAAATATTTTTTAGGAATAGAGGTAGCCACTTCGGATAAAGGACTTTTTATTTCTCAAAGAAAATATACACTTGATTTGTTAAAAAAATCCGGTAAATTAGGATGTAAACCGGCCTCTACCCCAATTGACAACAAATGCAAATTAAATAGTGAAGATGGTGAACCTTTAAAAGACATAAATCAATTCTAAAGACTTATAGGAAAATTGATATATCTAACGGTTACATGTCCGGATATTTCTTTTTCCGTAAGTCAAATTAGTAAATTCATGCACTCATCAAGAACACAACATTTAGAAGCTGTTAATAGAATTTTGAGATTTTTAAAAGATAATTCCGGTAAAGGTATTTGGATGAAAAATAATAATTCTAATGATATATGTGGCTATTCCGATGCAGATTGGGTCGGAAGCTCTGATAGAAAATCGACAACCGGTTTTTGCACATTTGTAGGCAGAAATCTAGTCACATGGAAAAGCAAGAAACAAAATGCTGTAGCACGATCAAGTGCCGAAGCCGAATATCGTGACCGCAAGCGACTTAACTTGGATCAAACAACTCCTATTAGATATGGGATCTAGAACTCAAGCTCCAATGAAAATGTATTGCGACAACAATTCGGCACGACACATAGCTTCTAATCCCGTGTTTCATGAACGAACAAAGCTTATAGAAGTAGATTGCCACTTTATTAGAGAAAATGTTCAAGCAAAAGAAATTGAAACACCATACGTAAAAAGTGAAGATCAACTCGTGGATGTCTTCATGAAAGGCTTGGATCCAGGTCCATTTGAGAAAATTACAAGCAAGCTAGGATTGTACGATATTTACATTCCTAGCTTGAGGGGGAGTGTTGAAAATAATAACTAGCCGTTGGCTAGTTTAGAGAATTGTAAAATAAATAAATTAGGAGATATAAGTTAATAGTTGTAATTAATAGGTAGTTGGTAGTTGTAACGGCTAGTTTTTAATAGGTTGTTGGTAGTTGTAACGGCTAGTTTTTATTTTGTTCTATAAATAGAGATACATGTAAAGCTCAAATTAAGATTGCAACAATAATTTGTTTTCTTAAATCTCTTCTCTCTTGTCTTACAAAAAATAACAGTTACAGGCGTAAAACCTACCATTGTAGTATAAAAGGTGTTAATTCTTGAGATATCGGGAGACGCTAATTTTTAACCTTATTAAATAATTTCAGAATATTTGTTGAGTAAAGGTTGATTTTAGGGTTTTTGTTCTAAAGTCCTAGTTTGTGGGTTCAATACTTGAAAAGTGGAGGTTTGTAATTATAATAATTAAAAAGTAAATTAGAGTTTAGGTGTCTATCAAAGTTTGGAGTTCTAGGGTCTTTTAGTCTACAATCCCTTGTTAATCCTATTTACTCGGTTTGTTTAAATTCATATTTGATATGATGAGGTTTCTAACATAATATGTTAAAAAGTGTCATTTTCGTAAATTAATAACGTGCCTAGATAATTTGAATTTTACGATTAAGTCTCTCACTCTAGCTATCTAGACCATGAAGCTCTTGTTAGTTTATTCTATCCTTATATACTTCACGATTAAGTCTTTCATACCAATATTTAATTCAATTCTAGATGTCCTAATTAGGGTTTGACTTCATGGTTAAGTCCTTCACTAAATCCTAACCTTAATTTTTTTAGTTCCGGTTTATATTAAAAATTGGTTAAATTCTAATGGTTTTATGTTCATAATTGGTACTATCCTATATGATCCTAAACTACTTTGGAGTCTAAAAATATCTAAATCGGGATAACTACAATTCAAGTACTAATCATGGATCAACATAAATAATAAATCACAGAAATTAACATCAAATCAAACAATCCTAATGAAAACAAAGATTCGAGTAAAATAGAATTAAACAAGTTCATGCAATTGACCTAAAACTCTAGAGAGAAAGTTAGTCTCTCATGGAGATGCAATCAATCAACAGAAAAATCATTACAAATTGGCTAAAACAAAGATAAATGATTACATCCTAATCAATTAAAATTATTTATCTACACTACATCAATATTCTTCAATTTTCAGTGATAATTTTTATTTTTATTTTTATTAATCCCTTTTAAAACCTAAGTAATACAAGTTCGGAGTTTGTATATTTCACCCTTCAGATATTATTATGTGTTGAACTAAAACTTCAATTATTTCATAAATTGTAACGAATTTTCAATTTAATCAATAATTAGTAATCTACTATTTTTGCTTATATAAAATACATAGTAAAAATTGTAAAATTAAACTGCATATATGAATCTGCATGTGTGCATGCTGCATATTGTACCAAGTCCTTGTCTGGTTGTAATATACTATTGATTATGTATCAATCAGGTCCAGCATTATCAATTCCTAGCCTGATCTGATATGTCTCGCAGCTTGAGAGGGTAGTATATTATAATACACACACATGCATATTCTGAACTTGTTGTTTGCTTAGATGGTTTGTCCAGTACGTTGCTGCTTTGGATAAGTTTGAAGATGGACCATTCTTCCTTGGACCCGACTTTAGTTTGGTTAGTTTCGTTTTCTTATAGCTAATAATTTATACTTTCTCTTGCTATGTTCATTTTTCTAAACCAATTTATAAATTATATGTAGGTGGACATAGCATATGCACCCTTTGTTGAGAGGTTGCAGATTTTCTTGAGTGATTGATGAACTATGATGAATATATAAGGCTGGCGTGCTACCTGTAGCATAGTGACATGTCGTGCTACATATTCAAAAATCTATCGAATAAACTTCAAACGACAAATTCAAACAGTTGAAACCGATCTACTTCACGAGTGATGTATTGACATATAAAATTTACAAATTTTTATATTCATTTAGTATAAGGTCAAACGGTCAAAAAATAATGAAAAATGAATGTATTAAAATTAATTTATAATTCTTATTTTTTTTTACCACTTGACTTTATACCAAATGAATTCAAAACATTATAATTTTGGCATGTAAATATATCACTTATGTAGTAGATTGGTTTCAACAGTTTGGATTAGCCATTGAAAGAGGTAGCACGTACGACATGTCATTATGCTACAGGTAACACGCTAGCCTTATTCAACTATGATATAACCAAGGGCAGGCCTACGTTAAATTTATGGTTGGAGGTTAGAACATAAGTGACATCATAATTAAATTGATTACTGTCAATAAGATCAATTTTTCATATATAATCTGTAATTTACAATGTCTGATATGAAATTGCAACTAACATCAGGAGCTTAACAAGATTGAGGCCTACACAACAACCAAGTGGGATCCTCAGGAGCTTCTTAATTAGTTTGGGGTAAATTAATTATAACATTTACGTACTAAATCAATCAAATATTTTTTATTCACAAAGTTTGACATAATATTTTCCAGCTTGCTTAAGAAGATAGGACTGGCTGTCTTTATAATTTATGGATCAAACACAAATCACTTCATTTTCTTTCAAATCTAATTAATAATAATGTATAAATAAAGTTTGTTAATTAGGTGCACATACAAGCGCTACGTACGTATGAGACTGACGAGCTGTTGCTGTGCTTATGGTTTGTGTTGTGTTTGTCATGTTCTTGTTGGCTTTTCCTTTTCCTTGTATTTTGTTTTTTAATATTGTATAAATAAAGTTTTCAACAAGGACTTGTTTTATAAGCTCTTTTTTTCTTGCAAAAAAACGTTGTTACCGGTTAATTATTATTACTTATCTATTAATCAAAATTTGGTTTTAATTATATGCCAACGCCTTTCAGGTATTTAATTTTCTTGTTCAGATCATGCAAAAAAGAGTGTAAACGCTGTTTTGAAAGTACATTTTGATTATTTAGAGTTGAGAGAATTTCTTATCTTTTTATATTCAATTTGTCCTTCAACTTTTTTTTCTCCTCATATTTAATTTGTAACACAACAAAAACGAAATAAATTGAGACAAAAAATATTGCTCAAAAGAAAACAATTAAATGATTAATGCACCTCAAAAGAAAACAAATTTATAGAAATATTTTACAATGCAAAAACAAAATACACAATAAGAAGTTGACAATATGCATTTTATCTTGTGTCATAAGAATTTAACAATATGTTCCTTTTTTTTGTCTAATGGTGTTTATATCAAGTTCGATGGTGAGAGAGAGAGAAGAGTAATGGAGTCTATGGGAAGAGGAAGAGGAAGAGCAAAAAAAAAAAATTATATGTCACCTACAAGAATGGTAGTTTTAATTTTCTGATTGCTTACTACATCTAGCGAATTTTCTGAGTTCAGACCGAGTATCCTACCAGTGGAATGAGAAATATGAACAGTTCATTTTAACTTAGCATGAATTTTCAAGAACCCATACATCTAAGTGGACATTTGGTTCACACTATAGATTATTCTAGGGAATAGAAAGATTGCAGAGAATATAATGCGAGGGAAAGTCATTCCAAAGAATGTGTCATTGCTATATTTAGTTCGCACATGACTATTACTTTAGCATTCCAAAATATGTGTCATTATCATGTTTGGTTCGCGCATGGCTATTGTTTCAGCATTGTAGGAAATTAAAGACAATAATTATATTTTATTTTATTTATGATAGGTCAAAATCAGAGCTAATAATATTTCTAACCCTAATTGTCTACTTTACAATCGATTCACAAGCGTATGAATCTCTCGTATAGTATAGATCGGGGCGTTGATCCACAAAGATGGTGTATTAAGGTTAAATTGTTCACTAATTCTAGATTTATTGGGTTGTGTTTGGTTGTTTGGTTGAGTTTTGTTGAGTTTTAGGTGATCAATCGAAGTAATAAAATAAGGACTAAAGGTAGTAAAGAGTTCTAGGAATCAGGCTTTCTATCATTCTTATTCATCTAATCAAGTTTCTAGTTGAAAAACAATTGTATGCGGTGGTGTCACTAACCGCATGTGAGTGCTAAATTTATCAATTATGGTTTCTAACTCCAATCGTGTTAGTGTTGGTGTCCTAGATCCAGATCATATGTATGATATGTTTAGTTTATTAGTGAATGATTTTATCATTTGTACCTTGAGTATTCATATTAGTGGATCATTTGAGTCGATGACTTAAATTGTAGAATTTCATAATGAATAAATTTGTTTGCTCTTAAATGTCCCTTATCTTGGCAATCAGCAAGGTACACTGGTTGACCATATAAGATAAGTGTAGTGATTAAATGATGGCCCTGTTCTACAGGTTATACGATAAAGAGTTATCGATCTAATCGCACATGTGCATACATGGAGATGTATGGCACTGGACAGACCCAAGAATGAAATATCATATGGATTGTGTTCTGTGTCATTGATATTTCATTGTGTCTAGAATTCTTTGGTTGAGATATTTATTTTTCTTACATAAGGGATGTGTATTGTTGGTACTGTCCAACGCTCTCTTTAACCAGGAGTTATAAAGGCAGTTACTGCAGTGCATATAACTTATGCGGAAGAACGATACGTATCAAGAAACCATTGTCCCTTATATAATATAAGTAATGATATCTCTGGGCCCCTTGATAAAGTTTGTATTATGTGCATGCAATATGATTATATGATAATCATATCATAATTAAACTTCTGGAAATCAAGAAAGAATAATTAGTAAGGATGACACATTCCTACCTTACAATTATTTGGATATCATGTGGCAAGGAATTGACACAACAACATTTTTAATGTTACAGGGATCGTGATTTTGCATTGTGCTTTTCATCCACATCATTTGGGTAATCAATATACCATGGCTAGTTGTATCATTGATTTATGAAATTAAAATATTTAATTCCATTACCATAATGATGGGATCCCATAGGGTCACACCATATGAAAGATTAAAAGAAAATATATTAATAAAGCATATGTGATATGTATATAATATGTGATATGTTAATTATAAGGAGTTATAATTAATTTGTACAAATTATATATTATTAATATATGAACAATTTTATGACATGGAGATGTTATAAAATAATCCTAGTAATATTTAAAGTATGTGTGACATATTTTAAATAGCTTCAGACACATGAGAGAAGCATATAAATTAATATATAATATTAATTTATATGTTGGCCTTTTAAAGTATGGGATTGTGGACTTAATATTAATGTGATTAGTATGTTTAAGCCCAAAGCCCAAATACATGATATTTCAGCTGGGGAGAATTGATTAGTAATGGAATAATTTAAGGAATATTAAATATGTTATTAAACCTAATCAATTTCATAAAAGATGAGAGAAATTTCGGGACAGTTTTTTAGGTAATTTTGAACAGAGATTTGAAAGGGCAAAACTTAACTATTTTGGACGTATGACCTATGGAATTTGAAGCCCTTGGAGTCTAGAATCCAACAGTGAAGGTTTCAAGTCGTTTGGAGTTACCTAGAGAAAGATATATCAGTTTTACCGAAATGTCAGAAATTGTGTGTATATTCTCTTGGCCGAAATTTGTCTTTCTCTCTCTCATTCTCTCCCATTCTCTCTCATGTGTTGAGATCTAGAAATCCTCTAATTAATATTTTAGAAATTAACAAGAGGGTTAAAACTAGAATTAAGGTTCTACTTGTTAATCTCTTACTAGCCTTAGAGATACAAGTATTTCTTTAATCTTTCGGTGGATACCTAAGGAGGCTCGTCATTTGAAGGGCTAAAGCACAACCACCGTCGAAAGAGAAATGGAATAAGAAGTTGATAACCGAACAACCCTTCTTAATTTGATTTGGAGATCAAATCTAAGGTATTGTGTTACTCACTTCTTGATTAGGCTAATTAATATTGTTTCTTGCACTTACAATAACTAGATTATTTGTTTTGAGTCGAATAAATTTTTTGTTTTATTCCTTGCTATCTAAGCATCAAAACCTTCAATTGGTATCAGAGCTAGGGCTATTGTAAGTGTTTTAGAACAATAATTTTGTCTAATGAGTTAATTAATTGATTACTTAAGTCATAAGTCTCTTGTGAATGCTTCTCTGGAAATTTCTGGGCAGTGAATTTTGGATGAAATAATTTTTTTCTACAAATTCTTTTGAAGTAATCATGGTGAAATATATTTTTAGATGTTACTTTGGTATGTCTAATAACCAGAAAAATTAATTTTAACTGTTAAAATAAATTAAATCTGGACGAACTAAAAATAATTAAAACGTAGGTTTCCAGTTTTCTGCTTGCTGGAACCGTGACATGTGTGTCATATTTTCGTAATATTTTTTGTTCTGTTATGAATTTTGTCATGAAATTTTAAAGGTAGTTATAGGACTGTAGGATGAAGCTCCACCCCAAAATTTGTGATTTTTAGAAAATCCTAGATATTTTTAATTTAGGATCCAAAACAGGGACAGCAAGAAATAAGATTTCAGAAAATTGTTTGAAAAATATTTATGTGATAAATGTTCATACCTCTTGTATGCAATCAGTATAGGTCTTGTAAATGACCTTATGGATGATATTTGAGGGTCAAATAATTTTCAAAATAGTCCTTAAAGCCTAGATTAATTAGCGACATTAATAAGTTGTGTTTGCTTGAGGTTTGTGTACCACTATGCAAACATCTAGAGATTATGTGATAATCTAATTTTAAATGTCTTAATTAATTTTGGAGAAACATAAGACCCAGAGATTATGTAATAAGTAATTTGGAATTAATTAACAAGTAAATATATGAAATGATCATATGGATGCAAATGTTGCATGTATTTGTGCTAACTTTTCTTTTGAAGGAATAGAAAGTGGGTTTTGTATGGTCATGATATTCAATGCCTTGTGTGTTGTATTTGTGAATGAATGTGATTGCTTGTAAGCGGCCTTTGGTGCCCCATGAGTATTTAATTAGATTAATATAATTAAAAGGCAAGAATGTTAGGTTGCCTATCATGTATTCATTCAAAGCTTGCATGCCAACCATTAAAGAATGGGAATTATTTTATGTAATTTCTTTTTCCAATTTCTTTTAGAAATAGTTCTAAGTAGGAGTTTGGGGTAATTTAAATTACATGTAAATGGAGGCACATCAACCATGAAGATGGAAGATGAAGCAAGTCAAGGCGAAAGGAGTTTCGCAAGACCATACAAAACTCACAACCAATATTGTGATTTATTCTTAATTGATTATTTTTATTAAATGTGTCATAGGATAAGTATGGGTGTATGCTTACATGACCACCAAATAATCAATTAAATGTCCCAACTAATATTAGGCATTTTCCCTCCCTTCTCTATCCACAACAAACCATCGATCGATAGTTGGCGAGCTCCACCCAAGTGGGCGTCACTTTCAATCTTTGGGAGTTGTGGGGCATGTCGGACATGTCAAACCAAATAGAGTTAGGTTAGCTTAACAAGGGACCTAAACGGTTTAGGGCCTTGGGGAAAGGATTGCACATACACGAAAATGTATTTGCAAGCCAAGAGTTACATGGAGATGTAATTAGCAAGAAGTTGCTTACCTAAAATAGCCTAGTTTAAGTTTCATGCCGACGCTGACTTGGGCTAAGGTGAAAATAAGGATCTTGGTCCTACTACAAATAGGGACAACATTTTTAATGTATTTGTGGTATAAATAATTTTTCAGTAAACTAAACTCAAACCTTAAATGTTGTAGATCATGGCAACAGTGAATTCTTCAAACTCTTTTTTGCGTTCTCTCTTGGAGAAGGAACGTCTCCCCGCTGATGGGACCAAATTCATTGATTGGGACCGTAACCTAAGAATTGTTCTTAGGCATGAGCGTAGGGAGTATGTTCTTGACAAACCTATCCCTGATAAGCCTGATGAGGCTGATAAGGTTGATGAGGCTGATGAGGCTAAGGTGGATGATCACAAAGTCTATGAAAAGCACTTGGATGATGAGCATGAGGTTAATTCTCTTCTCATTGCCATGATGGATGGTGAACTCCAGAAGCAGTTCTTGGAGAACACCTCCTATTTCATCATGGGCAGGCTCAAGGAAATGTTCCAAGAGCAGGCCCGTCATGAGAGGCATAAGGTGACTATGGATCTCATCTCCTGCAAGATGTTAGAGGGGAGCTCTGTTAGTGCGCATGTTCTCAAGATGATGAGCATGATTTCGCAGCTGGAAAGGCTCGAATCTCCCGTGGGCAAACAGTTGGCCACGGATATCATGCTGAGGTCTCTCCCGCCTAGCTTTTCGGGGTTCAAGATGAACTACCACATGAATGGCTGGGACAAGAGCCTTCAGGAGCTTCATGGAATGCTCAAGACTGCCGAGTCAGATATCAAGAAAGGTTCTTCATCGGTCTTGGTAGTTTCTCAGGGGTTTGGCAAGTCCAAGGGGAAAAAGGGAAAGAAACGCAAGGCTTCAAAGGCAAAGGGAAAGGGTAAGGCTCAAGTGCAGACTTCGAGCCAACCCGCGGCAAAGAAGGCAAAGGTTGCTTCTGATGTCGAGTGCTACTATTGCCATGGCAAGGGCCATTACAAGAGGAGCTGTCCCAAGTACCTCGAGGACAAGAAGGCTGGAAAGGTTCCATCCATCTCAGGTATATTTGTTATTGAGATTAATTTAGCCACTTCTCTTTCCGATTGGGTATTGGATACTGGATCGTGTGCTCACATTTGTTCTAATGTGCAGGCACTAAGTGAGAGGAGGATGCTGAATAAGGGCGAAGTGCAACTACGCGTAGGCAATGGGGCAAGTATTGCAGCTGTGGCCGTAGGATGCGTTGAGTTGTATTTGCCTAGTGGGCTAGTACTTAAACTAAATAATGTTTACTGCGTACCTTCTATTTCAAGGAACATTATCTCTATATCCTGTTTAGACAGTGTAGGTTATGATTTCATAATAAAGAACAAATGTTGTTCTATATATAGAGATGGTTTGTTTTATGGGTCTTTCATTTTGAGGAATGGCTTATACTTACTTGATTTAGAAAAGCCCATGTATAACATCAATAATAAACGACTCAAGTCTTCACATGAGAGTATAACTCAAGTATGGCATCATCGCTTAGGTCATATAAACATGAGTCGCATTAAGAAATTACAAGAAGTAGGACTTCTTGGTGACCTTGACCTGGAGTCAATGGACACATGCGAATCTTGTTTGATTGGTAAGATGACTAAGGCACCTTTCACCAGACAAGGTGAGAGGGCAAATGACTTATTAGGTCTTATACATAGTGATGTATGTGGACCTATGAGCACTCGTGCAAGAGGAGGTTTTAGATACTTCATTACTTTTACTGACGATTTAAGTAGATACGGGTATATTTACTTAATGAAGCAAAAGTCAGAGTCCTTTGAAAAGTTCAAAGAATTCAAAAATGAAGTTGAAAACCAACTCAATAAAAGAATCAAAGTCTTCCGATCTGATCGAGGAGGCGAGTACTTGAGTCAGCAGTTCCAG
Organism: Carex arenaria; assembly: GCA_964058825.1. Lineage (NCBI taxonomy): Eukaryota > Viridiplantae > Streptophyta > Magnoliopsida > Poales > Cyperaceae > Carex > Carex arenaria. Next base: position 436,528 of record CAXKVW010000781.1, read on the forward strand.
GCTTATCTTAGGGAGTGCGGAATTGTTTCACAACTCACACCTCCAGGAACGCCACAGTGGAATGGCGTATCTGAGAGGAGAAACAGAACTTTGCTAGACATGGTTTGTTCCATGATGAGCCGAACACACATGCCTTTAAACCTTTGGGGCTATGTGCTTGAAACCGCCACTTTTATTATAAACAGGGTTCCATCAAAGTCTGTTGAGAAGACACCATATGAGATATGGGTTGGAAAGATTCCTAACTTGTCTTTTCTTAAAATTTGGGGATGCGAGTCATATGTCAAGAGGTTGATATCCGACAAGCTTGAACCAAAATCAGATAAATGTTTCTTTATAGGTTATCCTAAGGAAACTCGAGGATACTACTTCTATTACCCATCTGAGAACAAGGTTATTGTTGCTCGACATGCGGTATTCTTGGAGAAAGAGTTTCTCTCAAGAAGGAATAGTGAGGTTGAGATATCCCTTGAAGAGGTTCAAGGGAGTGACCATGAGCCTTTAGTGGGAGACACTGAAGCCAGTGGGAGCAGGGCAGGACTTGTCCCTCAAGTGGTTGAGGAAGAAGTCCAACCACCATCTCAGACTCCAGAGGCGCAGCCTGTAGAAGAGCTTATTCCACAAGAGGTTGTAGAAGAAGCTCATCAAGAGCCTCCAGAGCCCGTCCTACGAAGATCCTCAAGGGTAGTCCGTGCACCTGAGAGGTACATGGGTCTTCATGAGGTGACGGTGTTGGATACCGAAGATCCCATGACCTATAATGAAGCAATAAATAGGCCCGACTCCGATGAATGGCTAGAAGCCATGAAATCTGAAATGAAATCTATGGACGACAACCATGTTTGGGACTTGGTTGTTCCACCTCAAGGGGTCAAACCCATTGAAAACAAGTGGGTCTTCAAGAGGAAGACTGACATGGATGGAAACTTGACTGTCTACAAAGCACGGCTGGTTGCGATGTGTTGAGATCTAGAAATCTTGTCTTTCTCTCTCTCATTCTCTCCCATTCTCTCTCATGTGTTGAGATCTAGAAATCCTCTAATTAATATTTTAGAAATTAACAAGAGGGTTAAAACTAGGATTAAGGTTCTACTTGTTAATCTCTTACTAGCCTTAGAGATACAAGTATTTCTTTAATCTTTCGGTGGATACCTAAGGAGGCTCGTCATTTGAAGGGCTAAAGCACAACCACCGTCGAAAGAGAAAGGGAATAAGAAGTTGATAACCGAACAACCCTTCTTAATTTGATTTGGAGATCAAATCTAAGGTATTGTGTTACTCACTTCTTGATTAGGCTAATTAATATTGTTTCTTGCACTTACAATAACTAGATTATTTGTTTTGAGTCGAATAAATTTTTTGTTTTATTCCTTGCTATCTAAGCATCAAAACCTTCAAATCGGTGTCGCATGCGGTTTGGCCAGAACCGTGTGCACCCTATACTGGTATGAAAAGCAAATGTGGGAGTTGCTAATCTTATTCTAATGCTAATCACAGGTACGCTATAGCACCCTAATTGAGAAGGATTGGCAACGGGATGGTACCCAAACCTTATCCTAATCAATCGCATAAAGATCAATGATAAGTCTCCATTACCAAAACTAGAATGATATAAGTTCACAGTTACATCCTTTCTTTATACCTTCCGTAGTTGAAATAACTGAGATTATCCCACTAATGGTCTATAGAACGTGATGTTTCAGATCACAAAGAATCAATAGTTACGTTATTTTCCTTATTGTATCTTAGATAATTGTAACCTTATACGCCTACCATGGGGTGTACTTTGCCATGGTCACGAGGTTAGCACGAAATGAATTAGGTAGTAATTAATACAAAGAATAAAGTGCAATAAGAATTCATATCAAACACAAATGATAAATATAAATAAAATCTCTAGATTAAACTCATATCAAGATTACATGGCTCAATTAGATAGTCTGTTGTTACGAAAAGCATCATGGCATATATTTTCAGTTTCATTAGTAATGTAAGTTATCATGATTTGCTTTCTACATCAAAATATGAGAGCGATCTCTCTTCTCTTAGACACCTTAATTAGTCGCTACACCTCTAATGGACGCCTAATCATGCCTTCCTTCTCACTTCTTCCCTGCTCCTTTTGTAGATCTGAAGAAATGGTACTCTCATCTATATGGTGATTATTTGATGGTAGAGAAGCCTCTCTTCTTCGTTGGTTTGATTTGGGTACAGATCTTCTTTCTCTGCCCTGTCTTTGTGCTTGGCCAACTTAATTGTATGGCATTCCTAAAGGCAGGAGCTGGTCTAAGACCACCTCTCGCATGGCCGGTGTTTGTGCTAGCACTTCCTGTTGGTAAGCTAGGATCCTTATCTAGTTTGCTTCTTTTTGGAGGATTTTTTGCAAATTATTAGACGAGCTTTGTAGTGTGTTTTAGATAGATAGCAGCCAATATTTATCAGTTCTTCTAATTGCATACGACAATTTTTATTTTTTGCTAATAAACCCAACTAATTATCCTACAAGAAATGGTACTGATAAAAGAAATAGATAGCTAGGTAATACATTAATTTATATTGGGCTGATCGACCTTGTTCAGGCAAAGCTAGCTAATTAAATTGATCACTAGCTGCATGTGTAATACATAATTTGAAATCATGTTGCAACCCAGACATGTATTCTGCAGACCAATGCAATGCTGTTGATTATTGAGTTATGATTGGTATGGTATTATCAGTATTGTACCACTGTTTGTGATGGACTGCACCTGTGCTCCATCTGGTCTTTGTACTAATTAATAGACATGGATGGACTTGGACTAGGTACTGGAAATCCAGAAAGCAATGTTTGCAATATGTTTTTATTTTGGGCCTTTTCTGCAAATGACATTCACCATTTCGCAATGTTTGCGACTACCAATCGAAATGGCTCTTGCTTTGCAATTTGGATGGTTTGCAAACAAAATATATTCAAGATGACGCACTTTTTTTTACCTCAATTAAATATATTGAAAACTGTTGATGAATAAACTTAATTTTCCATTAAATTCGTGACTGCACAGTGGACAGATTTTGAAGCTGGTTAATGAGCGAATTTGGAAGGGCAATTCTAAATCATTCTGGGCAAATGAGGAGTCTATTTTATGTGTCTTGGAGTCTAGTTTCTGATGGTTCAAGTTTCAAGTCATTTGGAGTTTCCAATAATTATTTATGGCAGTTTTAGTAACCAAGAGTCAGCATTAACTGCTGCTGTTTAGAATTCTGTTTTTACATTTATGTTGTATACGAATTTCAAGAGTCTTAGGAGTCTATAAATAGAGTTGTATTCTGTTGTAAGAAGGTAGAAGAGAGAAATATAAAAGATAGTTTGAATAATAAAAGAATTTTGAGAATTGTGTCTCTCTTCCCTCCACCGAAATATTTATCAAATAATAACAAATTGGTATCAGAGCTATGGTGAATTCTGGAAGTACATCGCTGGGGCAGATGCCGCTGCCATGACTCACCAAGTTGAACTACGACAATTGGAGTATTCAGATGCGTGCATTGCTCGGTGCGCAAGATGCATGGGAAGTAGTCGAAAAGGGCTATGACGAGCCGGATGCAACAGCCAATCAGACTGCGAATCAGATAAAGGCATTGAAAGAAACGCATATGAAAGACAAGACTGCACTCTATTTAATGTTCCAAGCAGTGGATGAGTCGGGTTTCGAGAAAATTGCTGGTACAGCAACGTCAAAGGAAGCGTGGGACACTTTGCAAAAGGTGTTCAAGGGTGCCGACCGAGTTAAACAAGTACGGCTTCAAACACTTCGAGGTGAGTTGGAGGCCATGAAAATGAAGGAGTCAGAAGGAATATCCGACTACATCACGCATGTGCAAACAGTGGTGAATCAACTTAAACGAAATGGAGAAATTCTAACTGATGCAAGGGTGGTGGAGAAGATTTTGCGGTCACTAACCGAGAATTTTGAGAATGTCGTTTGTGCAATTCAGGAGTCAAAAAATTTGGAAGAGATGACCATTGATGATCTCGCTGGTTCTCTTGAGGCACATGAACAACGCAAGAAAAAGAAGAACGAGCCGCTTGAGGAGGTCTTACAAGCTAAGGCAACTATTAAGGAGGACAAAGTGATGTATGCGCAGCAAAATTGAGGAAGAGGATGCGGCCGTGGAGGTCGTGGGTTTGGTCGCGGTGGAGGTCGCGAACATGGAAACAATTCTGAAGAAGAGGGTCAGCCTAGCCAACAGAATTGGCATGGCCGAGGACGTGGTCGTGGGAGAGGTGGTCAGTCAAATTATTCAAATGTCGAGTGCTACAACTGCAGCAAGCATGGGCACTATGCAAAAGAGTGCAAATCAAATGTCGAATGTTATAATTGCGGTAAGTATGGGCACTATGCAAATGAGTGCTATTCCTAGAAAAAGGTAGAAGAAAATGCGAATCTAGTCGTGGAAGAGGAAACAAGAGAAGATGGTGTTCTCATGATGGCCTACAAAAATATCATTCTCGACAGCGACATGGTGTGGTATCTCGATACCGACGCTAGTAATCACATGTGCGAGCACAAACACCTCTTCATGGAGATGTAAGAGATAGAGAAAGGGCACATGTCATTTGGAGATGCGTCGAAGGTTCAAGTAAATGGCCAAGGTAAAATATATTTTTCTCAAAAAGATGGTAAAAAAGGCTTGATTGAGGATGTTTATTATGTTCTTGATTTGAAGAATAATATCCTTAGCATGGGGCAACTATTGGAGAAAGGATATTCGGTTTTCATGAAAGACCGGATATTGCACTTGAAGGACAAAAAAGGCCGGTTGCTTGCACATGTAGAGATGACCAAGAATCGAATGTTCAAATTGAAATTAAGAAATGTGCGAGAAAAGTGTTTGGAAGTTAACATGGAGGAGCAGCTATTGGAGAAGTTGCATCAAGCAGAGTTGCAAGTAAATATGGCAAGTAAGGCAATGGAAGAGGCAAGAACAGAGAGCTTGAAATTGAAGGAGAGGTTGTTGGATAAGGAAAACGAGTTGCAGAGTATAACACAATTGAATGAAGAGCTACGGGTCTGTCAGTCAAAGGCTGAAAAGATAGATGAGTTGAGTTCAAAGCTCAAGGAGGTGGTGATTATAGAGAAAGATCGAGAAATGCTGGAGGAAGCAAATCTCGTGTTAGATGTAGAAATTGAAAAATCAAAAGTGGAGGAAGAAGATTCTCTTCATAGGTGCAAAGATAAATAATCAAATGATAATGTCAAACAACAAGTGGAGAATGGAGATGCAAAGGAAGAAGAGGTGGAGAGTAAAATGATGGAGAGGGAGCCTCTACATGAGGAAAATGGTGCAGAGGATAAGAAGGTGAATTTGAAATCTGGTAATGGTAATCAGGTTGACAATGAATCGGGTTTGACTGACACAGGTAAAAAAGAGATAAAACTAGTGCATGTGAAAAGCGAGGACCAAGCAGCTGACATCTTTACAAAGCCACTATCCACAAGACTATTTGAGAAAATGAGAAACCTACTCGGCATGAAGGACGAAAGAGAATTAAGTTTAAGGAGGGGTGTTGATGAATAAACTTAATTTTCCATTAAATTCGTGACTGCACAGTGGACAGATTTTGAGGCTTGTTAATGAGCGAATTTGAAAGGGAAATTCTAGATCATTCTGGACAAATGAGGAGTCTATTTTATGTGTCTTGGAGTCTAGTTTCTGATGGTTCAAGTTTCAAGTCATTTGGAGTTTTCAATAATTATTTATGGCTGTTTTAGTAACCAAGGGTCAGAATTAACTGTTGCTGTTTAGAATTCTGTTTTTACATTTATGTTGTATACGAATTTCAAGAGTCTTAGGAGTCTATAAATAGAGTTGTATTCTGTTGTAAGAAGGTAGAAGAGAGAAATATAAAAGATAGTTTGAATAATAAAAGAATTTTGAGAATTGTGTCTCTCTTCCCTCCATCAAAATATTTATCAAATAATAACAAAAACAAGTACTAGACCTAACCTTGTTCAGGCAAAGTTCATCAATTATTGATCTATTGTACTGCAATCTATTATTGTAAAACATTTGTCCTTTTTTTTGGTTTAATTAGAAAATGATGGAAAAGTAGTAGTGTTGAAAATAAGAATTGATCTCAGCTATTCATTATCAATCAAATATGTTAGGAGTAGGAAAATTAATGAGTTGTACAGTAACTGAGACACTGTAGCAAACCAACGGTAAAATAAAGAACCGTTAGAATACTTAGTATAAATAGAATATAGGAACCTTGTACAAAACATAACAGCAATAATAATAAATAAAAAAACTTTTATAATTGTTCTCCTCAGAATCATATCTGTCTCATAAAATTCTAATGGTATCAGAGCAAGATTCTGAAAAATCCGATAATTCGATAATCCTTCAAACCTCACTTCCGTATTTACCAGTAAAAACTGGTCACTGAGAACCCATAACCTATACCTTGTCCAAAGCAAGCAAAATTGAGAATGGGTCAATGGAGGCAACATGAAGCCGCCAACCCATCAAAACTCGCTCATACCTTACTAAACAGACCAAATTATCTATCGTGGGCTCGTTCGGTAGCATTTGCTCTTAGTGCTCGAGACAAAATAGATTTCATCACTGGAGAGAAAGAGACAAGAAGAGGATATACGGGTCAATGGAACAACACATTTCTGATCTGTTTATTCACAGTTGCGATACATCGAGAGAGCTCTGGGAAGGCATTAAGGCCTTCTATGGGCAGCAAAAAAAATCACTCTCATGTATAACGGCTGAAACAAGAAATTCAGCAAGAAAAAAGGAGAATAGGAGCCACATCGAGTATCTCGGTTCACTCAAAAGAAAATTCGACAAACTAAAAATTTACAGACCTGTTACCACTGATCCTCAAGAAATCATGAAGAGACAAGAAGAGGATGAGATATTTCAGTACCTTTCGGGCTTTGATTCCAGCTAAGACATTATACGATCTCAAATAATTCGGGCACCCGACCTACCATCCTTTGCTGAGGTTGTAAGTCAAATTCAAAGAGAAGAATCCTTGCGGCTGGCTACAGGGGATCCACAAGCTGTTCACATCGAGGGAATCAAACCCCACTGTCATGCGGTGCGAAATCACCAAAACCCGCATAATTTTAATATATTTGGTAAAACTGCATATTATGAGAGGTACAAATCATTATATGTATACATTTCTTCTTTTTGTTGTTGGATATTTTGGAGCATTTACACCCCGCATAATTTTAATATATTTGGTAATGACCAGGATCTCTTTTATGTGCTCAAGTATATACCAGCATTTTTGTTTGTTTGTTTACAGCATGCACTTATGTGTCAAACAAAGCTTGAGTAATATAAAATCACTGAACTGCCACTAGCCTTTTCTTTTAAATTCAACAAAATTGCATCTAAACTGTATAAAGAAACTGAAGTTTCAGCATAGTTGGGGGGAATTGTCAATATTTACAAAAATGTCAAAATTGAGAAGAATATCATTTGCTAATTGGTATGGGGACAATTAATATAACAAGGCACTATTTTCATGTGAAATCGCTTGATGATTCTCTGCTTCAGAATTGGCACGGTATGTGGATTTTGTTGCCAGACAAGGAGATTTTGATTGAGTATGAAATCCTTTATTTCCAATTATGCCCCTGAATGGTGGCTATTTGCATGTGCATGTACTTCATTTTTCTGGATCAGAATCTCCTGCTCGCCAAATTGGCAAGCAGGACCCTGCTTGGAAAGCTTTTCCAAATCAAACCATTACTCTGTGTTGAGATTTGTGCATGAAAAAAATTCAACAGTTTGATTTGAAAAAGCAAGATCCTACTTGCCAATTTGGCGAGCAGTGGAGTCGGATCCCATTTTTCTCTCCAATTTGATGGGCATTGACAGTTTGAAAAAAAATGCATATTACATAAATGGATATTTGACAACACCTCTTGTCGTTAGATGGCAAAGCTTTATGAGATGTTTAATTCCATGTTCAATTATGCCCTTGGTCGCTCACTCCCATTCTTTCATAAGGTAATTTTATTTTCTCGAAATGGTTATTATTACTTATTAGTTGTGTAAGGGTTAGTGTAGGTATTAGGGTTAGTTTGGGAATTGAGCATTAATTTGTTACCAAACACTATACCAGGGATTTTGTTGAAACATCAGTTGGCACTGTATGGATTCAAAATAAGCACGCTAGTGTCGCATGTCTTTTGTGCTACCTGTTGTAAGATAAATTGTCTAGTAAACTGATCTGTATGTTGGGCAGACATGTAAAGACTACATGGAATATTAACTGATCAGTATGTTCTCAGGACTGCTCCATTTTTAATATGTATCTAACTGCTTATAAATTTGTTGAATATCTATCTTTTCATCTGAATTGTTAGGTTTGTTTCAAGATTATTTTTTATTAATGCTACTTCGCCATCTTTGACACACTGCCATCTATTCTTAGCTAGCCAAATGAACTTGAAAGACTGTCATTCAATTCATTGTATGTATTTCGTTATATTATTTAAATTAATGATTTTATTTATCCTGATCCTACTGTATTCTGTTAAAAAGGTAGTGATAGTTAGTAATGTCAAATGTACAGATTATATGTAGTTGTATGATAGTGAGAATTATTTACTGGCATAAAGATTTTCAGGGCAATTGGTCTGTATTTTTCTTATTTACTTGAGTGTTCTATCTAATACATCAATAGGTGCAAACCACTGTTTTCCTAAGTGTAGGTCATCATTTTACTGCAAATATCTCCAAAAAGGTTGTAGTTTACGTTAAAAACCCTAAACCCTCCCTTCTTCCTCCTTGTCCCCCTCCTCTAAAGTAAGTACACTGTCACTTTTGATTGTGCTATTAGTATGTAAAGAGATATTTTATCAGTCGACCAAATCAGTATTAATGCTCTCATTTTTTAGGGAAAATGATGTTGCTAGTAGCTATTTTGAAAAACTAAGTGAATTTTAATGGGCTGCTTTATTTTTTAGTGTTGGATTTCACTGTTAGTTTTGAAAGTTATCTGTGTAGCTTTGATCCTGTTATATTGTTATTGATGAACTTTTTGTATCGTTGTTTGTCTCAAGGAGTAATGTTGTGATTGAAACCCCATCTTCTGCTCTTTCTGTAAAACACATCCCTAGGCCAACTCCAATACTCCATCCTCAAAATTATCTTTGGTTATCATGATTTGTCATAAAAGTGATAATTTTTTTTCTTTACTGAAGGACCATCTGATTAGGATTCATATAAATGAGGTACTTAATTAAAAGAGGTTGCAATTTATTTTTGTAGAGTTAGTAGCAATTAGGGATTCCTTATCTTTGTTCCTCTGGTAAAAAAAAAAAAAAGCATTGTTGAGATCAGTTTTGATATAGCTGCACAAAATTGGACTGACGGAATGGCTCAATGTGAATGTTAGTGCTGAAGTTGCTTCATCAACCTGCATCATTTATGGAAGTATGCATTTTTTTTCTTTAATTAAATTTCAGTAATGTGGACCTCAATAATAAGAAAATAACAAAATCCAAGTCCAACTTTAATTGATTCGTTGGTCGTATATAGATTTGCTAGCTTATTGGGCTATTTGTTATCTTAGTACATCTAGTTTGTACTGGTACCATATAGTTAAGTGTGTGGTAATAAACTTTGCATCCTTTTACATGTTGTTTATCAAATATTATTTGAAGCTACACTGGGCGGTAGTAATTTTCAGCTCACCTGAACTAATTGGTAATTTCATAAGCCAAAATCTTGCACCAAGTTTTTAGGGGTATTTTTGTAATTCTTATATTTCTGTACTTTTTATTTTTTGCTAATAATTAATGGAACTTTCGGAGATACTTTGAACTTTTGTTTCCTTGCATTTATAAACAGAGTTCAAGAGGGTACAGTAGTCCCCTTTGAAGCATCTGACTAGATGCCTAAGCACCTTTCCTAGTTAGCAGGGTTTTCTGGTAAAGCAAAAGGGTAAGATAAAAAACCCACAGTTCTCATTTTCTTCTAAAGTTTTGCTCTTTCATTAATGAAAGGTTGGTCAACAGAGGGAAGGGTCAGTGTGCACCCCCTGGGTGACTCACAGCATGGCAAGGACATCACTTTCAAATGCCATCAAGATGGGCAACAGATTTATTTTGTCAACTCTGTTAACTTTCATCCTTTTTTATCCTTATATTTTATGTTATTTGTTTATTGTAATTATAGATGGACTGGATTTATTTTGTCATTTCCTTAAGTTTTATCTTTTCAGATCCTCATCTAAGTAATGTTTTACTTATCTCTCTTTTTGTACGTAGATACCGGTAATTTTGGACACTTCAAAAACAGAAGGGGAATAAAAAGTTTATTTTCAAAGGAGATTGGCTGGGTGTTGCATGGTAATGTTGGTTATATCATTATGTGGTTTATTGCAGAGTTTCATTTTTTCTTTCGATCAATTTGATTTGGTGTATAGGTGCATCACACATTTGCAACAACTGGAACTGATGGTGCAATTTTTGGGACAAGGACAATAAAAAGAGACTCAACCTTGATTAACAAATGTTAATTTGTACTTGTTCCAATCCAATTATCTTGTGTTAGAATGTTAATTTCATATCTAATTTGTACTTAATTGTTGAATGGTATATACCATTGAGCCTCTTAGAGATCAACAAATTGTTTGAGTGTATAGAAGAACAACATCGGATAAGAAACAAAAACTTCAAAATTACATAATATAAAAAAGCCAATGATCCATTGATGAAGTAAAATCATTAATTGCTATTGTATTATCTTACAAGAATTTAAAATGACTCATACTTACTACCTGTATTTCCAATTTTACCCCTGCCTTCCCAAAATGATGTTCCATCCCTACTAAGAGCAAATAATGTGAGTTCCTGTTCTTGCCATGTGTTAAGCTAGAAAAAGGAATAAACTATGAATGAATATACAAGGTATCAAGTTACATATAGGCTAAACCAGAAAATGAGTATCTAACTTCCCTAAAAAAAAAAAAAAAAAAGAGTATCTAACAATTAGCAAAACTACTAAAAGCAAATAAAAAGGTCTTACTTAAGCACCTACAATCCTAATGCTACAAAATAATTAGGTTGTCACCCCCGTTCTTCCTGAAGGTAATTAATTTTTATTTTATCAAAGTATTTAACTATTAGTTGCATGAGGGTTAATTAGTGTATACCTGCTTTATCAAATTGAGGTTGAGTAGGTATTAGGGTTAGTTTGGGGATTAAGCATTAATTTGTTACCACACACTATACCATTAGAGTTAGTTTTGTTAAAACATCAGTTGGCACTGTATTGGTACAAAATAGGCATGCTGATGATGTCGCATGTTTTAATTTGTGCTACTTGCTGTAAGCGAATTAATTAGTTGAGTGTGTGTGTGTGTGTGTGTGTGTATGTAACGCACATCATATTTCGTATTAGTAATATCTAAACGAGTTGTTTCATTAATTTAGTCTTTGATTTATGGTTTGGAAAATTGGCCAAGTCCGAGTTGACTCGGCTGAGTCAACAAGGAATTGGATGGGCCGGGTCCGATCCCAGTTGAACAGTGTTTGACTCGGGCAGGTTAGCTATTTTTTGCCCTAGTCAGACCGAGTCAAACCGATTCATTTGTTGATTTAACATTTTTTTTAAAAGCATGTTGATACTTGATAGTTTTGAGAGTTGTTGACGATGTACGGCCATGAAATGGAGAGAAAATAGTCAAAAGTCCCTTTATTATATATATATTTTCATTTGATATTACATTAGTGTCTTCATTATTTGAATTTATATAGCAACACAAAGAGGTGATCCAGCTAGCTTGGCATCATAGTGACAAATCAATTATTCGGGTTCGGTTCAGCGAGGTCAAAAATTCATGATTCGGAAATAATTCGGGTATAATTCGGGTATAATTCGGGAATAATGGTATTATTCGGATCAAAGATCTCAGTTATGTAAGGGAGCAAAAACAAAAAAATAACCAAAAAATAAAATTATGGGAAAAATTAGGGAATAATTCGGAAAAAATTCGTAAAATTCGGAAATAATTAGTAAAATTCGCAAATTATTCGGTCAACCGAATAATTCGGCGTTTGGTTCGGCATCACCAAAAATCCGATTCGCGAATCATTCGTGAATCTTGTCACTATGCTTGGCATAGCTTTTGGCAAGAAAATATGTGTTCTAGTTGTAATGGTTGTATTATATTATATAATTAGTTGATTATTTGAATTCAATCTCTTGTCTTAACATAGTTTTTTGACAAATTATTTGTTTTACCAAAATTTTCTTATTTTTTTTAGTACAAAACAAGTTTCTGCCAACAAATATCTGAGTATCCAATCCAATTCCATCCTATTTATCCGATTCTGATTCTACGGTCATGTCATGTGATCGATTCCGATTCTGATTTTCAGAATCATGCTTTGATTTTCTTGAACAATGAATTTGATCTCTGTTCAAGGCCTAGACAGTGTGAAGTATCAACTTGTCCTTTGTCCATTTTTTGTCGAATTATGTTTCAGTTTTCCTCTTTTGAATGATGAATTGCTTTTTGTTCAATTTTGTTTAGATTTGATCAAGAAAGATGTTTCAATGCCTCTTCTGTTACTGTGCGAACAACGAACTTTTCTTTTTTTTACTTATTTTCATTATCCTTTTTGCAGTTGCTTCCAGTCTTGCACAATTCACATTTGAAGAAAATATTTAAATGTGAGGATTCAACTGCTTTGAAGACTGAATGCCCAGCATTTGTCAAGTACAGAAAATAATGACGAGTACAATTAAGTCACCAACCAGTACTACTGCTACTAGGAATATACCAGTGACTACTGACTCTATTTCTCAGCAAATATAAAGATAGAACATATATATATATATATTAAAGTTCATCACAACAAAATAATTTTAGCATGGCAGGGCAAGGTAGCAATATACCATGAACTGTAATTAAAAAAGATTTGCTTGTGCAGAAGCAACAAGCAACAACAAAATATATATTTGCTTCAAATTATAACAAACATCCATGCATAGACTAAGAAGAGAGTGATCTACCGAAGTACTGTAGTAAATATTTTATAACCCAATCTGAATTCTTTCATTTTAAGTTTTGTTATGGAGTTCTTGATCTCTATTAAATCATCCTCATATTTGCGAGCCATTGACGGCCCCACCAGTCTGATGAATTCTTGATCTTCCATATACGAAAGTCGCGAAAATTGCATCACAGCCTCATCCTTCATCTGAAGAAGATTAGTATAATTGCCGTCATCTTCATTGGCAGCAACACCATCATCACCTTTGCCGAAAAGATTGTGGCACATTTCATAAACAAATCTAAATATGAAAAAGGAAAAGTACGTCAGGTCAGGTCAGTAATTAGTAATTTTGAAATTGTTTTAAAATATATAATAGACCTATTATGTCCTTCTTTGATGGATTGAGGATTCTTCTTTTGCTTCCTATAGAAGTTTCGAAAAACACGTAATTTGTTGGACAGCTGAGAAGGGTTGGGCTGTAAGGACAAGGAAAAAGGGTCCTCCAAACTAGAGAGGAATGAATCATAATTATTGGGATCTGGTAGGCATAGGTTTTGGTGGTGATATTGTAACAATATTTCTAGGAGGATTGTTTCATCCTTCTCCGTCCATAGTCTTACTACATTGTTGGATCTGGAGCTAGAGGATACATTATTCTTTTGTTTATTCTCTTTGAAAGGTGAAATTGTAGAAGGTTTCTTTTTTTTCATTTCCTTTCGGTGCCATTGTTTTCTTTCTCTCTGGATTAATTATGTATCAATGGAATAGATGGAGACGGAGCGAGGACAAATAGCTGAACACAACACTATTATTAAATATATAGTAAATGTACTAGCTCCTTGAATTAATTCACAGGTTTACCCCCGTCCCTTGGCCTTCTTGAAATTTCCCTCCATTTTTTCTCTCCCTACCCGACCCTTCTCTCTATGTGCAATTAATGTTGCGCTATGATTCGATTATGATTGGGCAACATCAGCGGCAGTGTAATTAGTATGATTAATAGTATATCGGATTAGTATGATTAATAGTATATCGGACTATATATAGGTATAGGAGCATATTATATTATTGTGAGGTGCATTTTTCTGCGTCGTCCGCCCTCGAATTATCGCTGCTTTCTTTGTTCCGGTATGGTATGTGGTATCGGGGAAAGACGTTGTTCCGAGAGGAAAGAAAGAAAAGAGGAACTTCGTGGTTCACCCTCGCACGTAATATCCATACGAGAGAGTTTATTGATTGTGGGAACGTTGAATCTTCTGGTAGGCGCAAGCCCCCGCCGTTAATTACTCCGAGATTTATGTCTCTCGAGAACCTCCTCATTCCAAGATTTAGGGCTGCTGAACGTAAGTAAGAGTGTGGTATATTTATGTCGTGAACTTTTCTGTGTGTGCATATAAATGCGATGCAAGGATACAACTTAGGTTTCCTATCCCTAACTTGATCGGTGCATTGGTGTTTTCAGTATAAACTGAGGATCGTGGATTGGCTTCCTTGTTCGATCTTTTGTGTGTGTGTGTGTTTGTGAATATAAATGCGATGCAAGGGTGCAACTTAGGTTTTCTATCCCTAACTTGGCCTATGCATTAGTGTTTTCAGTATAAACTGAGAATCGTGGATTGGTTCCTTGTTCGATCTTTTGTGTGTGCATCTAGAGTCTGAATATGAAGCGCGGTGCCAATTCAGGTAGTCGAGATGTTGTGTGCACAATAGGACTCAGAGCGTACGACGCGGTGCCAGCTCCTACCGCCTAAGTTTGCATATAAATGCGATGTTTTCAGTATAAACTGAGAATCGTGGATTGTTTCCTTGCTCGATCCTTGGAGAGTGTGTTTGCATATGAATGCTATATTTCAGTATGAACTGGGAATCGTGGATTGGTTCCTTGCTCGATCGTTGGAGAGTGTCTGTGCATATAAATGCGATGTTTTCAGTGTAAACTGAGGATCGTGGATTGGCTTCCTTGCTCGATCGTTGTAGTGTGTATGCATATGAATGCGTTGGAGTGTGTGTGTGCATATGAATGCTGTGTTTCAGTATGAACTGGGAATTGCGGATTGGTTCCTTGCTCGATCGTTGGAGAGTGTCTGTGCATATAAATGCGATGTTTTCAGTGTAAACTGAGGATCGTGGATTGGCTTCCTTGCTCGATTGTTGTAGTGTGTATGCATATGAATGCATTGGAGTGTGTGTGTGCATATGAATGCGGTGTTTCAGTATAGATTGAAGATCGTGGATTGGTTCCTTACTCGATCGTTGGAGAGTGTGTTTGATCAGGCTTTATCAGCTGGATCGGGGTCAAGTTTAGGAACATTGCGGTCCATGATATTTTGGAGAATTTGGATATTTTAAACCCCCGTGGGGCTTGACACAAGCATTTGGAGAGTTTGACTAAGCTCAGGTTTGATCTGAATTGGTTTTGATTTAGTTTGGATTTAATTGGATTTGTTGGGAATTCATTTGGGTGTATTTTGGATCTGGTTTATGTTCAAACATGTTCTAAATTAATTTAAGAGCATGTAGGATTCTATTCGGATCGGTTTGGAATTGGTTCGAGAGTATAGTTGATTTAGAAATGTGTATAAAAGCATATGTGCATTTATTCTTCTTTTTTGTTCCTTTTTATTAAACTTTTGATTTTAATTTCTTTTATTTGCTTCATGTGAAGATGTGATTTTTTATTTTAATTGCCTTTAGTATTGTTTTAGAAGTTTGATATAAATTTTCATATATTTTTCTAGCATCAATTAGGCACTTTATTTAATATTGGAAAATGACACTATATACATAATTTTGTTTGTTTTTCAAAACTTTAAAGCTTAATTCTGGCTAATCCACTAAACCATTTTTTTTTTCTTTTACTGAAAATGTAGAGGAGCAAGTAATCTACCTTTGTGCCAGAGCTTATTACTTTTAGAAATTTTAATAATTATTTTATAGCATGTGCAACAGAGGGGGAAATAAGGAATTTGCAGCAGAAAATTACTGATTTTTCATATTTTCAGGAAGCCAACTTAGAAAATGCCTAATTAATTCTAGAAAAATGCTAAAAATGTGAAATCAAGCTCTAATATATTTGTTTTTAAGTCCTTCACTTATTTGTACTGTTATTTTTGCAGTTTAGCCCCTTTTTTTTTCTCAGTCGACTGATAACTCAGAGAAGGTAATTTTGGTGACAGTTTTGACAGTCCACCTTTAGAAAATCATTGTGAGCAAATGGCTACACCAAATTCTTGCTTCTTTATATGGAAATGAAGGTTAACCCGTTTAGTTTATACTAAAAAAGTTTCAAAAATTATGAAGGCTTGGAACTTAATAAAATTCACTGTTTTGTGAGGGTCAGCTAGTGCGCCAGCACACTGTTTTTGACAGTATTTTTGGTTTTCAGGATATGAGATTCAAATGGCCATCAAAAATTGTGAAAAATCCCAAATTAGGAAATTATTTTTTCAGTATGCTTGTATATGTGTCTAGTATATGTCCATTCAACAGTTTGGTCAAATTCTTCTCAGAGATTTCTGTACAGTTAATTTACTGACAGAAGGTCAAATCGGAC
The DNA here is from genome assembly GCA_964058825.1 of Carex arenaria. Taxonomy (NCBI): domain Eukaryota; kingdom Viridiplantae; phylum Streptophyta; class Magnoliopsida; order Poales; family Cyperaceae; genus Carex; species Carex arenaria. The sequence continues at coordinate 453,103 of CAXKVW010000781.1, forward strand.
TCAAATATATCAAAAACTTGAAAAGCTGAACTTTAGAAATTCATTAAAAATAGTAGAAAAATCCGAATAAATCAAAGTTTGGGTCTAAACAGTGTGGAATGAAGTCCTTTATCTGTTGGTATGATTATTTTTGCAATTTGGTCCCTGTATCAGTCTGCACTGACTGATTTACCAGAACAGGCCGTTTTCATTGGTTTTGGGTGCTTTGTTTGTACCAGTGATGCTCATATTGCATTTGGTTGCTGAGTTTGGACTTGATTATGTACCGGAGGCCGGCTCAAGGTGTTTATGGCATAGACATGGATTTATATTGGCTTAAGACTGGTTTTAATGATTTGTAAACCACTGTTCCTATACAAGCAAGCAAAGAAGAAGGAATCAAAGCTTCAATTGTTTGTGAAATCATGAATTTTTGTGAACAACATGCTTGTCAGCACCAGGGGCAAGAGTATTTTTGCACTAAAGCCCCTGAATACTATACATTTGCGTGCTATCAAGGGCAGATCATCGAGATATCATCGGTTTAAAAGTGCAAATGGCAAGAACATAGCCTCAGCTAATGCCTATTTGCATTTTAGACTTCATCTCTCACCATTTGCAAAATAAACTCGTAGAAGAACTGTTATTTTGTATTTTGGTAGCATAACAGCCCTTCTATTGATTTTATTCATTTGCAAACAGGCCCTTGGGAACTTGGGTTGAGGAATCAATGGAGGATACCAGCCGGCTCAACTCCATGACCCTTGTGTGTTAATTTTTTGATTTAGTCACATTATTTCCTTAATTGAAAGTTTAAACAAAATGTCTAAAGGATCTGATATGCAAGGTGTTGGGTCCCACCCTCATTACACTTTTGTTTTTATGTCATTTGTAATTATCTCAGTTTTATAGGGCTATTTTGTAATTTAGCATATATGTGTAAAAGCAAATTTTTAGTTCACAGTAAGAATTGGAAAAAGCTCTCTCTTTTGTTTTCTATTCTGTTTCTCCTTCGTACCACCAAAAACCACATCTGGTATCAGAGCTTAGAGATTCTTGGTGCTTCCATTCTTTCTGATTTCGTTTTGATACAGTGATCTGCGAGCTACAGTACTGCAATTTTGCTACAGTGATCCGCGAGCTACAGTACCGGGATTTTGCTCTAGTTCGCTGCTCTCTTTTGTTCCACAGTGAGCTGCGATTTTGGGTGTGTTTTCTCTGTAGACTGCGTGGGTGAACCAAGATCCTTTCGGTTAATTGTGCGCTGATCGCTGTAAGCCTTATTTAATCAGAATTTTAGTATTTGGTGCATTCAAGTCTTGATTTAGTGGGGGTTTAAAATTTTGAAATGGAGGAGAGTAATAGTGGTACTATGATCAAACTTACTTCATCTAATTATTCTATTTGGAAGTCTCATATGGAAGATTTGTTGTATTGTAGGGATGCTTATGAACCCCTTACAGGTACAAAACCCGATAGTACCTCCGATGCGGCTTGGAAAATTTCTAACCGAAAGACAATTGCCATATTAGACAATGGGTTGATGATTCCGTGTATCACCACATTTTAACCGAAACCGAGGCTAAAACTTTGTGGGAGAAACTTGAGAGTTTATATGAGCGCAAGACCGCTCAAAATAAGGCCTTTTATATTAGAAAGATAGTTAATATGAAATACCAAGAAGGGTCTTCGGCGTCAGATCACTTGAGTCGGTTTCAAAATTGTGTAAACCGTTTTTCTACCATGAAAATGGTTTTGGATGAGGAGTTACAAGAATTAATTTTGTTGAGTTCCTTACCCGATAGTTGGGAAACTTTGGTAGTGTCTTCGAGTAACTCGGCACCGGATGGTGTTGTGACCCTAGTCATGGTGAAGGATAGCATGCTTAATGAGGAGATGAGGCATAAGGAGTTAGGGATCACTAGGGAGTCTTCGGCTCTTGTTACCGAAAACCGTGGTAGGAATGCTTATAGAAACTCTCATGATGATGACAAGCATGATAAATCAAAGAAGAGGTCAAAGTCGAGAAAGGGGATTATATGTCATTATTGTAAAAAGCCCGGTCATATGAAAAATGAATGCCGGAAGTTGAAAGCAAAAAATGATGGTCTCAAGAGAGAAAGTTTCCGATTATAGTGATACTGATATATATATATATATATATATATATATATATATATATATATATATATAAATATAAACTCTCTTGGTGGAGACGTACACCAATCAATAGCCATTTATGATGTTATAAAAGTTATGTTACTTGATGTGTGTACAATAGCTATGAGATTAGCTGCACAAGGAGCATCTTTGATCCTCGTCGGATGAGCAATTACTAGACGGGTAGCATACCCTAACGCTAGGATTTTGATTCACCAACCTAGAAGTGCCCCGACTAGCACAAAGAAAAATGAATCTAAAAATATAGATTCCTTAATGATGGAAGTTGAAGATATGCTTGAACTTCGTAACACAATTGCGAATATTTATGCAGAAAACACAGGTAAACCTGTAGATGTTATACAGAAGGATCTGGAAAGAGACTATTTTATGTCTGCAACAGAAGCTCAAGATAATGGTATTATCGATCACATAGTAAAGTCCAAAAAAGAAAATGAAATCCTAAGTGATCCGAGTGATTTTTTAGAAATCTATTTCAAATATGTGTTTTATTCCACCACCTTAATTTCTAGTCTAAAAAAAAAAGGAGTAAAAATGACAAAGAGAAATACTGTACCGAATGGAAGAAAATGGATACGAAGGTTTGTTGAGAACCTTCCAAAAATTCTCTTTTTTGTTACGAAGATGTTGATTGTACTAGCTTTACCAAAACTACCTTGGCATCGAATATACCCTATTGATGGCTTAATGCCTAACATTGTATTAGTGTTGATTGATAATAGAGAAATCCAACCCATGATCAATCAACATGAATGGAAATATGTTTCCTTTATCAACCAAAGTTGTAGTTTACATTATGGTCGTTTAGTTCTATCCTCGATTAAGTGGGATCACCCTTTGATCATAAACGCTAGGGTTCGACTTCATGAAACTTTTTCGAAGAATGAAGAATTATTCCAGCCGTCGTCTAATAACGATGAGGACTTCGTTGAACAAAATGATCTTTCTTCAGAAAGGCCGTCTTGGTTGGTTCGGCATAATCTTGTGTCTGATTTGCCACGAAACAATCGCACAGATCAAAGAGAAGAATTATTCCAACCGTGGTATGATAACGACGAGGACTTCGTTGAACAAAATGACCTTTCTGAAGCGTCTTGGTTGGTTCGACAAATTGATTTGCCGCGAAACAATCCTTTGTATAGCACAGATCAAAGAGAATAATTATTCCAACCGTCGTCTAATAACGACGAAGACTTCGTTGAACAAAATGACCTTTCTTCAGAAAGGCTGTCTTCGTTGGTTCGGCATAATCTTGTGTTTGATTTGTCGCGATACAATCCTTTGTATAGCACAGATCAAAGAGAAGAATTATTCCAACCGTGGTCTGATAACGACGAGGATTTCGTGGAACAAAATGATCTTTCTGAAGCGTCTTGGTTGGTTCGACAAATTGATTTTTCGCGAAAGCGTCCTTTGTATAACACAGATCAAAGAAAGTTTTTGTTAGAAATGCCCTGGTGGTACATGGAAGAACGGAACGACGAGGACTTAGAAATGCCCTGGTGGTACATGGAAGAACGGAACGACGAGAACTTCGTGGAACAAAATGACCTTTCTTCAGAAAGGCAATCTTCGTCGGTTCGGCATAATCTTGTGTTTGATTTGTCGCGATACAATCCTTTGTGTAGCACAGATCAAAGAGAAGAATTATTCCAACCGTGGTCTGATAACGACGAGGACTTCGTGGAACAAAATGACCTTTCTGAAGAAAGGCCGTCTTGGTTGGTTCGACAAATTTATTTGTCGCGAAACCATCCTTTGTATAACATAGTTCAAAGAGAGTTTTGGTTAGAAAAGCCCTGGTGGTACATGGAAGAACGGAACGACGAGGAATTAGAAGGATGGATTTAACAGATTCCTTACATATCTCATTGCAAATTCGAAAGAATGCGGTTACTAATTCATGTTTTAGCATACAAAACAAAAATCGGTTCCGAGAGGAGGAACTCTCGGCTCCGTTTTAGGATTAGGTTCGAACTTTTTCTTTTTTAAAGGATTTAGTCCCTGGTTCGGTTCTGAGAGGAGGAACTCTCGGCTCTGTTTTAGGATTAGGTTCGAACTTTTTCTTTTTTAAAGGATTAGTCCCTAGTTCGGTTCCGAGAGGAGGAACTCTCGGCTCCATTTTAGGATTAGGTTCGAACTTTTTCTTTTTTAAAGGATTAGTCCCTGGTTCGGTTCCGAGAGGAGGAACTCTCGGCTCCGTTTTAGGATTAGGTTCGAACTTTTTCTTTTTAAAGGATTAGTCCCTGGTTCGGTTCCGAGAGGAGGAACTCTCGGCTCCGTTTTAGGATTAGGTTCGAACTTTTTCTTTTTTAAATGATTAGTCCCTGGTTCGGTTCTGAGAGGAGGAACTCTCAGCTCCGTTTTAGGATTAGGTTCGAACCTGTCCTTTTTAAAAGGATTAGTCCAAGGTTTAGTCCAAGGTTCGGTTCCTAAAGGAGGAACTCGCGGCTCCGTTTCAGGATGAGTTTTTATTGATCTTCTTTTATTTCTATTTTTCTTTTTGTCTTTTTTTTTTACGACGGTCTAAGATCTCGCGCCATTTTTTCTTAAAATGTAGTTCATTTTCAATAAAAGGTAATAAAGCTAAAAAACGAGCTTTTTTTATAGCATCAGTCATTAATCGTTGGTGTCTCAAGGTTAATTTAGTAACTCGTCTAGGTATGATTCTTCCTGCTAAACCAATAAATCGACCATCCAAAAGTAGAGGCGGTGATAATGAGAAGGAACATACCACCGCAATTACATCCGATGGAGAAGTGTTTATAGCTTGTGATGAAGGTTTTGTAAACTTTACTAGTCAAGATTCCACTTGGGTAGTAGACTCCGCGGCCTCATTTCATGTCACGTCTCGACGTGACTTGTTCACTTCTTACAAGGAGGGTGATTTTGGTGTTGTGAGAATAGGAAACAACAGACTTTGCAAAATCTCCGAAATTGGAGATGTAAATGTGGAGACAAGTTTGGGATGCAAACTTATTCTCAAGAATGTTCGGCATGTACCGGATATGAGACTTCACTTAATTTCGGTTGGTGCCCTTGATGATGACGACGGGTATCAAAGTTGTTTCCTTGGAGGAAAATGGAAATTATTGAAATGACATTTAGTTGTTGCTCGCGGATCCAAATCTGGTTCGCTTTATGTAACTCAAGTTAAGGTGTGCGGTGTTGTGACATTCTCCTATAATTTTTACAAAATAAATATATATATTAGTATATATAATAACCTGGTTATGGAATATCAATTTAATTGAAGGGTTGATGTGCATTAAAATTTTGAGATAAATGAGTATATCAATAAAACACATATATACATGTATATGGATATTAGTAAATTTTTATATATATATCTTTTAGACATAAATATATATTTGGATGGAAATTAGAAGGGCTAATATGCATTTAAAAGTAGATAGAAGGTTATATTTGTATAAGTTATACCCTTATGTAATAATGAAACTTTAGAGGGACCTAATGACAAAAGAACCAAAATTGTGTCATATTCATCTCTTGGTACCGATGGGTACCATTCTTGTACCGTGCAAAGGTTATGTGTGAGGGTATTACGCAAGAGAAAGGAAAAGAGAAAGGGAGAGAAAAAGGGAAAGAGTGAAACCCGCGCGATCGATCGAATCGTTCGTAGTTTCGAGATCAGAACGAAGCCCTCTATTCAATCGAACGATTAAATTGGTATATATTTATCTCTCTTGATCTCTATTTGAAACCCTAAGTGTTGATTCGATTCGCGTTTCTTTCGTTTGAAGTTCTAATTTAGATTCGATTGATATTATATGCCTTCAATTCCACTATTTTGAATAATTGAGATTGATTTTATGAAATAAGGTTTTGGGAACTAGGGTTTAGGGTTTTTGGAAATTTGATTAAGGATATGGAATTCTGAAAATTTTGAAAGGTGTTTAACTATTCCGATTGAACCCGACTTGTTGCGTAATCGAATTACCAAATTTGTATCGACCGAATTAGTGGTTAACTTGATCATATTTTGAGCTATGTACATTTATATGAAACAATGGTTAAACATGGTATTAGATGTCCAAGATGGTATGGTATATGATTAAGTAATACGGGATTGTAACCGAATCGAATCGAGGAAACAGAACAAACCAAAACCTGAACTAAAACCAGACCTGATGGTGTTGCGGGCCGCAACCCATCCCTTACGGGCCAGAATAAACAGAACAAAGCCGCTGGAAATGTTGAGAAGTGCATTACGGGCCGTAGCCCTTTTATTGCGGGCCGCAATAGGAATTATCACGGGCCGTAAGAGATTGAAACAGAGACAATATTGGTCTGCTTAATTATTTCGAGCCGCAACAGAACCCTTACGGGCCGTGACCAAGTAGTTCAAAATGGTAAGCTGAGTCTAAATTAAGCCGAATCGAATGAGTATCGAATCGTAATCGTATTAATTTCATTTATATAGAAACTATAGCTAATTAAACCCTAATTATGTATATATGTTAAATAGAGTTGGTAAGACAACCGGGTACGGAATCTCACGAGACGTCCGAGACGTAAGGTCGGTTTATACGCAGCATATTCAGGTGCGGGATTTCTGGACTTGTTTGATATTTTATATTCAGAATTAAACTGTGTTTCGGTTGACATGTTGATTATTGATTGAATTGCATTATCGGATTGTGTTGCATATGCATTGCATTGTCCAAATAAAGTGAAACTTGAATTGTTTTATCTAATTGACTTGCATGCTGGTATGGTTATAAATTATGTTGATCAGAATGATCTGATTTTGGAATTAAAGTCACCGTGCTTTATATCACCATCGGTTGGTGGATATGGTATTATTGTCATCCGCCGTGATGATGTCACCCAGGAGGTGAAACCGGATTTGTCAAGGTCTCTGCAGGGACTTTGACACCCAGTGTTCTAAAGCTTTAGATCGTCTGGCCCTCAACAGTTCCCAGTACCGGTTGGGACGAGGGGTAAGTGACGCTGTATAATGATTGTGATTATATGTGACTTGTGTATCGGAGGCATTACCCAGGGGGTAACGCGTTTGGATGTCAATTCGCTTTATATGAATTTTCTGGATGTGAATCAGAACCAGACTTTTAATTAAACGGTTAGGCCTATTACTACCAGATATTCTGAAACCGAGTAAACCAGATATGGTGTGATTGAATTTCATCTTGGCAATTCCTAATTTGTGATTTCATTTGGATATATATATGTCGTTGGATTTATGCATTCATGTTTACAAAAGTTTATAAATCGATCTGAGCTTTATTGGTGTTTCTTTTTGAATATAATCTGTGATTGCAAGTCCAGGGATTTATTTGTGGCAATTATCGCACTGAGAATTCAATTCTCATCCCCTCTTTGGGTAATACTTTCAGGTTCCGGGTCAGCGGATCCGAGAGAGACGCGAGGTCGGTAGGCCCTGGTTTCACCTCTACGTGGCTTGTCTGATATAGTGACATTAGAGATTATGTATACATTTATGTTTTGGTTGTATATATATATATTCTCTATGTCATTTGGTGATGCGTATCCATCGAGATACGGGTTTTGTATACTATAACCTGACCAGTTGGGGTTTGAGATCTGTTTATGTTACTTGTTTGTTTTGTTTGCGTGTTATGTTTTATTTCTATCATATCGTAATTGCCTAGTAGGTATACGGGCAACCGTATGCCTACGGCAGGAGCACCCTTCGCACCTCGTGGGGCACCGGGGTGTGACAGGTGTAGTAAATGTTATGGAGTGTAACTCAACCGATTTGTGGCACTTACGGTTGAGTCACATGAGTGAGAAGGGTATTGAGTTCTCTCAAAAAGGAAATATGTACCTAGTGATGGTACTTCTCTCACCTCATGCACACATTGTTTAGCAGGCAAACAACATCGTGTAGCCTTCAAAAGAAATCCCACAAGTAAGAAATCGGGTTTGCTAGATTTGGTTCATACCGATCTTTGTTCAATGGGAGATAGAACCATTGGCGGTGCTCTTTATTTTGTGACCTTTGTGGATGATCATTCTAGAAAATTGTGGGCATATTCACTAAAATCGAAAGATCAAGTCATAGATGTGTTCAAGCAATGGGTTGTGGAGGTTGAAAGAGAAATCGGTCGAAAGTTGAAGTGCGTCCAGTCGGATAATGGAGGAGAATACTGTGGTCATTTTGAGATATTTTGCAAGACCAATGGTATTAAACTTGAGAAAACCGTACCTAAAACTCCACAACAAAATGGTATAGCCGAACGAATGAACCGCACAATTTGTGAGAGAATCCGATGCATGCTCTCTCATTCTAAACTTTCAAAAAGTTTTTGGGGTGAAGCTTTGAACACCGCAGTTCACTTGATCAACCATTCTCCTTCACATGCATTGGACGATGATATACCAGAAAGGATTTGGAAAGGTAAAGATATTTCTTATGATTATCTTAAGGTGTTTGGTTGTAGAGCATTTGTGCATATACCCAAAGATGAAAGGTCAAAACTTGATAGCAAGACCAAAGAATGTATTTTTTTGGGATATGGAAATGGTGAATTTGGGTATAGGTTGTGGGATCCAATTGAAAATAAGTTAGTAAGAAGTCAAGATGTAGTATTCTTTGAACAAGAAACCATTGAAAATGTGCGGAACCTGGACAAGGCAAAAACCTCTTCAAATAATTTTGTTGATCTAACTCCTATTTCAAATAACAACCTAAATATTGAAACAAATTAGCCAAACCTAAGCCAATCAACCGAAATAAATGTCCCACAAGATGAGGAGAATGACTCTCAAACCGAAACCTCTTCAAATGAGGTTCCACAAGTGCAAGAAGTAAGGAGATCAACTCGAGATAGGCGGACTAATACAAGATATTCTTCTAATGAATTTGTTTTGCTTGTAGATAGTGGTGAGCCTGAATGTTTTGAAGGAGCCATATTGTCGGAGCACAAGAGTGAGTGGTTGGAAGCCATGCAAGATGAGATGAAATCTTTACATGAGAACAACACTTTTTAGTTGGTGGAGTTGCCAAAAGGCAAGAAAGTGCTCAAGAACAAATGGGTGTTTCGGATTAAATCCGAGGGTCAAGAGGCAAAAGTGAGGTACAAAGCTCAGTTAGTTGTGAAGGGATTCGACCAAAAGAAGGGAATTGATTTTGAAGAAATTTTTTCTCCCGTGGTCAAAATGTCCTCAATTCGGGTAGTGCTCGGTTTGGTCGCTAGTATGAATTTGGAGATTGAGCAACTAGATGCCAAAACCGCATTCCTCCATGGTGATTTGGAGGAGGAGCTCTATATGAAACAACCCGAAGGATTTGTGATGAAAGGACAAGAGCACTTGGTGTGCAAGTTGAGGAGGAGCCTCTATGGCTTGAAGCAAGCACCTCGAAATTGGTATATAAGGTTTGAATCTTTTATGTGTGACAACAAATTTGAGAAAACTAATTCCGATAATTGTGTTTTTGTGAAATGTATTCTAGTGGTGATTTCATTATTCTTTTGCTCTATGTCGATGACATGTTGGTTGTTGGAAGTGATCTAAAAATGATAAAAGAGTTGAAAGAGAAGCTTGGGAATGAATTTGCCATGAAAGATTTGGGTGCGGCAAATCAAATTCTTGGGATGAGAATCACTAGAGACCGTAAGAAGTGCAAACTTTGGTTGTCACAAGAGAAGTACATTGAGAAAGTACTTAAAAGATTCAACATGAGCAAAAGTAAACCAGTAACTTATTCTCTTGCGAGTCATTTTAAGTTGTCTCATGATAGTTATCTGAAAGATGACAATGAGAAGGAGGAGATGAGAAATGTGTCATATGCCTCGGTCGTTGGTTCTTTGATGTATGCAATGGTGTGCACCAGACCGGGTATTACTCATGCGGTTGGTGTAGTAAGTCGCTTCCTTCCTAACCCCGGTAAGGTGCGTTGGAATGCCGTTAAGTGGATTCTTAGATATTTGAGGGGAACAACCAACCATTGTATTTGTTTTGGAGGCACAAACAATCCGGTATTGGAGACATACACGGATGCCGATTGGGCCGGTGACGTAGACACGAGAAAGTCTACATCCGGTTATTTGGTGTGTTTTGGTAATGGAGCCGTGTCATGGTAATCTAAGTTGCAAAAGTGCGTTGCACTCTCTACTACCGAAGCTAGGTACATAGCTATTACGGAGGCATGTAAGGAACTAATTTGGATGAAAAAGTTCTTACATGAGTTGGGTGTTCGGCAAGAAAAGTATGTATTGTTTTGTGATAGTCAAAGTGCAATTCACTTGAGCAAGAATCCGATGTTTCACTCTAGGTCCAAGTACATTGAGTTGAGATACCATTGGATACGTGATGTACTTGAGAAAAAGGAATTGGTGTTGGAAAAGATCCACACGAGTAAGAATAGTTCGGATATGTTGACTAAGCCGGTACCGCCATTGAAGCTTGAAACTTGTTGTAAAAAGGCAGGTTTGATTGAAGGATGCATTCCATGAGTCGGGAGGAGGAGTTTTGTTGGGTCCCTCCCTCATTACACTTTTGTTTTTATGTCATTTGTAATTATCTCAGTTTTATAGGTTTATTTTGTA